>VDFB02075321.1:393854363-393925252 GCA_007258455.2 Sequoia sempervirens
TTTTTGCCATGGGGTTGTTTTTCGTGAGTTTTTCTAATACCAAAATGTTGAAAAATGAAGGTAATATTGTAGCTTAAAACTTATAAAAATATGATACTGTAGATCTAATTAAGTGTTCTTTGTCACAATTCTTTGTGTATGATTAATCTATTTAGATCAATTTTTACCAATTGTAGAAAGAGACAAAAGATTGTAGAAGAATGAGACAAGAAGATATAAGTGACACATCATATACGTGGAGAAACCCTTTCAGGAAAAAACTCCACCAGAATCAATAGTGCTTGTATTATTTAACCTTAGAACAAGATTACAATAATATTGTATCAATCCTTGATTGATATGCTTCCTTGCCTTCAACAATCATTTTTCACAACCTACAATAAACTCTCATAGAATTCTCATCCACTTGCTACAATTAATAGACAATAATTAAGCATGTAAACTCATAAGAGTTATACAAAACAAGAGCATAAATCTCACAAAAATATATGCCTAGATTGGGCAAGTAGAGTTCCACAATGTAATTTGAAGTCAAACCAAAGTATTCCTCAATTTAGGTGCCCCAAATTGAACATTTAACTGAACTTTGGTCAAGAAAATTTTTTGCAAACATCACCTCAAAGTTGGTGCCCAAGAATGGGCCCACTTGATTGAGCCTTGTAAATATCTTCTCATGCAAAAGGTGTTAAATGAAAGATGCCAACTTGGGCGCCCAAGGTGGTCCCAAGTATATCTTAGTTAATTGAAACATATCTCTCCACCAATCATGCAAACATTATGCACAATTGATCATCCCCACTTAACTAAAATTATCCACCTGTTATCTAACATGAAACTAAAGTCATTAGTCATGCAACTCAAGTCAACTCAAGTCAACTAGCATTCAACTCAAAATAACTGCATGCAATTGAAGATAACTGAACCATAACTGCACTGAACTGAAACTAAACTGAATTGAACTAATATTGAACTAATAGTACCACTCCACTCATATAAATATCAATCCCTAATTTGTAGGATCTAAACATGCATTATTGAAGTGTTATCAATCCTCCAAATAGTTAACTGAAGCAATGTGGGTTCCACCTTCCATGTGGTGCCCCATGTGCTCCTATCTTGTAGGATCTCTTCTTGGATGTCCCCACATGTTCCTATCATTTAGTAATAATCACAAAAGTCAATTTACATGTTCATTTCATTTGAATTTAATCTCTTTCTAATTCTAGTGTTGGGGAACACTTTCCAAGGACTTAGGAGATACATGAAATATGTTTAGGATTACAATTAAATGGCATCCTATTCCCAACAACCTTTACATGGAGATTTACATCCTATTCCATATGGATAAAATATGGTAGCATAACCCATATGAATTCAATATCTCCTCTCTCAACTCAAGCAAAATCTCATTTTTATAGAGCTTACAATGCACAAATTAGACATTTCTAAATGAATTATCAAAAATCAACATGAAAATAGAAAATTCCTTCATGCACAACTCCACCTGTAAAATCAACTTTCCAACTTGAATCCTCATCAAAAAAATAAACTACAAGTTGTAACTCAAAAGACAATGTGAGAAAATTAGCAACATTCAATATATAGAAAAATCAAAGGTTGAGACACCTTCATTTTCCTAACATTCTCCCACTTGTCGAACACCTTTGAAGAGCCTATGAAAGTAAAAGGATTTAACTACTAAGAGTCAACTAATGAAAACACATCGTCACAACCATACATGCAATCACAAGAACCTCAAACAATGCTTTCGTGCTCCAACCAAGACACCTACAACAACATCCAAGATGTCCACCATCTTGAGCAACAATTCTTGCCATCCTCAAAGGAAAGGATTAAGCCATGGTGTATATACACTGGTCCAAAGAACAAAAGCATCAAATCCAATTGATAGCAAGGGCTACATGATATTGCCACCACTCCACTATGCTCACAAGCTATACAAAAGCATCAAGAACATCAACTTCAAAGCTCACAACCCAAACACAACAATGAATTCATCCTCGAGAAAATAAGATAGAACATCAGTTAGAACAAAAACTAGGAAATTAATTGACCCATCCAACTGACCAACCCACATGACTAAAAATAGCACACACAACAATTGCTAATCCATCCTCACCCATACCTCAAAGGTATCCACATCAGCAAACACATGCCACCTACATAGCCAACCCATCAACTGCAAATGCACGCTCCATGTGCCAACCAATTGAAGAAGACAAAACACATCCAGGAACTCCCACTGCATGGGTAATACCAAATATGAAACAATCAAAGGCATACCAAGTCTACTAATCACAACACATAGAAAGTGTAGCCATGTAGTACCAAGGAAAATCCACAAAGATCTACAAATCTTGCAACCAACTACTACAAGACACATCTCTCTCAAAAATCTTCCACAACTCTCCCATGTTCTCTATATCCGACCTAAGAAAGAGATACAAGAATCTCCATGTCATCAACCAAGTGACAACACATTACCACAAAGTAGTGATCACCATAGCTCCACATAGAAATCTCACATCTAAAGTCAAATGAATCCAAACATACATGAAGAAGAACTAGACTAAAGAGAAAAATCTACAAATCATAAACATGTAGCATGCCCTTCTACATACACCTCTAAATTCCAACTGTGTCGAGTAAGATCTTCACAACCCCAAGAGAAAATCTATAAAAACATCCAAACCCGTTCAACCTCAAGAGATAAAACATAATAAATGAATCATGTATATACATGGATGTAAGCTTCTCAAAGAAGATCAAACTACTCCATTTCCCATCTCAAGAAATAATCCCACTACCATCCCCTATGATCAACATAAATGGAAATGCAAAACCAAGGAAATAACCATGCTATCCATCTCTCACAATGAATCCTCTAGAACCATCTAATAGCAACTCAAGATCCATATCTATGAAAGAAAGCATAAAGCACCTGAGAAAAACAATGGGAAATACCTCTCAAGTGATAAGCCACTGAGTAGACCAAGAGTGGGGAATGGGAATGCTCCTCTAAGATATGCAAGCCATCATGACTCCTCCAAGAGAAATTTCCTCATAGGTCTTTGTTGAACTCACGTCCAACCAAGGTGTAGGATCCTCAAACTTTCTATTGAGATCTCATCAAAAGTAAACATCTCAACAACACTTCTCTCATCTCAAGAGAAATATAGCCTCATCTCATTCTCCATGTATCCATGAGCACCAACAAACATTCATCTCACGCTAAACTCCAAATGCATCACTACACTATCATGAAGTTCTCAAGCATATGACCAATGCACCCAAAACATAGAAAATCACTAGACCACTATAAAAGCTCCAATCATTTGAATTAGAAACTTATCATGACATCATGATCTTACCACCTCCTTAGGAGATCCCATGCTCCAAGTGAATATACCATGGTCTCAAGAGCAATGCATCATGCCAAAACTCTAATCTAGAATCAAGAGTATATCATGACATAAAACAAACAAACTCTAAACCAACATCACCTATCAAGAACCACCAACACTTCAACCCAAATACCACAAGAGTCCTCCATGGCTCTGAGATGCTACACATCCTCAAATAGTGTTCACATGCAAATGTGAAGAAACCTTTTTGCAACAACAGGATCTAAAAGTCCCTCTGAAACATCTACATCACTTAAGAAGATCATTCACCACATAGTGATGAATACATAGTCATTGCTAAAAATACCATTGAATCGTGGTACCGAGCTTTCCAAGCACATGACACACCATCTACCAAATCTAAAAATCATTTAGTTCCACACACATACAAACTGTGTATTGTTGATCACACTAAGTGAAAGCAAGATCTCCAAATCAAGGAAATAAACCATGCTACAAGAATCCAATGTTGACTATCCAAGTAATCACATATCATCCATCCTCTCATCTCAAAGAAACCACACAAATGCACAAGTGACCACAGATAAGGCCAGCTAACAAGTTTGCATCAACATAGAATCAAAACTCGTGGATATAGAAAGTCCACTTCCAAGTCATATATGCAATCATGTAGGTAAAGATAGCCCACAACATTGCACAACCTCTAGATCCAATCAATGTAACATGCAAACCCACTATCACACTAGAAACTACAAAACCAAGATTTCAAAGAGAATAACTATGTAGAAAACATGACTCAAGCACCAAATCAAGCTCAGATCCGATTTTCCAATCATGTCCACAATAATCACCATAATCAAGAAATCCACCAAGCATCACCACAGAAATGCTGAGTGACTAATCACATACCAACACTCCCATGCAGGGAAAGCATCTCACCTCCTCACACCATGGACAAAGCATGCATGCAAAACTGCAACTATCTCATCCAGTAATGGTCAAAAAGCTAGGGTCTATAAAATAGCTTAATTGCAGCTCCACAAAACCACAAGTTTTTCTTGACCATGCAAAACCTACAAAACCATTGTGTTTGGAAAACACCCATGTGCATCTTGTTAAAAGATGCAAGACAACTCAGTGGGGGGGGTGAATCAGTTGTCACAAAATTCAAAATTAAGAACTCCAACACACAACAATTCCACAACCGCATTATTTGTTATTATGTACATGAGCATGAAACATAGACGACATAAAGTAAATTAACACAATAAACATCGGATTTTTACATGGAAAACCAAAGGAGGGAAAAACCATGATGAGGGCTAACTCATAGTATAAAGTAGTTTCAAACTGACTATAAAAGGCTCACTACGAAGGGATCACTACCTTGAAAAGGAATCACTGTCCTGGTACAAAAGCTCACTGCTTACAAGGGAGGCTCATTTCCTACAAAAGGATTCACAAAACAAAATTGGGCTTTATAGCCAAAATAAACTAAGAATAATGCACCTAACAAGTGCTAATATAGTTCCAGTGATGCTCAATAGACTGACTTAATGCACTTCATCATTTTTCACTCACTCTACATTTAGTACTGCTTTATTGTTCACATACACACACACCTATATATATCAAATCTATTCAACATATATATATATATTCTTCTTTGCAAGCATCAATTAGGTCGGCCTAATTAGATGCACTTCATATTTACCAAAAATACTAACTATCAACTTCAATCATTCACAAAATATTTCCAAAAAGTAGCTCAATATATATATGTATATATATATATATATATTCTTCTTTGCAAGCATCAATTAGGTCGGCCTAATTAGATGCACTTTTTATTTACCAAAAATACTAACTATCGACTTCAATCATTCACAAAATATTTCCAAAAAGTAGCTCAACCATCCAACATGCTATATCATGTGTTGGCATAGACCTAATAGAATTCACACATATCCGCATAGAAAAACTAATTCACCATATCACAATTAACCCAAGAAGTCACCCAGGAATAGACTTCACAACAAAAAGCAACCAACGAAATAATGCCACTATGTCGTACAATCACCAGAGCCCATAATATTTTGAACATTCACGCCTTCAATAACCATGAACAATTTCCCACAACTGCAAACAATAACCATCAACTGCGGAGAAATATAGAGAACACCACAGAGTGCAACTTGAATACTGGTTTAGATACCAGACCAAAATATCGGATTAGGCACAGACTTAGACTTGCAATCACAACATGGTGACATCAATAACAAAAAAAAACTATAAAGATAATCATCTTTCTTCATTTTTCCAACAATCTCCCCCTTTGTCATTGATGGCAACACATGCCCAAAAATTCAAAAACTCTCTAGGCTCTCCAATCTCTCCCCAAATTACTCCAAGCTCTCCCCCTTTGACATCAATGGCAAAGGGCGACCAAAAAACATGTAAACATGGTAACATCAAAATTTGCAAAAAAATATTCTAATTCTTAAAAAACTTCTAGCCATCCAAAAATTTTCAATCAACAATTTAATTAACTTCAATTTGTTCAAAATTAATTTTCCTCTTCCTTTCCTTCTTCACCAAAACAAACAAAACAATAGAAATCATTCAAGATTCAAGTAAACATAACACTCTTCACTTGAAACACCTTCTTGTACCTTTCCTTGAGAACTTGACACAACTTATTCCAGTTAAATGTAGCTGAATCCATTCTTGTGCAAATTCTTTCCAATAAGCCCAATAGAGTAAAAGAAGATTACCAATATGAACATTTTTTTTCACACTCCTCTACATTAGTAAGTATTCTAGAAAGATAGTCTAACCGAACCTCAACAATTTCTTTAAGGAGCCAAAAGGTTTTCACCACATCATCTCTTTTTCTTTGTACAACAATTAGTTCAGCTTGCAGTTCACCAACTCTCAACCTTTGTTTCCCTTCTTTGTCTTCAAAGATGTCAAACTTCTTCCCAATACTATTTACTTTAGATTTGATTGCTTCAATTTTGCTTCTAAAATTATCTACCACAATAGGTCACTAGAGACAATACTTGTAAATGTCTAATATTTCTTTAATGCCTTTATTTGTTTCCACTATAAGTTTAGATAGTCTCTGCTTAGCTTTAGTACATCTCTTCTCAACCAAGGATTCAAACTTATGTCCTTTTGGACTTTCAAGAAACATTCTTTCTTCAACAATCTCAACTAAATTTTTTGGTAGGGAGTCAGAGACACTTGATACATCAATACCTTTTTGAAGTAAATAATCTACCAGAGCATCATCAATTTTTAGTCTGTCAACAGGAGACACTGCATTCCATATCTCATCAATCTTCATCATCTTTCCTTTAACCAATATAGTCTTGATGTCATCTAGATCAAAAGACTTGGATCTAGGCATATATTCTTTTTCCTTCTCTTCCAAAAAGACAATGATATCTTCAGTTACAACTTTTCTTTTCTTCAATTTCGGAGGGGAATCACCAACAACAATTTCCAATTCTCTTTTACTGAAGGATGAACCTACCTCAAACTGACTCGTTGTTGACATACTAGAGCATAAAGTTGTTTTTAAGGATGTGAAATATGTTTTTCACACACTTACATTATCTGCCAATGACTCCAGGTATCTATAGATTTGTTTCCCAATAGGAATACCGAATTCCCACACAACATTATCCTTTCCTTGTAGGGAACTCAAAAAGTAAAAGACCAAGCACACAAGTAGAGTACCAAATTGAAAGGGATAACCCTCTACCACCTACATTTAGACATTTTCTGATAAATTCTCAAGTAATAGAGCACACAAATCAAATTGCCTATTCTCCTTAGCCATCATATGTGGAAATATAAACAACAATAGCTGATGTCGAACCTTCACGATTTCTAAAATATATTTTGTAAGAAACATTGTATGCAACATACCTTACAGCCAAATCCTCGAGAGTGTTTATCAGTAGAGCTCGTGGGTCTTTACTAATGCTAGTCAATTCCTCCACATCTTTTTACTTCACAACTTTCTCTCCAGGAAGATCCCCACTACTGCATAATCCAATAATCACCTCAATCGATTCCTTTGTAACTAAGTAGGGTTTGTCCAATACAATACTGTCATTCTTGAAATGATTCAACAAGAACAAAATAAATTCTTTATCAACAAACCACATAAATTCTCCCCACACATCCATACCTAGGTTTTTTATACTCTGTAATTCATTTTCTTTCAGCCCTAGTTCCATTTCTTTCATCTTTCTATGATTAAACTCTTCCAATTCAACTCCTTTCAACTTCATAGGGATGAAACCACTTGATCCTTTATCCATTGTCATGATTTCTCGAATTTTTAGTTGAAATCTCTTCGTTCTTCTTCTTCCCGTTTTGCAAACAAAAAAAGATTCTAGATTACCTATGAAAATTTCTTTGAATTCCCTTAAGAATTGCTTCAAGATCTCTTCAAGATCACTCCAGGGCACCTTTCAAGTTCTTCAGACACTCAATTAACTAAGAAGACTCACAAACTTCAACTTATACATCATCGATTTTACCCTAAAACGCATGAAATGTGACACACATCAAAAAGTTTCTAAAGCATTCTTCTCACTTCAGAAAACCTTAATTCGGTCTACAAATCATCATGACAACATGTTTCCTTCCAGTTCTTTTTCCAAAACCTTTGATTCTTCATTCTTCATATTTCATCCTCGTGCCAACCTCTGACACACCATATATCCAGGGGGTTTTTATAGTTTTCTGATAATGCTCCCCCTAAGACCATACTAGGTCTAATTTCTAGAGGAATCGTCTGTATCAGATGAGGGCACAAACACATCAGTAGCTTTAGGTTTTTCTTCTTCTTTATTCTTCCATATCTTATTCATCTTTTTCTTTATTTCTTCTTTGTCAACCTTATTTATCAGATCATTCTTCTCTACCAAAGCAAACTTCTTTCCTTTCTTACTTCTGCAAACCTTTGAAATATATCTTGGTTTATTGCAATTATAACAGATGACATTTTTTTGATTACTTTGACTTCCATTACCTCTCAACCTACATTGATTTTCTCTATGTCCAAATTTGTTATAGGTATAGCTGTAGCCATTAAATGATTGATTCACTCTTCCTTCATTAAATCTGTTCCTCATTACCTAACTTATTATTCTCACCTAAGATCTGCATTCAATAGCTTTATGTCCAATCTTCTTACATTCAAAACATTGTCCAATGAATGGATCGGAAAATTGATTATGACTCTTCCTGCTCCTACATTATATTGCCCTGTGACCATATTTATTATAGGAAAAACAAATACCATTGAAAGAGGGATATCGTTGTGCATTATGTTGTCTCACAAGTGATCTCCTTGTAAAATTTCTTGAATTTTTCTTCTACTTACCTTTGTCTCGAGTCAATTGATTGTCCTTAGAACTTTCATCAACATAATTTCCCAAACTAGTTTTTTCTTTACTTGATTGCTATCCAGTAAGCAGTTCTCCAAGCTTATCAGATCTTGATTTGAAATTATTCCCACAAAGTTTTTCCTTTTCCAGTTCAATCCTCAAGTTTACTACCTCCTATTCAAGTTTAGAGCATTCATTAGTTTTGTTTTGCACCATTGTATTTAAACATTCTTCAATTCTCTTCTTCTCTTATACTATCACTTTTAGTCCAATTATCTCTTTTTTCAGCTACTCACTCACTTCTTTGTGTCTTCCCTTGAATTTATTCAATTTTTCTTTCAACTTCCAAACACATTCATTTGCTTCATCAAGATTCTCCTTCAGATCTATGTTTTCATTTTCAACTTTGTCAAGATCCTTAAGTGTAGTCTGGAGTTCTTTATCATCCATCTGATCAACCATCAAGATCCTCCTCAAGTGGTTAAGCTCTTCACCAAGGAACCAAAGATTTGATACCAATTATTAAAAGATGTAGGACAACTGAGGGGTGGGGGGGTGAATCAGTTGTCACAAAATTCAAACTTAAAAACTCCAACACATAGCAATTCCACAACTGCACTATCTGTTATTAAGTATGAGAATGAAACATAGATATCAAAAAGTAAATTAACAAAATAAAAACCAAATTTTTACAAGGAAAACCAAAGGAGGGAAAAACTGTGATGAGGGTTAACTCATAATATAAAGTAGTTTCAAACTAAATATAAAAGGCTCACTGCCAAGGGCTCATTACCCTGAAAAGGACTCACTATCCTGATATAAAAGCTCACTGCTTACAAGAGAGGCTCACTTCCTACAAAAAGATTCACAAAACAAAATAGGGATTTATAGCCAAAATGAACTGAGAATAATGCACCTAACAAGTGCTGATATAGTTATGGTGATGCTTAATAGATTGACTTAACACACTTCATCATTTTTTGCTCACTCTACATTTAATACTACTTTATTGTTTGGATACACACACACACCTATATATCTCAAATTTTTCCAAAATATACATATACATATATATATATATATATACATATATATATACATATATATATACATATATATATACATATATATATATATATATATACATATATATATACATATATATATATACATATATATATATATATATATATATACATATACATATATATATATATATTCTTCTTCGCAAGCATCAATTAGGTTGGCCTAATTAGATGCACTTCATATTTACCAAAAGTACTAACTATCAGCTTCAATCATTCACAAAATATTTCCAAAAAGTAGCTCAACCATCCAACATGCTACATCATGTTGGCATAGACCTAAGATAGGTCACACATATATCCACATAGCAAAATTAATTCACCATATCACAATTAACCCAAGAAGTCAGCAAGGAATAGACTTCACAACAAAAAGCATGCAATAAAATAATGCCACTATGTCATATGAGCACAAAAGCACATAATATTTTGAACATGCATGCCTTCAATAACTATGAACAATTTCCCAAAATCACAAATAGTAGTCGTCAACTATGGAGAAATGTAGACAAAAACACTAGAGAGTGCAGCTCAAATACTGGTTTACGTACCATACCAAAATACCACATTAGACATATGCTTAGACTTGCAATCACAACATGGTGACATCAAGGACAACACAAAACTGTAAAGATAATCATCTTTCTTCATTTTTCCAACACATCCACACTCACTTCACATCTGGAAACTCAAAAGTCTGAAACAAAAAAAACCATAACAGTTAAACCAAAATAATGGATTATCATAGATGAGCATAGCTATAGAATTTTTAGGAAAACCTATAAAACCCCTAGATCAAAAGAACATGAATTTGAGCCATGCAAGTGCAAAACATCCATAAAAGGAAAAATTAGTTCAAGAAATCCAAGCCCATTCGAGGCCAACTCCACAACCACCAACATGCACATGTATTTGAGGGAGACAAGCTATTACAAAAGCTTCCAGATCATCCAATAATCAACTCCATAGCCTACATGCAATTGGGGTAATAAAAAAACAATGCCTTCCAATACGACGAAAAAAACACCCAACATAAGCACATTACTCCATAGCTATAAAAAAACCCAAGCTGAACTCCATACGACCAGGGAGCCTCTCACAAAGACACCCAATATGAAAGCTTTGCTGCAACACAACCACAAAGGAAAAAATCTCACCCCATGCATTAGGATTATTTTGTTGTCAACTAGGAGCTTCAAATCACATCATTTCAATATGACCAACTACATTTTCTCCATCTTCACCATCTTTCAAGTTGCGTGTTGTCTCTTGAAACCAACCAACTTCATTTTCTCCATCTTCCCCATGCTCACTACCACAAAGATACAAAGAAGATAAATAAGACTTGCTATAGAGAGAAGACAATCTCAATGTAACAATGAAATCCACCATAGTTCACTCAATCCACTTGTAGAAATGCATGAATTATAGAGTGCACCTTCAGCTCACCACTTCTGAAAACTAAACATTTGGGCTTTGCATTGATCTACCATACTCACATCATACCTCTATTCTCTTTGCGCTCTTGTTTCTATTTCCTTTGTTCTCACTCTTCTTCTTCCCTAACTCATTCTTTATTTATACCATTTTCAACTTTGAAACATATCCAAAGTTGTCCATCCAAATTCAAATTCAAATTAGGTCAACACAAAAACATCCTAGGGTGGAATTAGAATGAGGGTGACCCAAACACATGCTACATAAGGACCCAAATAGATCCAACACGCTTCATCAACTCCGAAGATAGTATTCAACATGTAAGGTTGGCCAAAATAGTGTAAAACACATAGAAAAATTAAGCACTAACCTTCCAGATACCAAAATTATCTTCAATATAATAAAAAAACTCAACTCTATAACTGCAAGTCATAATACTTTAACAAAGAGAAATCTAGACCAACAACATTTCTCCCAAACCTTAACTAGAAACACATAAAACCATAGTTCACAACTGGTCAATATAACTCACACTGTACAAGGAATCAACAACCAAAAATATGGATGTAGAAGCTTCCAATAACCATGATCAACATATCTAAACCATACAAACATATGAGAAAATCCTAGAGCAAAACTTGGAGCAATCATTGAACACCTGCAACATATCTTCATTACAATTTTCTCAATATCCTTGACATACAACCACTTTCATGTATCCATGACACTAATGACAACAACAATTAGTTGATAACCAATTGACGAGTTGACATCAATGGAAACACCTTCATTCGTTCCATTCTTGCAACAATCTCCCCCTTTGTCATTAATGGAAACACTTGATGTGAAAAACCATCAAAGACACCATTCTAGCTTTGAATACACTTCTCAAAACTTTTCTTTCTATTCCTTTCTATTTCTCCCCCTTAGTAGATAGTCTTTTATATTCTTCCTCTCCTTTTTTTTATTCCTCTCTTTTCACATGCTTCCTCTCCTTTTTCACATGCTTCCTCTCCTCCTTTGACATCAAAGGCAAAGGAAAAATATATTTTACATTGATTTCCCCTTTGACATAGAAACATAATACTCATAATGACAACACCTAACACTACCTACTCCCTTGAGAGGTAGTCACCAAAACATCAGCCTAGAAGAAATATAGATCCATAGACTAGACTGATGCATCTCCATATACATCTAGTTCAAGAAAGGAGGGGAAATGGCCCCTAACTTCTCCTTGAGACACTCAAAAGTATCTTTAGGAAGAGCGTTAGTAAATATATTAGCAATTTGATCCTTCATTGGAACATACTCAAACTTTACTTCATTCTCCATGACCTTCTCTCTCAAGAAATGATAACTGATAGATATATGCTTCATCCTCAAGTGCATCACAAGATTCTTTGAAATGTTAATTTCACTTCTATTATCACAAAATATAGAAATAGGATCATCATTTACCACTGTGATATCTTTCAATTTCAGTTTCATCCATAGAACTTGTGTACAGTAGGATGTAACAACAATATACTCAACTTTAGCAGTAGACAATGAGACTGGATCTTGTTTTTTACTCAACCATGCCACCAATTTACAACCAAGAAAGAATGCACCACAACTTGTACTCTTTATGTCATCTACACATCTAATCCAATCTGCATCTGTATAGGCACTTAAAGTAAAATCAGTATCTCTAGGATACCATAATCTATAATCCAGAATGCCATTCAAATATTTGAATATTCTTTTAACAACATGTGTTTCCTTAGGATCTTCTTGAAATCTACCCACAAGATAGATAACATGCATAATATCTGGTCTAGTAGCAGTCAAGAGAATAGTCCACCAATCATAGATATATACTTGCTCTAATCAGCCTTAGGTGAATCACCATTGTTACCCAATTTGCAACCAGTCCCCATAGAAGTACATATTGGTTTGGAACCATCCATCCCAAACTTCTAAAACATCTCTTTCACATACTTAGACTATGAAATAAAAATTCATTTCTCTGTTTGATTAATCTGTAGCCCAAGAAAGAAATAAATTTCTCCAAACATAGACATTTCAAATTATTTCTGCATCTCTTCCACAAAAATCTTGCACATATTTTAATTTCCTCCACAGATAATGTCATCAACATATACAACTATAATCAATATTTTGTCATTTTTAATCTTAAAATACAAATTACTATCATTTGTACCTTTGTTGAAACCTCCCTGAATCAAATACTTGTCTAACCTCACATACCAAGCTCTAGGAGCTTGCTTCAATCCATATAACGCTTTCTTCAATCTACACACCATATCCAGTTGCTCTGACAACTGAAATCCTTATGGTTGTTCCATGTAGACCTCTTCTTTTAGCTCACCATTCAAAAACATTGACTTTACATCCTTCTAATAGACCTTAAAGTCTTTATGAGAACCAAATGCTAAGAACATCCTTATATCTTCTATTCTTTCTACCAGAGTAAAAGTTTCAAAAAATCTATGCCTTCTACTTGTGAGTAACCTTTACAAACAAGCCTTGCTTTGTTTCTAACAACTTATCTATTCTCATTCAACTTATTTCTAAATACCCACTTTGATCCAATAATGTTTTCATCTATCGATCTTGGAACCAATTCCCAAGTTTGATTCTTTTCAAACTGCATAAGCTCTTATTTCATGGCTTCCATTCAATGTTCATCTTTACATGCTTCACTTATAGTCTTCAGTTCAATCTCAAAAAAGAAACACATATTAACTTCGGCAGTAGCTCTCCTTCTAGTTAATACTCCTTAAGTCTTATCTCCAATAATCTAACTTTCTGAATGATTCTTCTGCACATATCTAGGTGTCTTAGGTGACACCACCGAATCTTCTTCTTCTCTTTCATTCTGTTCATTCCGCTTCTCTTGCTCATCCTTTTCCTATTCTTCCACAATCTCTTCAATTCTTACACAATCAAGTTCATCAGATACATATCCATCAATGCCAATTGAATTCTTCACTATCTCATCAACCTTGACATTTGCACTTTCTAGAATTTTCCTCATTCTTTTATTGAAACATCTGTATGCTTTGCTTTTAGTAGAATATCCAAGAAAAATTCCTTCATCACTTCTTGCATCAAACTTACCTAAAGTTTCTTCATATCTTCTAATATAACATTTGCTTCTGAATACCTTGAAATACTTAATAGTAGGAATTCTTCCAAACAATAGCTCATAGGGGGTCTTTGTACTGTTTTCTTTTGTTTGAACTTGATTGAATACATACACAACAATATAAATAAATTCTCTCTAGTAAACTTCTAGTAAACCAACCCCAGTAATCATTGATCTAGCAACCTCTTGAACTATTCTATTTTTCCTTTCAACAACTCCATTTTGTTGAGGCATTCTTGGAGCAGATAATTGTCTTCCTATTCCATGCACTTCAAAAAACATATTAAACTGATGGGAGGTGAATTCTCCACCTCTTCCAAACCTTAAACATTTTATATTCAAGTTTACTTCATTTTCAACCATAGCTTTGAATGTATTGAATCTATCTAATGCATCTGATTTCTCTCTATGAAATGTAACCCATGTATATCTAGAATAATCATTGATCAATCAAAATCATAAAGTACCTTTCACTTTGTAGACTTATCACTCTTGTAGAACCACACAGATATGTATGAATTAAGTCTAGTAGACCAGTAGCAGACTGTTCCTTTGATCTATAATGATTTCTTGTTTTCTTTCCAAATTGAAAATTCCCAAAGATAGCATTAACATGCTTTGTAATCCTTGGTAAATCTCTCACAACCTGAATTACACTAATCCTTTCCAAGTTATTAAAAGTTATGTGACACATTCTCCTATGTCATAACCAATTGTCATTAATCTAAGTCATAAAGCATCATCCATCAGCACCCTTAAGTTGATAGATATTTCCTTTAGATTTCTTTCCTGCAACAATCAATGTTCTGGATCTCACATCTTTCATCCTTAAATATAAGATCATATCCTTTATTACACATCTGACCAACACTCAAAATATTATGCCTTAAACTCTTAACATAGTAGACATCATCAGTATTATGCTTTCCATCAAAACTTACTGAACCTATCCCACAAATTTTAGCACTAGTATCATTTCCAAACATAACCAAGGCTCAATCATATTTTTCAAGTTTAACAAAGTTACTTTTATCACCAGTCATGTGATGTGAACAACCACTACCAACAACCCAATATTTCTTTTCTTGCTTAGCATGTAGGGCGGAGATAACAATATCTTCATTTTTCTTCTTCTCGAGAGGGATTTTCTTCACCCATTTTTTCAAAATTAGCAGAAGTAGGTTCATCCTTTATAGCCAAGAACAAGCATTCATTATCATCAAGATCTTCATAATCATAATCTTCATTAGATATGCTAGCATTCTCATTCACATAATATGCTATGTTAATCTTCTTTCCTTTCTTTTCTTTCTCATATCTTTGTTTATTCCTCTTAGCTATTTCTAGACACTTTGCAACATAATGAACTACTTATCCACAACTAAAGAATTTAAGTAACTTTCCTTCATACTTACCGAAGCCTTTCCTCATCCTTCTCACAAAGTTAGCCTCTATTTCATCAAAATTTTCTTCATCTAGATCTTTAGCTTTTGTAGCCTTAAAATTAGTTTTTGATTTGCATCCATTCCTTAGACTCGGCTTCCTCATCTCATAAGATTTTAGAAATCCCAACATCAGATCTTTAGTGTAGGTTTTATAATCTATACTCTATTCAATAGAACACACTTTCTCACTATAAGCATCAGGGAGAGTTCTAAGAATCTTCTTCACAATTTTAGTTTCATCTATTGTAGCACTAAGTCCTTGAATTTCAGACACTATCTCATCCAATCTCTATACATAAGCTTTAACATTCTTATCTTCAGACATGTGTAGAAGCTCAAACTATGTCTCCAAATTAAGTAATTATGATTCTTTAACTCTTTCATCACCTTCATGTGCCCTTTCCAAAGCATCCCATACTTCCTTAGTAGTCTTCATATTCTAAACCTTAATCAACTCAGAATGTACAAGAATTTTCTTCAAGATGTACTTCACCTTATTATTTGCTTCATGTGCTTTGATCTCATTAGCCGTACTCAGACCATTTTCAAGAGGAGTGTAAGGATTCTTGTAAGCTTTCTCCACATCATATCCACAATACTCTAGATATTCTTCCATTGATATTTTCCAATAGCATAGTTAGTTCCATCAAACGTTGGATAATCATAAGTCATTTTGATAGCCATCCTGGACCTTCCTCAAGTGGTTAAGCTCTTCACCAAAGAACCAAGATCTGATACCAATTATTGAACAAGACAACTAAGAGGGGGGAGTGAATCAGTTGTCATAGATTTAAACCTTAATTCATTCACCAGAACCAATCCTTAACACTGCTTAAATGATTAAACATTAAATACTAGTGCAGAAACTAAAAACCATCACATAAACACAATAACACCAGATTTATGTGGAAAAACCAATAAGGAAAAAACCATGGTGAGGATTAACTCACACTATAGAGAATATAAAAACTGATTACAAGAGGCTCACTACCTGAGAAACAAGGCTCACTTCCAAAACAAGGACTCACTGTCCAATAGGGCTAACTTGGAGGGCTCATTGCCACAAAGATACAAAGAAGATAAAGAAGACTTGTTACAAAGAGAAGACAATAGTAATGCAACAAAGAAATCCACCACAGTTCATTCAATCCACTTGCAAACATGTGCATGAATGATAGAGTGCACCTTCAACTCACTGCTTTCAGAAACTCAACATTTAGGCTTCACATTGATCTACCATACTTGCATCATACCTCTATTCTTGTTGTGCTCTTGTCTCTATTCCCTTTGTTTTCACTCTTCTTCTTCCCTAACTCATTCTGCATTTATACCATCTTCAACTTTGAAACATATCCAAAGTCAGCCATCCAAATTCAAATTCAAATTAGGTTGATGCCAAAACATCCTAGGGTGGAATTAGAATGAGGGTGACCCAAAAACACGCTTCATAAGGATCCAAATAGATCCAACACACTTCATCAACTTTGAATATAGTGTTCAACACAAGGTCGTCCAAACCAGTGTAAAAAACATAGATCAATTAAGCAAAAACCTTCTAGATACCAAATTATCTTCAATACAATAAAAAAGACTCAACTCTAGAACCACAAGTCATAAGACTTTAACAAAGAGAAATATGGACCAACAAAATTTCTCCAGGACCTCAACCAAAAACATAGAAAACCATAGTTCACAACTGGTGCACATAACTCACACTATACAAAGAATCAATAGCCAAAAATTTGGATATAGTAGCTTCCAACAACCATGATCAACATATCTGAACCATACAAATATAGGAGTAAATCCTAGAGAAAAACCCAGAGCAATCACTAAACACCTACAACATATATTCATTAAAATTTTCTCAATATCCTCAACATATACAACCACTGACTTGTATCCATGACACTAATGGCAATAGCAATCAATTGATAACCAATTGACCAGCTGACATCAATGACAACACCTTCATTCTTTCCATTCTTGTAACAATATTATTAATGTCAATTATGTTATTTAAAATGACTTAGGGGTTGTAGTGTAGGAAAAATTATCCCTTTTTCACACTTAATTTGAGAATAATTAATGATAAAATGAGCCTAATGTTTCCTTAATTTAGTGTTGTAATATATTTTTCATATTCACATTAAGTTTAGGGCCCTTTTAGATTAAATTGGCTTAATTGTACCTTATTTAGGGTGTTGTAACATGTACCTTTGCACTTTGACACTAATCTAGGGCTTTATTAATTGATTGAGGTTAATTTTCCTTAATTGGCCCCTTTAATTCAAATCCAAGCCTAATTAAATGCAATTTTCGAGGGATAAAACCTAACATTCATAAATTCCATTTCACAACACTTAACTTTGGAAGATGTGTATCCTAGGTGAGTGACCTAGGACCCATTCACCATAGGGCGAATGGGCCCTCACTTAGATCTAGGACCCTGATTTTGCATAATATTTAACATTGTCCGATGTGTGTAATAGGTGAGTGGCTTAGGAACCATTCACACTATGGCGAATGGGTCCTCACTTAGACCTAGGACCCCTCTTTCAAATATTTTTTTGACAGTATTTTAATGATTTCAAATTTATAATTCAATGTCAACTTGTGATATTTGAATTTCAGGAATTAATGTTAAGATATATATATATATATACAAGGTTGTTTCACTATGTTTCATCCTAAGAAATCATAGCAATTTCAAGTATTCAAAGCATTCTAGAAAGTTCATGAGAAAGAGCATTCAAGAGCATTTCTAAGGCATTCAAGGGAAGATTTATAGGAGATTATTGGAACAATCAAGATTCCATTGTCATGTAAAAGATATATTTCATCATGCATGCGATGATGTAGTGTTTAAGATCAATCAAGCATATCAAAGGCATTATTTCACATCAAGTTTCATGATCAAGATCAACATTCATTAAGTTTACAGATTTATCCAAGGTTCAAATAGGGATTGGAGAGTTGTGACATTGCATTTATTCATTCATCATTCCTTTCATGCTTTTATTCATTTCAAGGTTTAATTACCAAAATGGGGTTTGACCAAGGTGAACCCCCATTCCCTAACAAACAAAATTTTTCTCTCTTTGATGTGTGATTGAAAGTTTTAGGTTGAAGATCATTTGAAGAGAAAATTTGAAGAAAGTTGCAAGGAAAGTTGTCAAATCACAAAAGCTAACATACATGATTTATTTCCACATTTACAACAATGAACAACTAGAATCTAGGAGTGCAAACCTGGCAGAAGAAAACCCATAAAGCATTTTCCAGGAGCCCTAGCTAGGACCCATTCACCATAAGGTGAATGAATCCTTAGTGAGGTCTGAAAAATCATATTTGGTGATAGGTACACAACATTTTACCATATCTAGACCTACCTTTTGACTATTAGTTGGGTTAGATTTGGTTATTGTTTCTCATTTATACTTTGTAACACATATTTTGAATGAAATTAGAGAAATAGGTGCATCAAACTTGTTTCATTTTGTTCAACCTACTTTTTCTATATTTCATTATGGTGAACCCAACCTTTTGAACCTGAGTTTGATCATTGCATTTTATAATTTTGGAGTACTCTTTCATCCTAGATTTAGATCTTGCATTCATTTTCATCTCTTTGCATTGAATCAGGTCTCATTTAGGGTGTTTAGTTTGCATTTCATTTAAATGATTGTAGGATTGCATATTTTGCATTCTTCAAATCTGAAAAATATAAAAAATCAATCATATTGCATATCATTTATATAGAATTACATCATATCAATTTAAATTTTAAAATTGAAACAAAATTTCATATCAAATTAGGTGTTCTAGGTTATCATTTTGTCACATTTATTTTGCACTAGCATTTCACATTGAATTTCATAGAAAAATCAAACTGAAACTTGTTGTAACAAACCAGAATCTGGAAACCACAGTAAATCACTCAAAAATATGTAAAACTTATTTCAAAACCCTCATCTAGGACCCATTTACCCTAGGACGAATGAGTCCTTGATTAGGTCATAATCTAATTTTCTAGGAATTAAAATATTCATTTTTTCATTTTTGTTTATTGCTTTCAGATTTTTGTTACTGTTTGCAAAAATTTTGTTTCATCAATTTTATCATATCTAGCTTAATTTGGTAAATTTAGTGCATTATGTGATTTCAAAATTTCATTTACAAGATATAATTTGTAAGTTTTTGCATATTGTAATAAAAAAATTACCCTGTTTTAAATCTAAAAATCTAAAAATGGAAAAGTTTATTAGCAATGTTTAGAAATCCTTGTTCTCCTTGGTTGATGTTTCGAGTTGTGTTTTTGGAAATGATCCTAATGCAATTGAACCTTATCATGCTCAACCAACTCCTAATGAGTGTCTTCGTGAAGTTGACATCATTAGAGAAGATGATGATAGCATGAACAATTTCATAAATGATTTCCTTGACAATCTTTAGAATAATGCATCCTTTTACCCCTCCATGAAACAACCAACACAACTTTATATGTTTGTTATTTTACATCCTAAAATTGAGTCACAAACTAAACCTAAACTTCCAATAGTGAGTGAACCTAGCTCCTCTAATCAAGTGCATAACTATTCATCTTATGTTAACAAAGTGACAAACACTGGCATCAACCTTGAAGATACTTATGGCCAAGGCTTTAATATTTTAACCAACCAAGGATGTGACATAACTAATGAACATGAAATTCATAAACTTTTAGAAAAAATTCCTATTGATTAAACCAAAGGATTAGGATATCAAGATCCTCATCCTGACATAAGTTTCCTCCTTCCTAAGGAACAACAATTGCCTCATAAGGATGATAAGGGAATATTAGGTCCTCCTCAACATCTATCTCAACAAATTGGTGAATCTAGAAAGCAACAAAAACCTTACAAACTCAAACAAAATTTGAAAAAAATATGGAGCACCTCCTTAAACAAGGTAGGATTAAATTTCCATCTCCTAGTAAAATTATCATACCTAAGAAAAACATGAATTATTGTGCATATCATAAAACTCCATGGAATCTTACTGATGAGTGTTGTGCATTGAAATTGACATTGACTGATTTTTTTTATGTTGATTTTTATGACAAAATGGTTGCATAACATTCGCTTTGCTCCTTGCCATGTAATAGTTGTAGGATCTTAGTATTCTCACTATTACATGCTTTACATTCATTGCAAATCATTCTCTTTATAGCAAGGAGCTCATTCTCATCACCTATCTCAGCTCATCCTTGTCTTGCAGTTAGTGGGGGAAAGGGGTTAGATAGCCTTGTCCTAGTTTTGGTGTTTGTTGTTGTTCCTTTGGCTAGTTTTCCACCTTCCACATATACTGATTGAGATTAGGATGCATAAGGCCTACTATAGATTGACTCACGTGTGCCCTACTAGTATTTTGTATTATTATTTTTCATGTTTTTTATGTGGTTGCATGTGCATAATGTGATCCCCTGTATTATTTTGTTTGATGTATCTCTCTCTTTTTGTACATTCCTCTATATGTATCTACATTCTTCTATATGTTGCAAACATTTTATCCTTTTTTCATTTGTCTTGTGTTTTCCTTTTGGAGATGAAACAAGACATTGAGACATTTAGGTCTCTTCTATGTTGACCCAAAAGGATTTTTCTTTGTTTTCAATCTTTATGTGTCATTCTTCTAGTTATATGAGTATTTAGGGAATGATGACATTTTCAAGCTCTATAACAACATTGTAACAAAGATATACTGACCCTGAATCCATAGATCCCTTATTTATTATTGGGGGCAACCCCTCCCTCCTTTTTTTTGATGTAGCTTTATTTTGGAAACATATGACTTGGCATAGGGATTTCCAAGGAAATTCTCATGTCTTAGGAGTAAACATTGGCTACTTTGCAACAATTTCTCACATCAATGGTGTTAGCAACCACTTTAAAGTTGGGGAATACATCAATAATATCTTTCGACATAGCTCGTGTTTCATGGTGTGATTTTCTTTTTTCTTGTGATGCATCCTTTTCTTGGTGGTGTCATTAGGTTTGATGTTCTCCAAGAGTGCGATATTTCTTAGTGTATGACTTTCTTCTTAGTGGTGATGTGATGCATTACATTCCCTAAGTTGTGAAAATTTTACTCTTGATTTTTCCTCTCTTGGAGATATTAGGCACAATATTCCCTAAGAAGAAGACCTTACACAAACAAAGCAAGATCCCCTTGAACAAAAACCATATATATAATGTTCATAAGTATTTGGCATAACATAGCTTGCTAACCTTGTGAAGCTCAAACCCAACCATAATAAAGGCCACTGAATAGAACAAACCATTCTTGCCTATGGATCCTTCCCCATGTTCATAGGTGTATTGGATAACGTAGCTTGTTAAGCCCTATGGAGTTCAAAAACCTAAATTCAAGGTCACCTAGCATAACACACCTTGCTTGCATGTGGAGCCTTGCCTAGCAATGTGGTGCCTTATTGAAGTTATCAAGAGGATATATTTGATATGGTATGTGAGCCTAATACGATTCTCTCATTTTCCACCCTATTGGAAGACTCACTAAACTGTAGATTTGTGGGGATAGGCGGCTCTCTTACACTTGTAGGGTTTTGCACCTAAAAGGAGAGATGAATCCCAAAAACCTTGATGGCTTACTCAAGACTAATGCAAATATGATTGAAATATGTCTAAATAGAATGTCCTAGATGCAAATAATTGATAAAAGAGATTGATTATTAATGCAAAACTTGGAAAATGCAAGGTGTTTGAAAACACATTATGATATGCAAGAAGACCTAGAAAATAACATAGGAATGCAAATAAAATGAAACAGAAAGCTATAAAATAGAAAGTGTGCACCTGGAAATGTGTTGCAAAATAGAATGAGGACTGGAAATGTTGCTAATTCTAAAATTTTGACCTACTAGGACACTTATGCCATTCTGGGTGACTTAGTCCCAGATCTGGAAAACTATTCCAAAGCCCGTTTCAGCCAAATGGGTATCTAGATCTACAAAAAAATTTGACAAACATTTACAATGGGAATAAGTAGGCATTGATGGAAACTTAGTATAGTTTGGCTTTTTTGAAAACCTAAAAGTGGAAATAGAAGCTCTCGATCTGCACCTTCTATTCCTCTAGGTGTCTGATTCTGAAACTACCAAATTCAGGTCTAAAAGTGACTTTTTATGGATATTTTCACCTAGCCAATAAGGAGATGACTTCAACAAGTTTGCTGATTATTCTTCAATGATTTTACAAGTCTTCAAAGTACCTAAATATGCAAACACACAAAGAAAAAAAAGAAATGTTGAATGGTAGGGCATGGGGGTTTGCCTTGGTCAAACCCTGTTTAGGTAATTAAACAAAAATGATGAAATAAGATAATGAAACAATTCAATTATAAACCTGCCATGGTGATGGATCTTGAATTTTTGCAACAATTGATGAAGAATCCTACTCTTGAATGCCTTAGAATTGAGCTTGAATGCTATCTTGAATGCTTGATTCTTGCTTGCTTAACTTGACAACATGGATGAATGATGAATGCATGATGAATTAGGGTTAAAGGTCTCCTTTTATAGAGGAGAGTTAATTGAATGGATAGAAGAAGGATCATGATCAAGGTCCAAGATTAAATTAGAAAATAATTTAATCAAGAGTGGAGGTTAATTGAGACATGGATAGATAAGGACTTGAGATGGAAGATAAGATTGGCACAAACAAAGAGGTGATAGAAGAAATTAAATAATAAAGATTATTTAATTTAGGTGGCCAACATAGGAGAAATAAATAAAATATTAATTTTATTTAAAAAGAAAGGTGAGAACAAATAATTAGATAATGAAATAATTAAAAATAATTATTTAATTATATAGGAAAGGTGGAATGTTAAATATTAAATAATTAAAAACAATTATTTAATGGAGAGGGACGGGATAATTAAATAATTAAAATAATTATTTACTTGGGAAGATAAAGAAAGGATAAATTATAAATAATAAATATAACATTTATTTAATTATAGAGAAAAAAGGCTAATGAATAATTAAATAATTGAAATAATCATTTAATTATAGAAGAAGGAAAAACTAACTTTTGAATAATATTTAATTAAAAAGTAGGGAAGAAAGGACCATTAGACTTAAATGATTAATAAAAGTCTAGAAAAGTGTGAAAGTCATTTACAATTCCTTACAACACCTTTACAAGACATGCATTTTATTTAGTTTGCAAGGGTCCAAGACCTAGTGTGGATGTGTAAAACACCTCACAACACTAAATAAAGGCCCCATTAAGTCCAATTTATCATCAATTATTCCCATATCAAGCAAGAAATATTTTTTTCTATGCTACATTTAGCTCCTACTTTAGTGAGAGGATGAACTTGCTTCAAAATCACACTAAAGTAGACATTCAAGAAGAGTCCAATCATACCAATGCAAATGACAAAGAATGAAAAAGATCAATGCATCGATCAAGTCCCTAGGATCCAAGATCCTAAGTCATACCAACATAAGCACAAGAGGGCACACACAAGGTGTATAATATGCAGCAAAACAAGATACACAATCATGTAATGTCAAGAACTAAAATAAATAAAGATGAACCATGGATCAAATATGTGCTCATTTTGGGGCCATGGAACATCAAGTCATCTGCGGGGTGAGTTTTCCCAAGGAAGTGGTTTAGTGATAAAGTCGTTCCAGTGTGTTGGCTTCCCATCGTATAATGAGAAATTCATGCCAGTGTGTCAGCTTCCCATAATACTAACCATAGCAAAGTTATCCTCTTGATAACTTTGATAAGGCACCATAATGAAAATAATTTTGTAAATTTTTTTGAATGTCATGTAAATATTTTGTTAAAGGGAATTTTTCTTTGTTCATGTAAGGTCTTCTTCTTAGGGAGCATTGTGCCTAATGTCTCCAAGAGAGGACAAGTCAAAGTGTCAGATCGTTGCCCATGGGATGCCTCATTCACATCATGCCATGTTAGAAGATCACACACTCTTGGATGACATCAAACCCAATGACACCACCAAGAAGAGGACACATCACAAGAAAAAGGAAAAATCATGCCATGAAATTTTCTCCAAAAGATGTCGTCTATGTATGCCCCCACTTTAAAGCAGTTGCTACTATGGCAAGTATGAGCTAGTATGGTGGTGTTGTCATTAATGTTGTCATTGATGTCAACATAGTTCAGTATGTTGTAGATTGTACATGTATAGCTAAGATGTTGCTGAGATGTTGTGAGTACATGGATCTATCTTTATGATGTTGCAGATGGTGATGAGTTTCCAAGTGCTTTTGAGAAAATTAATAAAGAAGTGAAGTTAGAGTATTGAATGTGTTCAAAATGTGCTTAGGTATGTGCTCCACATTTCTCCTATGTTTATCCTATGCTTGTGTGGATCTGAAGGTTTTCTAATAGTGGTCTAGTGGTGATATCTCTTGATTTTTAGCTTCTGGTTTGATAGTATGTGAAAGTTACGTTCACTGGTGTGTGAACTATTCTAGTAGATTTGGCCTTCTGTGGGTTGGGAGAAATGCTTTTTCTCCGTAGTCCTCCACTATTTTGTTTTAGATCTTGTGGATCTTGAATATGTCTTGTAATGGTGTTCTCTAGGTTCTAGCAAAGAATTTTGAGGTTTTGTGATCCAAAAGTCATGTTTTTGAGTTCCCGTATGTGGTTGCACAACCTAGATGGACTGGTGGAAGGTGGAAGGTGTTTGAAGTTTGTTACACTTGCTACAGATGTATCTAAAGGAATCTGAGATGTTTTCTCATGCATAATGAAGCATCTTGTGTCATTTGCGTGTTATCTTCTTGTTGGGAAGTGTGTACATAAATGTTCATTTTCTTTCTCATTAGGTTTAGCTGACCTAGTGTTTACACATAATTCAAAGAATTAAAATTTAATTAAGGAAGTGTGTGGTTGATTTGAGACATCATCTTTTGGTCTTGTATAAATGTTTTATTGGTCCACTCACATTCTTTACCACTGCGGTAATGTTGAGTTTCCAACCTAATTTGAATCTATGAAATGAGGTATTTGTGGCTAACCTTGGAGAAAGTTTCTAAGGTTGAAGTTGGTATAGATGCAAGTCAGATTGTGAAGAGTTGTATGATAGTGTGATGCAAAGTGATGAAGTAAGCCAAAAATCAAAGAGCAGAAGTGTGTGAAAGTGTGTTGAGGCAACAATTCTTCATTGTGTTAGATTCTTGAAGGGAGTAAACTTAAGGTTTCTACAATCCTTTATTCAAAGCTTTGGATGTGTGTTAATTTTTGTGGTGGATCTTTTGTTCTCTTTTGTATTAGTAGGCTGTGAGCCTCCCTATTGGATAGTGAGTGCTTTTTGTAGGAAGTGAGCCTTTGTATTTGGCTAGTGATTCCTCTTCCGAGTAGTGAGCCCTTGGAAATGAGCCTTTGTATTCAATTTATATATTGTGAGTTAACCCTCAATATGGTTTTTCCCTCATTGGGTTTTCCACGTAAAAATCTGGTGTTCATTGTGTTGATTTTGCTTTCTATTATTTGTGTTTCATGTTCATTCTTAATAATAGAATAGTGTTTTTGTGAAATTGATAAGTGTTGAGGTTTAAGTTTGAATTTTTGTGACAGCTGATTCACACCCCCTCTTAGTTGTCCTATGCCTTTTTAAAAATTGGTATTAGAGCTTTGGTTCCTTGTTGTAGAGCTTAACCACTTAATGAGGATTTGATGGCGCATAAGTTAGCAATCCCTATGTTTGATGGATCTGATTATAGTGATTTTAAAGTGAAAATGAGAGGATATATTGTTTCTCTTGGTTACAAGACCTGGAGGGCTGTTGAGACAAAGTATACTGCTCTTGCGAGTGGTCCTAATACTATAGATGAGGTTTCTGCTTATGAGGAAAATGAGAAAGCGAGGTATGCAATTTACAATGCTTTATCTAAAAGTGAACGAACTAAGGTTCTTTCTTTGGATACTGCTCATGATGTATAGAATAAGTTGGAAGAACTATATGAAGGAAATGAAAGAGTAAAGTTGACAAAGAAGCTAGTGGCAAAGCACATATATGAGAATTTTAAAATAGAATAAGGAATGAAGAGTTTACAAGATATTTCCAGAGGGTTGAGATGACAACAAATGAAGTTAAGAATCAAGGGGGAAACATGACTAATGAAGATATTATTGAGAAGATCTTGATCACCGTACCAGATTGCTACAGTGATAAGATCTCAGTTATTGAAGAGATGTATGATCCTAAGAAGCATACTATTAAAGAACAATTGTTTGGCACCTTGCAAGCTTTTGAGATGAGAAATTTTAGGAAAGAAGACAAGAAGGAAGAAAATATAGAAACAACATTTAAGGAAATGAAGGTTGTAGATGGTTTGGAGAGTGATGGTTCTGATGAGTTGGAAGCGAATTTCACTAGGAAGTTGAAGAAAGGTATCAGAAAGTATAAAGGTATGTTTCCCTTTAAATTTTCCAGTTGTGGTAATATTGGTCATTATGCTTCAAGATGTTTGAATAGAGCTGTGCATAAGAAAAACAAGGAATATAAAGATAAGGATAGAAAGGATAAGAAATACAAGAAGCTAGAATCTCTGATGATGAATCTAAAAATGAGGTTGATGATAGTGAATGATTATTCTTTAATTTGGAAAGTAAATATGTATGTACTAACCCTAGAAAATGTGCAAGCAAGAAGGCTCCAGAGAACAAAAGGAATAAGAAATTACTGGGTGATTGATAGTGGATGTTCTAATCACATGACTGGTGATAAGAGTAAGTTCACTAAACTTAAAAAGTATGATGGTGGTTTAGTAATGTGTGGTGATGATTCAGGAACTAAGATTTGTGGGAAAGGTTCAATTAGATTTGATGGAGTACATAGTACTAATGATGTATATTATGTGAATGGTTTGAGGCATAACCTTTTGAGTGTTGGACATATGTGTAGAAATGGTTTTAAAATTGCATTTTAGAATAATACCTGTGAAATTAGAAAAGGATCTGGAAATGGAGACATGGTTGTTGCTAGAAGGAGAACTCATGAAAACATTTATCAACTTAAGGGAGTTGATGGTCAATGCCTTGTATCTCAAGTAAGTGAAAGTTGGTTATGGCATCAGAGAACGGGACATGTAAATTTTGATAATCTGGTCAAGATTAGTTCAAGAGATATTGCCCGAGGTCTGCCTAGAATCACAAGGCATGGTAATATTATTTGCAAAAGTTTTCAGTTGGGGAAATAGACAAGATGTAGCTTTAAGGGAAAAGAGCACTCTACTACTAGTATGCTGGAATTAATTCACACCGATCTCTATGGTTCGACTAGAACAAGAAGCCTGAATGATGACATGTATTTTATGATTCTTATTGATGATTATTCTCAAATGACATGGGTTGCTTTTCTTAGGGAAAATAATTAGGCTCTGGATAGGTTTAAAGTGTTCAAAGCAAGAGTGGAAAATGAAGTAAATTTGAAAATCAAGTTTTTGAGATATGACAGAGGAGGAGAATTCACTTCTAGAGAGTTTAATGCATTCTATGAACAACATGACATAAAGAGACGGTTTTCTGCTCCAAGAACCCCTCAGCAGAATGGGGTAGTTAAGAGGAAAAATAGGACAGTACATGAAGCTGCGAGAACCATGATAAAATAATCAAATGTATCGGATGTGTACTGGAGAGAGGCAATACACACTACTGTTTATGTGCTTAATAAAGTTCATATTAGAGGAAACGACACAAAGAATCCTTTTGAGTTATGGACTAGTATGACTCCTACTGTAAAGTACTTCAAGGTATTTGGAAGTAGATGTTACATTAAATGAGATGATAAAAATCTTGGAAAGTTTGATGCTAGATGTGATGAAGGAATTTTTCTTGGATACTCTACTACTAGCAAAGCATATAGATGCTACAATAAAAGATTGAGGAAGATTGTTGAAAGTGCTAATGTGAAAGTTGATGGAGACATGCACAAACCTATTGAGATAAGTGAAGTTGAACATGATGATCCTATCTATTGACATGTACCTAAGGAGAACAAGGAGAAGGAAGATGAAGAGAGAAGAAAAAACTAAAGAGGAAGAAGAAGAGAATGAGCTAGAACCTATGTTAAGACTCCTAAGTATGTACAAAAGAATCATTCAGAGGAACAAATAATTGGAGATAAGACTGAAGGTGTGAAGACAAGAAGAAAAGTGGTAGCTGAGGTAAATTTTTGTTTACTTTCTAAAATTGAACTTAAGTTTGTGAGTGAAGCATGTGAAGATGAGAGTTGGATGAAATCTATGAAAAAAGAGTTGCAATAGATAGAACATAATTAGACATGGGAACTAGTCCCTAGACTTGTGAATAAGAATGTAATTGTTTCGAGATGGGTGTTCCAGAATAAGTTGAATGAAAATGGAGAAGTTGTAAGGAATAAGGAAAGACTTGTATGCAAATGATATTCACAAGTTGAGGGCATAGAATTTGAGAAAACATTTTCCCCTATGGATAAAATGGAAGCTATTAAAATGTTTTTGGTATTTTCTTCCCACAAGGATTTCAAAGTGTATCAGATGGATGTCAAGTCAACATTTCTAAAATGTTGAATTGGAGGAAGAAGTATATATGGAACAACCTAAAGGATTTCAGTTATCTGAGAAACTGAACATGGTGTGTAAGCTGAAGAAGGCATTGTATGGACTGAAGCCGAGAGCTTGGTATGGAAGATTGGATAAGTACTTGACAAAACAAGGATTCAACAAAGGTTTTTTTGATAGCAATCCTTACTTCAAAGTGCAAGGTAACAAAATTTTGATAGTAGTTGTATATGTTGATGATATCATTTTTGGTGGAAATGAGGGCATGTGTAAAAGATTTGCTGAAGAGATGAAAAAAGAATTTGAGATGTCCATGATTGGTGAATTGAATTTCTTTGTTGGTCTAGAAGTGAATCAAACTAATAAAGGGATATTCATTTCACAATCTAAGTATGTAAAAGAGTTGTTGAAGAAATTTGGAATGAATGATTCCAAACTAGTTAGTACTCCTATGATAACCGAATGTAAGCTGAGAAAAGATGATGAATATGCTAAAACTGATCAGAGCAAATACAGATCTATGATTGGTGGACTACTGTATCGTATTGCTACTAGACCGGATATTATGCATGCAGTATGTCTAGTTACCATATTTCAAGTTTATCCTAAAGAGACATGTTTTATTTGTAAAGAGGATATTTATATATCTTAAAGGTACACTAGATTATGGCTTATAGTATCCTAAGGGTGCTAATTTCACCCTGAGTGCTTATACCAATGCAGATTGGGTTGGTTCTGTGGATGACCAGAAGAGTACCAATGGAGGTGCTTTCTTTCTTGGCGGTAGATTGGTTTCTTGGTTGAGTAAGAAGTAAAACTTGATTTCTTTATCCACTATAGAAGCTAAATATATTGCTGCAACATCCTACTGCACACAAGTTTTTTGGATGAAGCAAACTTTGAAAGACATTGGAGTGATATGTGATGAGCCTATTCCTATTTTTTGTGACAACACAAGTGCTATAAATATTTCAAAGAATCCAGTTTTGCATTCAAGAACAAAACACATATCTATCAAATATCATTTTTTGAGAGAAAAAGTGTTGGATAATGAATCCAGATTGGAGCATGTGACAACAAAGGAGAAAATTGCAGATATATTTACTAAGGATCTTTTGAAGGATACTTTTGAGCATCTTAGGGAGAAGTTGGGGGTCATTGGCCCTTCAAATTAGGTGCACATGAAGGTGCATCAGTCTAGTGAATTCACAAATTCTTCATTTATCTGGACTGATGAATGGGTCTACTCTGCACGGGGAGTAGAAAATGTTTACATTATTGCAATATGAGTTGAATGGGTGCACTCCTAAGGGGGAGTAATCAAAGTTGTTGATCTTCACCATTGATGTCAATGGGGGAGAAAAATTCATGTGAAAAAAGTTGCAGAAGGAGAAGGTTTTCTCCCAGAATATTGTGTAAGAGGTTGTCTTTGATGGTTTTTCACATCATGTGTTGCCATCAAACGGGGAGATTGTTGCAAGTATGAGCTAGTCGGGTGGTGTTTTCATTGATGTCAACATAGTTCAGTATGTTGCAGATTGTATATATATAGTTGAGATTTTTCTAAGATGTTGTGAGTACATGGAGCTATCTTTATTATGTTGCAGATGGTGATGAGTTTCCAAGTGCTTTTGAGAAAATTAATAAACAAGTGAAGTCAAAGTGTTGAATGTGTTTAGAATGTGCTCTAGTATGTGCTTTGCATTTCTTCTATGTTGATCCTGTTGGTGTGAATAAATGTCTTGTACCTAGCTTATTCATTCACTAAGTAATTAGGGGACATATTCAAATGTTAAGTTTACTTAGGATATAAGATTCTTTCTAGAAGTATTAGTTGGATTTTCTAGAACTTATCTTATCTAGCTATATTGCATGATTCCAAGGTAGCTAGTTGTCTCATGTAATAGGATTAAGATACTTGACATCATCTTGTCTAATCCTATCTCTCAAACTTTCCTTTATAAGCAAGGAATCTCATGTACATTTGCATTGCATCAATTGAATCAATTGAATCTTATTCAAGCATATTCAACCATTAATCAATCTTGCATTGTGAAGCAAGCTTTCTTTCCATTCTCTCTCTTGTGAAAGTGGTTTTGGTTTAGCAATTGTTGCACTTCCTAAAGGAAGAAAACTTCCTACTCCCCCACCTCCTGCTTCTTCAACCATCGATACTTCTATTCAGAAGGATGATCATGGTTTTTCAGATTTTTCTTTGTGGGGTGAGTATTTGGTAGGTATCTCTAACTTGTTCATGAAGTCTCACCTTTTAGATTTGGAGGAAACACTTGAGGGGATTTCTCTCCTCTTTGATGATAGTTTCAGCACAACTATTATACCATCTACTTTGTCTTTGGAGGTTAATATTGACCATGAGTATGTTGTGACTCATTCAATCTTGGGGACTCCTCATCAGTTTACAGAGGCATACATGTTGAACCTTCATTCTTCCTCCTTTCAGTTGGATATGGAGTGACTTCTACATCTTCTTATGAATATGTTTCTTCCTAAGGGGAGATGTGTTGCTTGTAGACATTGGACCATCTTTTGTTTTCATGCATTCTTCATCAACATTAGAGCTTCTTCATTATAGGGGGGCATCTTATCTCTCTACTTCCCTCCTATGGGGGGTAATTGATTGTATATACATGATGGATGTAGTCCTTGCGGGGTATCATTGAGTCCTCCATACATCATGTTTGTTTGTTTTATTTTTCTCTCGTTTGGAGATGAGTTTTGTCCCACTGGGTTTTCTCCCTTTCTTTGCTTGTGAGAGATTTCACAGACTAATTGCATTTTCATTTGTAAATGGGTACCTAACATGGCCTAGTAGTCGAAACCCATCCCCATAGTCTTTTGATAGTTTGCGTAATAATCTTCTCCCTAAGTTGCACTTAAGGGGGGGTGTTGGTGTGAATAAATGTCTTGTACCTAGCTTATTCATTCACTAGGTAATTAGGGGACATATTCACATGTTAAGTTTACTTAGGATATAAGATTATTTCTAGAAGTCTTAGTTGGATTTTCGAGAACTTATCTTCTCTAGCTATATTGCATGATTCCTAGGTAATTAGTTGTCTCATGTGATAGGATAAAGACACTTGTCATGATCTTGTCTAATCCTATCTCTCAACCTTTCCTTTATAAGCAAGGAATCTCATGTACAATTGCATTGCATCAATTGAATCAATTGAAGCTTATTCAAGAATATTCAACCATTAATCAATCTTGCATTGTGAAGCAATATTTCTTACCATTGTCTCTCTTGTGGAAGTGGTTTTGGTCTAGCAACTGTTCCTAGGGGTGTTGGGGAGTCACCATTTACTCCCACATATCCTATGCTTGTGCGGATCTGAAGGTTTTCTAATGGTGGACTAGTGGTGATATCTCCTGATTTTGAGCTTCTGGTTTGATGGTATGTGAAAGTTACGTTCATCGGTGTGTGAACTATTCTGGTAGAGTTGGTCTTCTGTGGACTGGGAGAATTTTTTTTTGCTTTGCATTCTGCTATTTTTTTTCAGATCTTACAAATCTAGAATATTTCTTGTAATGGTGTTCTCTAGGTTCTAGAAAAGAGGTTTGAGGTTTGGTGATCCAAAAGTCATGTTTTTTAGTTGTATGTGGTTGCAAAGTCTAGATGGACTAGTGGAAGGTGTTCAGTGTTTGAAGTTTGTTGCACTTGTTGTGGATGTATCTGAAGGAATCTGAGACATTTTCGCATGCATAATGAAGTGTGTTGTGTCATCCACATGTCATCTTCTTGTTGGGAAGCCTGTACATCAACGTTCATTTGTGTTTTCATTAGGTTTGGCTAACCTAGTGTTTACACTTCATTAAAAGAATTTAAACTTAATTAAGGAAGCATGTGGTTGATTTGAGACATCATATTTTGGTCTTGGATAAATGTTTTATTGGTCCACTCACATACTTTTCCACCACGAGAATGTTGAGTTACCAACCTAATTTGAATCTATGAAATGAGGTTTTTGTGGCCAACCTTGGAGAAAGTTTCTAAGGTTGAAGTTGGTATAAATGTAAGTCAAATTGTGAAGAGTTGTATGACAGTGTGATGCAAAGTGACAGAGTAAGCCACAAAGCAAAGAGTAGAAGGGTATGTGCAGGATCATCATGGAAAAAATAGGCCCTTAAGTGGCAAAAAATTTAGAAAAATCAAAGTTAGGCAACTTGACGTAAAAATTTGAATAAGTTATATATATTATTTCAAAAATATATAAGAATAGAACCTGTAGCAAATTGCATGTAGTTTCTAAACTAATAGGTTTATTTTAAAAAGAAAAAATCTATTTGGTGAAAATTTGAAATTTCAATGCATAGTACTTAAATTTCAGGGAAAAATAAGAAGTAGGTGTCTGTTTGACCACCCTAACCACAATAAAATGATAGTATTTTTTATAAGATTTTAGATATAAGTAGAGGACTCATGTTCAGATGTGATGCATATTTTTTTGTAATTTTTTCCATGTAAATTATTAATTATGAATTTTTTATTACAAATTTTAAAAAATATAAAACTCGTATGTCTAACCACCTTAACTTGGTCAAAACTTCATGAAATTCAATTTTTTTTTTTAATCCTATAGTATGCAAGCATAGAATGTGACACATGTTTTTATTCAAAAAATGTGATACCGTTTGAAAGCTATAGATGTTTTTCAATCAGCCTATCAATTAGGGCTTTAGTCATAATTCAAATAGAAAATAAATAATAATTATTTATTAAATTCAAAGTAAAGCATAATTTATATTGGTGGAAAGCTAAGAATCTCCTTTAAAAACCCTTTTCGTTTCATCAATTTTGGGTAAAAAAAAGTCATCAGCCACATACCCTACAAATACCCATCATATTGCCACTTTTTGGCCCATCATGATCTTGCACATACCCAAAGTGTGTGAAAGTGTGTTGAGGTAACAGTTCTTCATTATGTTAGATTCCTAAAGGCAGTGAGCTGGAGGTTTCTACAATCCTTTATTCAAAGCTGTGAATGTGTGTTAATTGTTGTGGTGGATCTTTTGTTCTCTTTTGTATTAGTAGGCAATGAGCCTCCCTATTGGATAGTGAGTCCTTTTTGTAGGTAGTGAGCCTTTTTATTTGGATAGTGAATCCTCTTCCGAGTAGTGAGCCTTTGTATTCATTTTATATATTGTGAGTTAACCCTCACCGTGGTTTTTCCCTCATTGGGTTTTCCACGTAAAAATTTGGTGTTCATTGTGTTTATTTTTCTTTCTGTTATTTGTGTTTCATGTTCACTCTTAATAACAAAATAGTGTGGTTGTGGAATTGATAAGTGTTGAAGTTTAAGCTTGAATTTTTGTGACAACTAATTCACCCCCCTCTTAGTTGTCCCATGCCTTTTTAATAGCTACACCATCATTGTGAGCAATTTCTTTAAAGTAGCCAATGATAAATAAAAGAAGACATGAGAGCCAACTTGGAAAGCCCTATGCCAAGTCATATGTTTTTGAATTGAGCTACATCATGAATAAGTATGTGTCATGTGAGTCAACTTAAGGCATGTCATCCACATCCCAAGCTTGCTCTTATATGTTCATGAAAGGTTAACGACTAGCCAAAAGAGATGACAAGTGACATATGGGGAGAAGGCTAGCTAACTCCTTTGCTCCCACTTAGTGCAGGACAAAGGTGAGCTTGGATGATATACTGATATGTTGGTCCTTGCAATGAATGTAAAACATGCAACTATGGCAAGGAGCAACAACTAATGTTATTTATGTCAATAAGTAAACAAAGTTTCTGCTTGATACATATTTAATGAGATATCTGTGAGTTTAGGATGTACCAAGGTTAAATTTTTCTTGGAATATTTGTTTGTGATAGTGTTGAGATTGAATGAAGGTTTTTTTCTTAAGGGACAATAACCAAAATCATTAGGATTTATAGCATCACATCCTTTTCCAGATTGCTTCATAAGTTCAAAATGTCTTCCAAAAAATTTTGTCATGTTTGTTGGATTTGGTGGGTGTTCAATTGCCTCAAAGTTTTTCTTGGATGTTTTCTTTTATTTTAAGGTGGTTGAAGTGGATGTTTTTGGTATTACCTCTATTTCTCTTCTCTCTTTAGATTCTTTTGTTATGATCATGTATTCCCTTATAGATGTAGAAATGAAATCAAAGGTTTTTGAAGCCTATTCCAATAATTTTGTGGCGTCTTCAAGTTTCTTTTGTCTTTGTAGATCATTTTTCTTGGTAATGATCATAGAACATGTAACCTTTTTGTTTTGAGGAGTAGAAGGTGACTTGTCATAAGCTCCTAACATTTTCTTCAAGGTTTCATGATTTTCAAAGCATTCCCATGATGGTAGTAAATCTATATCAAGCAATTCAGGATGCTTCAGAGTGAGGTTTATTTTTGGTTTGCACATGATAGTGTTGATGTTTGCTTCCACTATGATATTCTGCCTAGCAGAAGGGTTTTTAGGAGAGAAGCAAACAATATGTTGATCACATTCCATTAATAGGTTTTGCAGAGCAACTTCATCACAAGGAGAGGAGGAATCAAGAGAAGAAAAATCATCACATTCATGTTGTTCAATGATTGGATACTTTTGCTCAATTATGTATTCTTGGATGGAGGAAACATTATGAAAGGGAGTAAGAAGATTCTCACGTCTTTCAATGAATAATTCATCTAATCCCAAAATATCTTCTTCACTAGTAGGAGAGACATTAGGAGAAGAACAAGTATGATTATCATGATTATCAGTGATTACATCCCTTTGGCCAATAATGTCTTCCAAAATAGTGGAAGAAAAATAAAGAGAATTGTCATAGGTCTTAAAGGTTTGATCATCTAATGCCAACATATCTTCCTCAAAAATAATGTGATTTTCATGATTGCTCACAAAAAGATTCTCACAAATAGGGGAGGAGTTAAAAGGTGAATGTAGACTAGGTAGAGTGATGTTAAGAGATGTGTTTATGATCTCATTCTCTTGTGCCATAATATCTTCCAAAGTAGGAGAAGATATAGAAGAGGAGCTTTCAACATTGTCATGATTCTAAATGGGCGTATCTTCTAGCTCCAAAATACCTTCATCACATGTAGGAGAGATATTGGGAGAAGAGGAATTATGATTTTCATGATTGTCGATGCTTTCATATTCTTCTATCACTTCATTCCCACAAATAGAAGAGATATTAGAGGGTGTGGAACTATGGAGTGTGTCAACATTGTTATTCTCTTGCATTAAGAAACTCTCATAACTAGGAAAGAGATTGGAAGGATGACTATCATGCTTGCTAATAAGCTAATAGAAAATTGAATGCATGATGTTTTCCTAAATATTCTTGTGATCTTCTTCACCAATAGGAGAGATGTTAGGAGAGGGAGAAATTTGATTGTTTTCCATAATTTCATCATTTTTTTCTAAGACCTTGTTTGCTTCTGCCATACTCTCCACCCTAGCAGGAGAGCTTTTAGGAAAGTGATAAACAATAGGTTCATCACATTTCATGATTGGATTTGATAAATTAGCTTTGTCGCTCATAGGAGAGGCATCAAGAGAAAGATAACTAGGAGTTTCATGGTTACCAATGATTGGATTTTTTTTTTTCAAATAGGTCTTCCCAAATGGTAGGGGCATCTAGAAATGGAGGAATAAGATTCTCATGAGTCTCAATAGGGATATCCTCTAACACTAAACTATATTCTTCATGTCTAGAGAAGATATTAGCAGAAGAAAAGGTTTGATTTTCATGATTATCTAAATTTACATCCCCATGTCCTAGAATGTCTTCTTGAGTGGGAGATGTAGGATTTTCATAGCTCTCAATCATATCCTCCTCACAAATGTGTTTTTCATGATCATTCAAGATTGCATCCTTATGCACTAAAATATTTTCACAAGTAGGGGAGGTGTTGGGAGATGAATGGAGACTAGGTAAAGTAGTGGCCATGATTTTAGCTTCATGTGTCATAGTGTCTTTGCAAGGGGGAGGAGAAGGAAGACACACAAAAATTTCATGATCATCAATGATTGTGTCTTCTTTCATCAAGATACCTTCATCACCAATGGGAGAGATATTGTGAGAAGAACAATTATGATTATTATGATTATCGATGCTTGCATCCTTTTGATTCAAACCTTTAGTGGATTATTTTAATGAGAGGAAGTCCTTAAGGGATTCATCTAACATGTCTAAGTCATCACTACTAAAAGGTTTGGAAGATAAGTTATCTTTGTCTAGTTTGGGTTTTTTATCACAAATCTTAGTGGATGATCCTAGTGAGAGGAAGCCCTAAAGGGATCCATCTAACATATCCAAGTCATCACTGCTAAAAGGTTTGGATGATATAGTTTTTCTAAAGTGAAGCATTGTTTTTATTGTTTCATTTGATGTTTTGAGGTTTTTGTTTTCATTTTCTGATGAATCTAATCTAAATGAACTAGGAACTAATGATGAAAATTAAAATTGTAAAAATCTAATGCTATCCATAATTGCCATGAAAGTAAATGATACTAGTTCTAATGATTACAATGTAACATAAAATGACTGAACTGAAACATAAAAGTAACTAAGACAAACGAAAACTTAAGAAATCGGAAATTGAATGCCGAAAACAATGATGCAAAATGTGTACTAGGACTAAGTGACCCAGGGTGGTGAATTAGTCCTAGTAGGGGTATTTTTTAAGTTTTTCTAAATTTTTTGATGGATGCTTATGTATTATATACTATACAATGCAAATCTAAAGTGCATATGCAAAATTTCACTATTGTTCAAGGAAATGAAGTGCAATAATGCAAGCTTAAATGAGCTTTTCACTAATGCAAAGTATGAAATCCTAGAATGCAAAAGGAAATGTAAGCTATTCCTAGGGCGTAAATGCAGGTTCACCAAAATGAACCATATAATTTTGAGGATAGGAGGCTCTCTTACACTTCTAGGGTTTTGCACCTAAAAGGAGAGAGGAATCCCAAAAACCTAGGTGGTTCACTCAAGAATAATGCAAATATGATTGAAATATGTCTAAATAGAATGTCCCAGATGCAAAGAATTGATAAAAGAGATTGATTATTAATGCAAAACTTGGAAAATGTAAGGTGTTTGAAAACACATTATGATATGCAAGAATACCTAGAAAATAACTTAGGAATGCAAATAAAATGAAATAGAAAGTTATAAAACAGAAAGTGTGCACCTAGAAATGTTGTTGATTCTAAAATTTTGACCTACTGGGACACTTACGCCATTCTGGGCAACTTAGTCCCAGATCTGGAAAATTGTTCCAGAGCTCGTTTTAGCCAAATGGGTATCTGGATCTACAAAAATTTCTGACAAACATGTATAGTGGGACTAAGTCACCATTTATGGCAACTTAGTCCACTTTGGATTTTTTGAATTTACCCGAAAGTGGAAACGAAAGCTCTCGGTCTGCACTTTCTATTCTTCTAGGTGTCTTATTCTGAAATTGCCAAATTCGGGTCTAAAAGTGACTTTTATGGATATTTTGACCTAGCCAATAACGGGATAACTTCAACAAGTTTTCCAATTATTCTTCAATGATTTCCAAGTCTTCAAAGTACCTAACTTTGCAAAGAAAGAAAGAAAGAAATAGAAATGTTGAATGCTACCTAGGGCATGGGGGTTTTCCTTGGTCAAACCCCGTTTAGGTAATTAAACCAAAATGATGAAATAAGGTAATGAAACATGAAATATGAAACAATGCAATTAGAAACTTTCCATGGTGATGTATCTTGAATTGTTGCAACAATTGATGAAGAATCTTGCTCTTGAATGCCTTAGAATTGAGCTTGAATACTATCTTGAATGCTTGATTCTTGCTTGCTTAACTTGACAACATGGATGAATGATGAATGATGAATGAATTAGGGTTAAAGGTATCCTTTTATAGAGGAGAGATAAGTGAATGGATAGAATAAGTATGATGATCAAGGGCCAATATTAAATTAGAAAATAATTTAATCAAGGGTGGAGGTTAATTGAGATATGGATAGATAAGGACTTGAGATGGAAGATAAGATTGGCACAAACAAAGAGGTGATAGAAGAAATTAAATAATAAAGATTATTTAATTTAGGTGGCCAACATAGGAGAAATAAATAAAATATTAATTTTATTCAAAAAGAAAGGTGAAAACAAATAATTAGATAATTAAATAATTAAAAATAATTATTTTATTATAGAGGAAAGGTGGAGTGTTAAACATTAAATAATTAAAAATATATATTTAATGGAGAAGGAAGGGATGATTAAATAATTAAAATAATTATTTACTTGGGGAGATAAAGAAAGGATAAATAATAAATATAACATTTATTTAATTATAGAGAAAAAAGGCTAATGAATAATTAAATAATTGAAATAATGATTTAATTATAGAAGAAGAGGGAAAAAATAACTTTTGAATAATATTTAATTCTAAAGTAGGGAAGAAAGGACCATTAGACTTAAATGCTTAATAAAAGTCTACAAAAGTGGGAAAGTCGTTTACAATTCTTTACAACACCTTTACAAGACACGCATTTTATTCAGTTTGCAAGGGTCTAAGACCTAGTGTGGATGTGTAAAACACCTCACAACACTAAATCAAGGCCCCATTAAGTCCAATTTATCATCAATTATTCCCAAATCAAGCAAGAAATACTTTTTTCTATGCTACACTCACCTACTCGATAGCCTAAAGTTCCGCTACCTCAGAGTGAGCATAAACTGATAGCTTAGATGTATTCCACATTGCCATGGACAATCTAGGCTTGATCTTCTTGGTCTTTGATGTTGTATGATTGTGTATCTTTGTTATTGCTACATACATGAGTGTCTTGAATGTCTAATTTAGTGTTGGTTTCACTTCAGTAACAATTACACATTGCTATAGGGAAGCTAATTCTATAGAAAATTCCCTAGGAAATCATGCTTGAAAAATGAAGACATAAATCCTCTAAATCAATCTATCTAATTTTCTCAAGTTGGAGGATTTTGTGCAAACTATTCGCAAAAAAGGTCAAGAGAGTGGTGCTTCTGGGCCCTCAAGTTAGTTGCATGATTAATGATAGATCATCTATGTTTCCCACCTCGTTAGTATGGTAGCTAATTGGTTGGATCTTAGATTAGTACAAAAGAAGTGTATAAGTCTATGCAAGATGTTACACACCAGTGCCTTACAAAAGTTATTTCGTCTAATCTATGAGATGGCTATCTTGACCTCCCCAAGCACTGTAATGCTACCCTTCCTTAAGGAAGGACCCAAAGTACATATACTTTGAGCTCAATTCCCACTTGTGCCACATGGATTTTGCATGCAATTTTTGAATGTTTAGAGCTCGAAGGTTGCAGAAAGCTACAACATTGGTACATTTTGTGAAAGTTGGATCACTAATTTTTGAGTTAGTAATATAAAGGCTTATAATTTTTGGGTGACCAAGGGAGGTCCCAATAGTGTTACCTAAAATTTTACATCTAAAAGTGTCGAGAAGAGTCATTTTTTTTGGACCTCGAATTCGGTGTGCTAAGGATTTATGTTGGCTTGAATTAACTATGGTTGTTGCATTATTCTCCTTCAAGGGATGTTCCACACCTGACAACACCAAGTGTTAGATGGGACAAGCTTAGGAACATTTTGAACTCAAGAAGATTGTAGAAGGTGCATGATTGGTTGTTTAAATCCTTGTGTTATTATCATATATTTTATTATCACTTCATCCCAAGAGTAGTTCTAAAAGCTTATGCCAACTTGACTTCGCTACGATAGCTATGTTGTATTTCCCTAAGGGAAGTTCCAAAAATAAAACATACTGAGTCTGACACCCGATAATGCCACTTGTCACTTATATGCAAGCTCGAGAGAATTTTTAGCTTGTAGTTTGCACAAAGGTGCACTATTGGATATTTTAATACTCATGGGTCGACAAGAGTGATATGAAAGGTTATAACAAAAACTTGCTATCTGTAAGTGCCATGTGTCCCTTGGACATAAACATAAGAGATCCATGGCTAAGGAAAGCTAAAAAATGTGTCATTGGCTCCATGTCACCTCTAGATGGATCATGGGAGTTTGTGATGGCTATAACACCTACTCGTGAATTCTATTTTGGAAACACCAATGTAAAATCTAGGGGAATACTATTTTGAAATTTTCATTACCAAAGGTGGTAGTTTTCCCTTCGTACCATGCTTGTATTTAAATTTTGATTTGATGGGAATTAATTACTAATTACTCTAGCATGGGGATGCCTTTCAAAAATCAAGGAAGCCAGCCACATTCATTAACGTTATGTTCTCGTGCTAGCATCTAGTTTAGTGGTTTTTTATTCCAAGACTAAGGTTGAGCACATGTGAAGGCTAGAAGCCATCATCACTAACAAGATATGCATACGATTAGTTCTTTAGCAAGATTTATTGGTACTCTTTGAGGTACTTTCTCATGCGTAAGAGTATTATTAGCAATCAATGCATCTTAATTGACAAAGAAGACTAAAATTCATAGTGCACATACCTGGGTCAAGGGATTTCTATGTATCAACAATGAGGTATGGATACTCTCACCAGCTTAGTGAGTGCCCGCAGATAGATAGCCTTCTGAGCCATAATCTTGGAGCTCCAGTTGAAGAAAATCATGATGGAACTAGATTTTATGTTGATTGGAGCAGTTAAACTCATCCTAGGTCAGGAATTTCTAGTGTTAGATGAGTGGTATAGTTGATTCAAAAATTTCCTCATGATTCATGGTGGCACTACTAGACCTACACATTTTGAAGGTGAAAGTGGTCGAAAAGGATTGTAATATTTTTATACCTAAAATTTTAGGTGGGTTAGAGTTGTTGATGGATGATGTCTCCTTGGGCCTTAGTATACCTAGGCCCCATGACTTGCAACATCTTCTGATTCTAGTTGAGGAAGTAACTTTATACCCCTTCATATTGAATATCGAAAGCAAGGAATTGTGCAAATATAGAGAGTGAGTGGAGGTGGCAACAAGATTTTTGAATTAAATATTGCATGTTGAGTTGGCCCAAGACTTTGAATGGGTAAGAAATTTTATCAATTATATTTAGGAAGTTGGTAATGTATAGTCTAGTTTACTCTACAAGTTCCACACTCTATTCTTTTTTTCCATATGCACACAAGGTTTTTTTTATCATAGATGGTAATTTTACTTGTTAGCAAGATTTTGGATATACTTCTGGGTGGTAGGGAGTTTGGGTTCTAAAATTCCTAAAGAAAATTTTAAATATGGATGGATTTTTTTACACCATACATTTTGAGCAGTTGTCTTAGACTACATGTTGGGGAGGACGGGGGTAGTTCATAGAAATTTCTCTATTTTTTTCCCTTGATTGGTCATGGCTGTAATTAGCTTTTATTTTGTATTTCAAGATAAACTTTTTTCCCAATGGGATAACATTCTCCCTTGGCATAGATTCTTGGAACTTATAAGAATGTAGTTAAGATTTAAGATTATTATAAATAGTTTAGCCTTTGGCCTTTTATCCAAGAAAACTATCAATTTCTCATTGAGGGTGATGAGTACATAACTTCAATCCATCAACTAATGAAGATCTAGGTGGTGAGTTGCAACAATTATCAATTTACCACTTGTTTATCGTTTAGCCTCTACCCAACTATGGGTAAGCTCTCTTTTTACATCATCATAACCATTGTGGAGTTAGAAATACCAAAATGGGGTTTGACATAGGAAAGCCCCTATAAAACACAACCCTTCCCCCTCTTTTATGTGTGTAGGTTATAGATCTAGATAATATTGGAGGAAGTTTGAAGAAAATTTTCTCATTCATGCATTCAATTCCTAGAAGTCATCAAGTTAAGGAAAGTGGATTTTATCATCGGTAGAAAAAAGTTTTGATAGTGATTTGGGAAGAGAAGAATTTCACAAATAGGTGAAACATGAGTATGAAATAAGATCTTGAGTAGTTTTTAGCCACTCTAGGGTTCCAACACCCATATCTAGTTGTTTCAGTCCCAAATTTATATGGTAGGTTATTTTATGTCTACCTTCTTCTATTTTAAAATTTATTTATGTTTGTCTATTCTATGTTCTCCAAAAATCTCAATAGTTTGTTGTATTTTCATAGATAGTCTAGGAACACCCTTACATTATAAATATTTAGTCACCATATTCAGATCATCCCGCATTGAAGGATTAAACCCTTGATCCACCATTTTGGTTCTTCCATTGAGGTTTGTAGGGCCAAGTGGTCATTAAGATCATTTTTAATCCTTTCCCCAATGTTCCATACTGGAGGAAATGTGATTTAGGATCTAGTTCCATTTTTTTGACCAAATAATTAATATAGATACACTTTATTCTCAAGCTACAATCTCTTCCCACTTGTCTTTTATCACATGCAATCTTCTTCTCAAATTGACATTTTTCTTGGAAATTTCAACCTCTTCAAAATCTATGATCATTGACAATGATTTATCTTTTCCATTGTTGCAACTTGTTTCTTGTGACTTAAAATATTTATATCGCAATCTATCTTCAAAATATTTTCAAAGATCTATAACATCTTTTAGTGTAATTTTATTAGAAGTTTCAATATATGTTTAATTTTATTACCAACACCCCTATATTTGTATACATCCAAACTTAAATGTAAAAGAATACTAGCCTTCAAATTTCTATTAATACAACCTTAAGTATACTTAATCAAATATACAATGCAACCAAAGCTAAGAAGATTATGGTTTTTAACACCGACTTCATAAATCTGAATATGAGGCAAAATATACTAGTTCCCAAATTAATTTTCTCACAAAATATGTCCTCTTTCAAAATTTTTGTAAATATGCAAAGGTAGAGATCATTTACCAAGATAGACAATGTTGGCTCTTTGAATGTCACACCTCCTTTCATTCAAGATTTCAATAGACCCTTTGCATCATGCCTTTCTGGTGGTATATCTTTCAACAATAAAAATATATTCTACTAATCTTCCTTTATTTCATTCTTTATGTTTTTATTTTCATGCCATGCCTTTGATCTTTTACTCTGACACTGCATAAATCCTTCCGTGCTAGCATAATCTATAAAAATTATACCACCATATTACACTCCCTTTATAGTTATGACATTCAAATTCTTTCTTCATAGTCTACATTGTGATATTCCTTTTGTGCTCACTATTTAAGTCTACTATTATATGCTACTCAGGTTGTCATGACTCTTTCCTATGTTGCAATGAGAAATAGCATTACAAAAATTTCACAAGTACAAAACTATTTTGTGATCAACCTTTATTGGAACCAAGGAATGATACAACCATAGTGAAAGGATTGATCTTTCCACCAATTCAACATAGGATCATGAAAGATGCTCTAATACCATATAGAAAAGTTGAGAGCTTGAATAGTTTATTGTTCTATGATGTCACCTAGAAAATTATGAATCCAAAGACCATTAAATAAATATTATACATGGGTCATAGGTGTGTCTCTTACATGAGACATGATTTTTTTTATTTTTAAATATAGATTATATTTTAACAAAAAGATAGAATCCATCTTTAGTTGAGATTGAAGTCACACTATTCCTTTTCATTTTTAAATAAGTTTTGTATAGAAGATATATCTGGACACATTAAAGAAGGTTTTAAGATAACAAAATACATCACACAAAGAAAGCTTGAATTCTTTCATTTTATTTTTGTTAGCTATTGAAAGATGCACTATACATTAAATGAACATCTGATATTATCCAAATTAAGGTGGAAAGCCACCAACTATCTTTTACTAAATTTACAATTCAAATTATATTGTAATGCATGCCATAAATTTGTTTTATCTTGATACAATTATGAATAGGTTGTATAACTAAAACATATATTCATATTCTAAATGTGTGCAACGTGATTTCCTACCCTAAAAGATGCAAAAAAACAACAAAAATGCAAAGGAGAAATAACACAACACCACCTCAAGATTAGCATAAGTTGACTTGAAAAAAGTAAAGATTAAAGCAAGAGCTATGCCTTGTCCAAGCGATCTTTTTGGTTGGCCCTACTGGATGTTGTGGTTGTGTTATTGATATGTGGTTTTCATTGATGTCAACACTATTAGCATTTGATGTATTGAAGGTTGTATATGCCGAGATATTGAGAAAATTGTAAAAGAAAGTATTTCAGGTTCCCAGTGGAACTGTGAAGGTCATGAAGGTGTCTTGTTCTATACATTGAAGATCAATTGCCATGGACTAAATGGTTTATTGTTGAGTGTATCTAGTCCATCCTCTGGATGTTTCAAAGGTCCACGTGAAGATTTGTTCAAATTATGAAGATCTATGTTCTGACAGTGTTTTTGATTAAAGTTGGTATGATTCTGGTAACTCTAGTTGTTGTGAATGTTACTCTATTGTTTCTTTGTGTCCTTGGATGTTTCTAGATCATGATCTATCTTTGTGGTACATTCACATTGATTGGTGTGCTCGTGGTTGAATATTTCTCTCTGTATGTTTCTGACATAATGGGTGTAACATGTTGTGGATCCTTGGAGATTAACATTTGAATGTTTGGCGCACTCGAGGATATTGTTTTGGGTCTTATCATGATATTAGTCGATGTTGATTAATCCACATTGAAAATTTATTTATAAATTTGGGCCGACATTAAAAATGTGTTTTATATTTCTGGCCGACTGAGTTGTTGATGCAATCTCATCTTATAGATATATAAGAGAGATTGTTTCATTGGTGTAAAGTGTGTTCGATGGCTCCCATGTGTGTATGTGGAAATATCATTCGATTGTAGAGCAGAGTGTGAAGAAGATTGAGTGAAGTGTGAAGAAGTATGAGCGAAGAGTGAAGAAGGTTTTTCTGTGCTTAACTGGAACTGTAATCAGGCTTGTGTAGAAGCTATTTTCTTAGTTCACATTTTGGATGGTTTTAATCGAAACCTTTCTTTGGATAGTGAGTCCTCTTTTGTATTTGAGCAGTGTGCCTAAATGCATGTACATTCCCATCATATCTTTTTTTATACTTTTAACAGGGTATAATATTGTGGACTAACCTCCACTGTGGTTTTTCCCCTAATAGGGTTTCCAAGTAAGAAAATCTTGGTGTTCTTCGTGTTTCTAATGTGTTGAATGTTTATGTTTTATTGTTTATTCATCAGATCTAATATTGAGTTAAATAAAGTTTGAAAAGATTTAAATATTCTATGACAACTAATTCACCCCTCTTTCTCAGTTGTCTGTCCTTTTTTTTCCAATAGGCCCTTTGTTGAAGATTAGATGTGCGCTCCTTGATGGTAAATATGATGAAAGGATATGAAAAAAGATCTAGATTACATGATGCATGTAAAGATGGAAGTGGGTGTTTGACTAAATGTGTGAGATGAATGCAAAGAGAGCTTCAAAAATGTAACAATGGTGGATGAATGCAAGTGCTTGAGCTTGAGAGTTCTAGAGCTTGAATTGTGAATGCATGTTATCATGAATGAAAATGAAACCAAATCTTCCATTTTAAGGGAAGAGCCTCTAGAGGATTCAATGGCTAGGATTTAGCCAACATGGACAAGATGGATGGCTGTGGTGAGTTGGGGAATCACAAGCCCTCACATCTTTCCATGTGGAGAGGGAGGTGGAAAAAGGAGAAGTGATGTAGAAAGAGGACATGTGAGGTGGAGGTACTTGCAAGTACCTTGGGATTAGGGGAAGATTTCCTCAAAAAGGAAGTTTTTGTCCCCATGTGGGTAGGATGGTGACAAGTGAGGAATTTTAGAAAGTCTTCTCTTATCATCATGGGGACGAGAGAAGCTATTGGGGGAATAAATGTGAATTTTAAATTCACATGATTGGGGAGTACCTTGGGGGTAAGACAAGGTCCTCATAAATGAGGTCCTTGTCCCATGTGACTGATGTGACCTATGAGGGAATTTAGAATTTACCAACAACCTACATGGGGAAGAGAAATGCATTGAATGAATAAATGTGAATTTTTTAATTCACATGGGGAAGAGGTCAAGGCTTAAAAAAAAACACTTATGAAAGGTTGACTTGGAGGACATACCAGAAATGACATGTGATTAGATTAAGGTTGTGCAAATAGGTGATTAAGAAGATTAATGAAGGATTAGAGACAAGTGGCCAAATATGGAGGATGTGACATTGATCTTGATTAAGGGTGTGCACATCCTAATCATGGATTAATTAGACTAATCCATATTAGAAGAATATTATGGAGGATGTGACAAGGAGAGAGAAAATAGGAATTTAAAATTAAAAAGGCTAAATGACTAAATTAAATAAATTGATATATTTATTTAATTTAGAGAGAAAATGATGAAAGTAAGAGTATTTAATTATTAAATTAAATACTTTAGGAACCTTAAGGAAAGGGGAAATATTAATTAAATAAATAATTTAATTAATATTGATGAAGTAGAAGAATAAAGGAGATGGATTTGACCATATGGGAGTGGTCAAATTTGGGTGTCTACATTTTTACCATCTTCGAAATATTGTAAGAATAATAGTGTTTCAAAGAAAAATAAAATTTAGATGACTTTATAGAGGAAGAAACTAGAAAATGATGCCCCAACATGAGAGAAGTTGTGTGAGCTGCCCAAATGGTGGGAAATGAAAGGAGATGCCCCAGTCTCGTAAGAAAAGTGACCATGATGGACGAATGGATAAAAATGGTAGGGTATGCCACCTCGAGAGGGTGGTTGGGAAAGAAAAAGGGGCCCCAGATGACTTCTTGATATGAGGAAACAAAAGGTACCGTTAGATAGAGCTCAAAAAACCATGAAGATTGGCTTTTGAACGGAGTCAAACAGACACACGGTGTGCAAATGGTGGCCCCAGGAAGTTAGTGGATTAGTTGAATTAAAAGAGGTTAAAATAAAGGGTAAAAATACCCTTAACTTAAAAAAGTTAAAAAAGGAGAGAAATGTTATATATAGTAATTTTAGAAATTACTATTCCTCATTTCCACACGTAGCAGTTGAGTGAGAGAGAGAGAAGAGGAGAAGAAGGAGACAAATATGTTGAAGGACTACGATGACGACATCATCAGCCAGGGGGATGAGGTATGATGGTTCTTCCATGAGCACATGGTTCCACGCCAGGTTAGATTCAAAAAACTCTTTGTGATTTTAAGCATTTTTTGATGTATTTTTGAGATTTAATGCATTTTAAAAACATGGGTTTTGGGATAGGGGTAGTTTAGGAAAATGGGTTGGGGACAAAATTGCAATTTCACCCATTGGGTAGGCAAAATTGTCTATGAGAGACGGTGGAAAAGGGAGGAGATTTACCCAATTAGTGGGTAAATGAGCCCAGAAAATTAAAAAAGGTGCCTAAAAAGGGCAGGGGGCCATAATGGAGTGGCGGATTTGCCTTGGGATCAGGAAAATTTGCTAGAAAATGTGGTTCGCAAGACATGGGTGATCACACCCAAGATAGGGGCAATCTTGCCCTGGAGAAGGGTGACCCCACTTGGAAGAAGGGTGGCCACACCTTGAATAGGGGTAGTTGTGCCCGGGGAAGGGTGGCCTCACCCCGAACAGGGGAAGCTATGCCTAGGGAAGGGCGGTCGCGCCCCAAAAGGGGCAGCCCCACCCAGAGAAGGGAGATCTTGCTCAGAGAAGGGCGGCAACACCCTAAACAGGATTGGTCATGCTTGGAGAAGGACGAACCTACCTAGATAAGGACAACCCTACCTGGGGGAGGGTGGCCCCACCCGAGGATGGGTTTTCCTGTCCACCAGGTGGATTCTCTCATCCATCAGGCGGGATTTCCCATCCACAGAGTGGGTTTCCCCATCCACCGGGTGAGATCACCCATTTGGGGAGACTTGCCCATCCCAAGGTGCTGACTAAAGGGAAGGGGAGAAAGAAAAGAAGAAAGAAAAAGGAAAATGGTCAAGGAATAAGATAACTTGGAAAATTTGTCAAAAATGGGGAAAGATTAGTAAGAAGATAACCCAGGGCCAGGAAATGTAAAAGAGGGAAAGATGAAGGAAAGGATGAGATGACTGGCATGTTGTTTGATATGGATGCAGTGGTTCAAGATTCTGTGGACATATGAGAGGAAATTGAAGGTATTGGAGGTGACCATAGCAACCATGAATGGGGAGGACCATGAGGCTTTGTCGTGAGTGGGGTTACTGCATATGCTGGGATACCTGACTATTAGAGCACACTAGGCGATGTTGACAACCCTTATAGAGCACTGGAGTTCTGAGACCTCAAATTTCAATCTCCTAACAGGGGAGATGACCATGACTCTAGAGGACGTGTGGAGGATATTGAGGCTACCTATAATAGGCTGCCTAGTGAGCATGACGAAATTAGAGGGGGAGGTATTGGACTAGACCCTATGTGTCTTGTTTGGACAAGAGGAGCTTCTTGTGCAGAGGAAGGGGTTGGATGTGGACAGATGCTTGGGGTTGAGGGTTCCACCGCTACCACTATACTTGTACAAATTGATTAGTGAATTACTAATACCAGACAAAATTGGATGCTTCTACAACCTTAGCTACATGGAGGTGATACAACATATCATGGAGGGGAGAGAGGGGGAGTTCACATGGGGTCCATGCGTCTTGGCACAACTGTACAAAGACATGCACATTGTGTGCTATTGAGGGGTGCTCAGCGTTACACAAGTGATACTGCTATAGGTATGGGCCTAGGAGCACATTAGTGTGGCTAGGCCAGGAGTGGTGAGAGTAGGTTCGGAGGATGTGATACTATGAATGGCTTATTGGTATAGGACAAAGTATGGCTAGGTGTGGCATTATTAGGGCTTTAGGGATCTGGATGGGTGGAGGAGGATACCAGATGATATTCAGGAGGAGCATATATAGTGGAGGCTATACATGACATGATGGTTTTCCTGATGGAGGAGAGATGAGGAGAGACACATAGGGTATTTCTATACCAAATGCTATATAGTCAAGAGAAATCCATGTATAGTGGAGGTACATAGGCCAGATCGGGTGACGAGACAATTTGGGCTTCTGCAAGACATTCCTCATAGACCAAAGAGATTCTGATGGATCTCATGAGAGCAACCATGGGGGAAACAAATTATGGTTGAGCTTGCGAGGGATCATTGGGAGACATTGTTGTAGGTACCCTACCTAGGCAGGAGTGGAGGGGAAGCAAATGCGGGAGTGATAGTCAGATTCTCAGCATGGTATGTCCGACACCAAACTACATAGATTACGTCAGTGGAGATGATTACAGAGGCATTGGGTTTTGGGATAGAGGATGGGCTATGATTGGTAGGCCAAAGGAGAGGGAGGAAGAGGGGACAAGAGAGGAGAGGGTAGGAGGTCAGCAAGAGATAGGGCAGGGAGAGGCTGGGGGAGTAGGCCAGTAGGAGAGAGGCAGGAGGATGCTGAGGTAGGAGGTCAACAAAGGAACGTGAGGAGGGGGAGACAGTGGAGGAGAGCCTAGGTGGAGGTGGAGGTAGAGGAGGAGATCCTAGGTGGAGGTCAAGGTAGAGGAGGAGATAGATGAGGTAGAGGTGGAGGTGATGGAGGAGAGAGATGAGGCAGGGGTGGAGGGGATGGATGAGAGAGAGGAGGAAAAGGTGGAGGCGATGGATGTGGTTGTTCATGATATTCCCCCATTGGCCATGGTACCACCTATATCAGAGGATCCAATTGTGCTGTTGAGAGGGGTTTTGGTAAGATTATAGATTGTGGAGTAGAGACTAAGAGATACAAAGGTTGCGAGGTGTAGACTGGAGGCCGAGGTGAGCATGTTGTGAGCAGAGGTGGCCAGAGTGTGGGTAGAGGGTGAGAGGGATTTCCGGGCTCTAGCCGATGCAGTGTCATGACATGAGGAGGAGGTATGGGTAGAGAGGAATAGTCTGTAAGCCAAGGTGAGCTAGCTATGAGCAGAGGTGACTGAGCTTGAGGGAGAGGTGTCCAGAGAGCATGAGGAGGGAGTGGTGGCGAGATGGGAGCGAGATGGGCTAGAGGCAGTGGTGACTATACTATAGGCGAGGGGACAGTGAGAGCCTAGAGGAGTGACAGAGCAGGTATTAGTAGAGACTTTGGTGGAGGTGGAGATGGACTTGGATGATTTGAGGAGACAGGTAGGGGGTTACTAAGAGAGAGGACTGAGCTAAGATAGGAGCAAGATGAGCTCCGCAAAAAAGTTGAGGTAGCAGATCAAATAGTGGGAGACATGGGGCTGATGCAAGAGAGAGAGGATGCTATGAGGGCCCAGGTACAAACCTTATAGATAGAGAGGGATCCAACAATGACATAGGTGCAAACCCTATAGGGTGAAAGGGATGTGATAGTGGCATGGTTACAAGTTGTGGGGAGAGATAGATGCAACACGGGCTTAGGCACAGGTAGCACAGGGAAAGGGTGGCAAGATGGGGGAAGAGGTGTAGAGATTGTAGGCACAAGTATAGGCCATGTGGGATGAGAGGGAAAGGGCTATAGAGTAGATGCCACAGATGGGAGTAGAGATTGGTCAGTTGAGGTTGGCACATGATGCATGGGTGCAAGAGAGGAGTTCCATATGTGGATTCTAGGATAGGTATAGGGCGGAGCGGGATTCAACAAAATATCAAGCTACAGAGCGGGATGAGTACATGTGGGAGGCCAACTACTATATGGAAACTTATTTTATAGCAGTGCCAAATTAGGGGCAGTGGGTACCTACCTACTTTTGAGTGAGGCCACAAATGCTAGCCCCATCCCAGTCAACAGGGACACATACCCATGAATACAGTAGTTGGAGAGAGACCCCTCCATGTAGAGGGGGAGTGCCAGACTCACCACAAAGGTAAGATGCGGGCATATCTTAGTAGAGAGGTCAGAGGGTAGGTGATAGGATACCATTTTTTGATAGGTGCAGGATGGGTGTACAGTATAGGGTAGTAGAGATCATAGTTGATCTAGAGCCTTGTATTTGTACTTTATTTGATGATATATGTGATGGATATGTATTTTGATTATATGATGGAAATTATTATGGAATATGTGATGGACATTGTATTTTTATTTTTATATGATATGTGACAATCCTTATTGTCACTATGTTATGTGTATATGATGTATTATTTTATTTATGTATGTGTATGTTCATGATTTTGTGATGGATGATCATTATGATATGATGTATGGATATGTTTATGATGATGTATGTTTATGCTTATATGGATGAGATAGATGATGCGTATGATGACTAATGTGTATCATACAGGATGTGATGGATGATTTATGACTATATATGCTTATGGATATGGATCTAACAATTTGTGATGTAAGAAATGATGCATGTAATGTGTTAATGATATAGACTAATATGGAAATGAATGGATAATGAAATGAATTTAAGATGCTCAAAATAATCAAATATTATTAATCTAAACAACTTAAAATAAATATGAGATGATAATGCACATGGGATAGAATGCAATGAACCTATATTGTGGGATGAGATGCAATTAAATTCCTTACAAACACCAATAGATAGATGAAATGCAATGTGGGTGGTAGATGGACTTTATTTGCAACCATGATTTCTTTAGCTTATAGAAAAGAAAGGTGTGTGATATGTGAGTGAGATGACCTAACGTAAAGTGAAATGCAACAGGAATATGAGTGTAAATAAGGACTTGCATAGTAATGAGGGATTGTTGGTTTAATGAAAAGTACTTTCCCTATAATCATTACAAAATTAAGGGAAGATGGGTGTGAAGGTGCACCTATCAAGAATTATAGGTATCCTAAGAAGAATGGGATATGGAAGGTAAATGTTTGCACAACCAAGATCATAGGTCATAGGTTAGGTATGGATGCAATGCAATGAATCTTGATTATGAAATGCAATCTTAATGCAATTTTCCATTTTTGGAGGACTGATTTTGCTATAGCATAAGACACCAGGTGCCAGGGTATGTGAAACCAAGGAAATTTAGCATATAATGTGTAAAAAAACCACAAAAAAAAGAAGGCTATCCCAACACCCCAAAGTCATGAAGACCTTGGTCGGGCCAGGCATTGGGATAACCACAAGCACAAAAGGATGCCCCAACATAACACAAGACCTTAGGGATCTTGGTGGGTACTATGTGGGACAACCAAGAAGACAAAAACATAATGAAAAGATCAAGATATGCCTCTATGTTAACCAATCAAAACACACCATAATATGATAGATCATGGCAGCCTTGACAAGTTGAAATGGGCAGCTGAAATGATAAACAAAAGCCAAAAGTATCAAAAGATCAAAATCAATTTCAAAACATCCTTTGCCATAGGATTGAGAGGATGGATAGGGTTGATGAGGTCTATTAGGAAGGATGCATCTTGTTGATACCAAATATGGATACTAAACTAAAAGATCGATTATGACACAAGAGACTCCAAAACTGATTGAATCTCATGATACAAATGGATCTCATTTGTGAAGAACCAGCTAGATGAGGACATAATTGACAACATGACACGAGATGGGAGACACAAGACACAAAACTAACACATCCTAATTACCTAGGGGCTCAGTGGCTGATCAAAGATTAGCCTTGCCTATGTGAAAGCGTAGAGCCCTTGTAGTTCAAGAAAAGACCATGCATAAAAGTGGAAAAAGGACAATGGAGATGAGAAATGGAAGATGACAACAAAGCAAAGGAAAAAAAAATAGCAAAGAAAAACAAAGAAAAGCCCTAAGGGTGGATCAAATGATCGACCTTGCCTATGTGAAAGCACAGGGGCAACATAGTTCGAAAAAGACCAAAAGGACTGACACGACAGGATGGGATCTAAATGAAGACCGACACGATGAAGAGCCTAGATGGACATAGAGGACTGACAAGACAACAAGATTGATGAAACAAGCTTAGGATGATGGATAGTAGATGAAGCTTGTCTAATGCTCAACCAAAATATACCAAGCAACTAGATGATGAATGTGGATGGAAGGATAGGATCGATGGGATGATAGGAGATGAGATCAGAATGGATGGAAGCATAAAGTAACTAGGAAACAAGGTAGATAATTCTTAAGCCCTATATGAATGGCACCTGTGACTAGGTTTTCACCAAATTTACTTATCCAAGATGCCACCAAGGGTGGTTTTCACCATAGGACAAATTATTTCTCTTTACTATTTTGGATTTTTCTAATTTTTTTGTATTTTTTGGATTTTTGCAGTATAGGATGCCCTAGCTGACTTAAGTGTAGAATCTTTTCAGGTGCATGATGTTAATGGGATCCTCTAGGGGCTCTCCTTCAGGTGTAGCAAGTTTGTATGCTCCTGATCCATATTTTGCGGTGATGACATAGGGACCAAGTCAATTTGGTTCAAATTTTCCCTTCTTATCTTGATCTTGTTGAGTGCACTGATTCTCCTTGAGGACTAGATTACCACTGGTGAACTGGAAAGGATGAACCTTCTTGTTGTAGCTTCTTTTCAAATGATTATGATATTCCTAAAGATGGTCATTCACTTTGATCTGTCTTTCATATAGGAGTTCTAGCTGGCCGAGTCTTGCAACTTGAGCATCTTCACCGTTAATAAGATTCTTCAAGGAGATTCTTAGTGAGGGAATTTCTACCTCAATCAACAAGATAGCCTCAACACCATAGACAAGAGAATATGGGGTGGAACCAATAGGAGTGCAAATGAAAGTGTGATATGCCCAAAGGGTGGGATGGATGTGAAGGTGCCAATCTCGACCAGTATTGTGGACCACCTTTTTAAGGATCTTGATGAGGGTTTTGTTGGTGGCTTCTACCTGACCATTAACCTGGGGGTAATAAGGCATAGACCAACGATGTTGGATGTGGAAAGTGTTGAAAAGGTGTTTCATGGATTGGTTCTTGAATGGATTGCCGTTATCAAAAATGATGGTGGATGGTATTCCATATCTGTAGAGAATATGGAAGAGGATAAATTTAGAAATATGAGTACCTATGATTTGTGAGAGTGGCATTGTTTCCACCCACTTGGTGAAGCACTCAGTTGTGGTAATGATGAAGGTATGTCCATTAGAGGATGGGGGATATATCTTTCTGATTAGGTCATAACCCCTCTGAGAGAAGGGCCACAATGCTATAAGAGGCTACAGATCCTGTGCAGGAGCATGTATCAAATCCGCGTGCTATTGACAGGGTAGGAACTTCTTGGTGAACTCACACGAATCATGTTCTAATGTGGGCCAATAGTAACCTGCTCAAAGAATTCTTTTGGCCAGGGCCATGCCATTTTAGTGGGCCCCACATACACCACTATGTACTTTTGTTAATGTAGTGTGGGCTTCAGTCTCGTTCAGACACTAGAGGAGGGTTTCATCATACCCACAATGGTAAAGTGTATCACCTACGATGGTATAATGGGATGTACATAGATTGAAATACTTTTGTTGGTTTCGTGTCAGCTTGGGAGGTAGAATATTGTCGTGAAGATAGGCATAGATATCATGGTACCATGGTGATGTAGGATCTTAAATGTCACACACTATCTCATTTTTTGAGATATCATAAGCGGGGATTAAGAGTTGTTCAATAAGGAAATCACACTCTATTCAATCATTTAATGTTGATTAGAGAACCAATGGTAGCCATGGCATCTGCTGCTTTGTTCTGGACTCTTGGAATCTGATCAAACTAGATGGAAGTGAAATAATTTTGAAGTCATCTATCATGCGTTTATAAGGCAACAACTTATGGTCTTTTGTGAGAAGTGCGTCGTTGACCTATTTAATGATTAATTGAGAATCACCAAAGACTCTTAGGTGAGTGATATGCCATTGGATTGCATTTTTGAGGCTAGTAAGAAGAGCTTCATATTTAGCTATGTTATTTGTGCACAAAAAATCCAACCTGAATGACTTTGGTATATAATCCCCTTAGGGGGGTGATGAGAAAGATTCTTTCCCTTGATCCATTGTGTGTGTATGACCCATCAAAGTATAGTGTCAACATGGCTCCTTTTGTTATTGCGAAGACCCCTTCATCAGGAAATTCTATTGTTAGAGGGTAGGCATCCACCAGGGGAGCATCTGTCAGTTGATCTGCTATCACTTGTCCTTTAATAGCTTTTCAATCCACATATTCTATATCAAATTCACTTAGAATCATGACCCACTTAGCCATGTCACCTATCAGAGTTGTTTTGGATAGCAGATATTTGAGTGGATCGACCTTGGAGATGAGCTTTACTAGATGATTGAGCATGTAATGTTCGAGATTTTGTGAACTAAAGACCACGGCTAGGCAAGCTTTTTCCATTGGAGAATAGTTGAGCTCATATCCTATGAGGCTCTGGTTGATGTACTAGATTGCTCTTTCCTTTGACAATTCATCGTGCTATGCCAGTAATGGCCCCATTGCCACTAAAGTAGCAAAAACATATAGTAGGAGTGGTTTACCAGGAATTGGTGCCATAAGGATTGGAGGGTCATCCAAGTACTCTTTGATCTTGTCAAAGCCAAGTTGACACTGTTGCATCCACTTAAAGGCGTTATCCTTCTTTAGGAGATGAGTAAATGACTGAAATTTGTAGACTAATTCAACAATGAACCACTGAATGGATTGTAACTTACCCTGAAGGCTCCTTAACTATTTGAGATTGCATGGTGGAGGCATATCCATAATTTCCTTGAATTTTGTTGGATCAACCTCTATGCCTCGTTTGGAGATGATGAAACCCAGTATTTTTTTTGATGTGACCCCAATGACACATTTCTTTGGATTTAGCCTCAACTTGTACTACTCTAGATGGGAAAAGATCTTCTTGAGTACCATAGGGTGCTCTTTCCTTGTTCTTGATTTACCTAAAAAATCATCAACATAATCTTCCATTATTATATGAATGAGATCATGGAAGATTACGGTCATGGCTTGCTGGTATGATGCCCTCGCATTCTTAAGACTGAAGGATATGACATTATAGCAGAATGTGCCTCATGGTGTAGTGAAGGTTGTTTTATGTTGGTCTTCAAGTGTAATTTTGATCTGATTGTATCTGGAGAAGGAATCCATGAGAGAAAGCATCTTGTGTTCTACAGTGAGGTCAACCAACATGTCAATGTTTGGAAAAGGAAAATCATCTTCGAGAGAAGCCTTGTTGAGGTCACAAAAGTTTGTACAAACTTGGATAGTGCTATTTGGTTTGGAAACTAGTACTATGTTCAAAATCCATTCTGAATAGTCAATGGGTCTTATGAATCCAACATCTAATACCTTCTCTAGCTATTTCTTAAACAGTAGAGCTACTTGCGGGTGCAATTTTCAGAGCTTTTGCTTGAAAAGTTTTGCATTAGGACATACATCCAGATGATGTACTACTTGTAGATGTCCAATTTGATCACTTCCATATGATCAAACGCGTCTCCTTATTCATCCAGTTGCTCATCCCCTCTATCAATATTAATTAAACCATTTGTTTAATTAATACCTTGCATCTTACATAAGGGTCTTAAAGTATTTAATTTAATACTTTACCCCTCTTCCTCCTCTAAATTAAATAAATATACCATTTTATTTAATTTAGTCATATTCCCCTTTTGAAATTAAAATTCATTTTTAATTCCTCTTTTCTCTCTCATGGTCACATCCTCCAACTTTTGCAAGTTGGTCCCTAATCCATCTTAATTATTTCATCTTCTTCTAATTAACTAGGGTTAGCATGTGCACACCCTTAATCATCATTAGGGTCACATCCCCCATAATCTCCCACTTGCTCCTAATGAGTCACTAGTCCATCTAACTAAGTACTTGCACAACCTTAATCATTTGGTTAGCCTAACCTAATCCTCCTCCCACTTATGGCATGTGTCTTTAAGTCAACCTTATTAAAGGCTTTCCCCTTTTGGGCAAGGCACTCCACTTCCCTATGTGAATTTTTAATTCACCTTTTAATCCCCCAAGGCACCCAAAAGGAATTTTTAATTCCTTCACTTCTCCCCACATGTCCTTCACTTATTCTTTATTCTTTTCCATCTCCCCATGAGAATATTTGAGGAATTTTTAATTCCTCACATGTCCTCTCACCCACATGGGGACAAGGACCTCCTTTATGAGGAGATCTTGTCCAATCCCAAGGTACTTTGTACCCCCTCCATGTCATGTACTTCTCCTTCCACCTCATGTCCACTTCACCTTTTAGGGCTATATCACATGCCACATGTCAAGATGTGAGGGCTTGTGAGTTCTCAACTCATCTTAGCCCTACATATTGATATTTGGTGGCTCAATCTTGGCCATCCATCTCCTCTAGGAATTCTCAAAATTCCTATAAATACCCCCTCTTTTCTCTCATTTTGGGCGAGATCATTTTGCTAGCCAAACTCTTGCAATTTTATTTCTCAACCTACACTTAGCCATTTTTTATGTTTTCATCCACTTGCACTCATCTTCACAACATCATTTAGCTTGCATCTTGTGCCATCCAAGGATCATACACATCAAAGATTGAAGGGCCAACCAAAGGATCGATTCGAGACAAGGTATAAAGTCCCATTTGTTGCTTTTTATCTTGTGTTGTTTCCAACTTAGGCTAATCTTGAGGTGTAGGTTGTTTTGGTGTTTATTTGCACTCTTTTGTTTGCTACTTGTTTTCTAACACTCACATTCAACCTATCACATTTTTGGCATGCCCGGTGGGACCCACAAACGGGTCTCTTTCTTTCACGTTTGCTATTTTTTGCATTTTTGCAGGTCTGAGTTACAGAGTGGGGGACCTGTCCTGACAGAGTGGTAGACCTGTCTTGCAGTGGCGGACCTATCCTACAGTGGTGGACCTATCCTATAGTGGTGGACCTATCCTATAGTGGCAGACCTATCCTGCAGTGGAGGACCTATCCTGATAGAGTGGCGAACCTATCCTATTGTGGCGGACCTATCCTGCAGTGGCAGACCTGTCCTTATGCTATGGCGAACCTGTCCTAATGCAGTGGCAGACCTATCCTGAAGTGGTGGACCTATCCTAACAGAGTGGCGGACCTGTCCTCCCGAAGGTAAAATTTCAAGTTTTTGCTGATTGTCTTTTGGTAAATTAGGCACATAGTTTAATTAAAGGGGTCAATAAACCTTGTTGGGCATGCTTGTGGAAGGCTATTTGACGTATCCAATCCCCTTGTGCCATTTGGCTATCCTAGGTGATGAGAAATCATAGCCTTCCAAGTCCTTTGAGTCACCCCTTTTTTATTTTCTTAGTGGGACCTGCTTGGGAATTTCATCACCCCAAGGGACGATTCCAACCATGCGTACCGGTGGGGTATATAAAGGGGGGAGAGCGAAAGTTGTACCTCAATCCAACCACGCTATAACTGGCAAAGAGTCGAGATGACGTGAAGAGTTGGTCTAAGCCTTTACTATCTCGCTAAGGTTCTCGACTCACGCTTGTAATAGGTTGGTGTTCACGGTTTGGGCCTCACATATCGGGTGTATATCGAGGACTCCTTAGTAACCATGTGCATCCTAGAGTAGAAGACTTTGTTGACCATACCCGTTTCTACTAATCTTAGGGTTGTGCTATTTGAATTGTCTTTCTCATGCAAAAACCAGTGATTATCAGTTTGGCCAAGTCTTTTATGATTGCTATATTTTGGGTCCTTTGCCTTACCCATCCATCAAAACATCAAGCTTAAACTTATCTTGCGATGGACCTGTCCTTATCCTTTGGTGGACCTATCCTAATGCTATGGCAGACCTATCCTTATGCTATGGTGGACCTATCCTAATGCAGTGGCGGACCTGTCCTTATGCAGTGGCAGATCTGTCCTAATGTAGTGGTGGACCTGTCCTTATCCAGTGGCAGACCTATCCTTATGCTATGGTAGACCTGTCCTGATGCTTTGGTGGATCTGTCCTAATACCAGCCTATATGATCACTTGGCATCCCTTGCCTCTCTATTTTGAACGTCAATACGACCATTCACCATCCTAAATGAACATCTGAACATCTATTCTGAGTCTTCATCCCTTCGTTCTAAGAGTCATTTATCCGGAACACTCTTTTGTTTGTTTCGAGAGTCGTTCATCTATCCTGAGACACTCCCCATCCGTCCTAAATCTTCTTTCATCTCTGATCTCCGTTATTCCATATAAACCCCATTGGAGTTGTCATCTGAGTTGACCTAGGTGTTCATCCCTGATCACAATCATCGTAGTTGGCTTAGGATCGCTATCCATCTTAAGTCAGTTATCCTTTTCGACCCAATCAATCTGCTTCTATCTCAAGTTGGATTCGATGTCGTTATCATACATCCACCTTTCAATCAATACCTAGTGTTACCAAGTATCCTTCTTAAACTCGATTGTGGATCTCGATCTTCATCATACTTATCATCAAGTCAATCCTACTCATCAGACCCCCACATCAACAAATCTATCCGGATAAAAACCTGAGATCTAGATTAATCCAGTGTCTACCAATCAATCCAATCCGATTCCATCAAACCTATCCACGTCAGCCTTACTGATCGTCATCAACTAATCTCCCATCAAATCGAATCAATCTTTCATCATCAAGGATTTTCTAATATCTTGATCTATCTCATCATCTTGCATGCCCATTCAGACTTGATCATAGGCAAAGAAAATGGCCGACCAACAAGCCTTGAATGCCCAATCGAACAACCCTCAAAATCCCACCAACACAGTCAACATCTCATTAGATCCTAACTATGGTGCTAATATCCTTCATGATCCCCACAACAACACCTCATCACAATCCAATGTGGATGGTCAAAAAATGTCACCACCTGGGGAGGAAAACATGGCTGATCAACCTGATCTCACATTCGAGGAACACTTTAGCAACCCTGTTAATGCACAAATGACAGAATGCCTTCTCGGAAAACATGGTGACAAAATCTTGGCTCACTTGATTGACAAAGGTGTCAAGCTTCCATCAGGTGTCGATTTATCCAAGTATGGCACCTCCACATCTAATGTACCCCAAGGTTCCCATGACATCCCCAGTAGCTCGTATGTTCCCAACATTCCTTCCATAGAAGGTTGGCATCAACCTGAATTCGGCAACGCTGTCCTATATCCCATTGGCAATCCCACACATCCCACCATCTCGGTCATAGGAACACCCCAAACCATTGATCCCAATGGTCCTTTTATCTATGGCATGCCGCAAAACGTCCCACAACCGCAACCATTAATGCTACCAGCACCACTCCCCTCGAACACGCCTCCTATCAACACTGGGGGTAACCCTTTTGCCACCTTGCACCCACCTCCGAGGGCTACCAATCCTCCACCATCATCATTCATACCCCAACAACCGCCCCAATCTAACAATCCTCCACCATCATCATTCATACCCCAACAACCATCCCAATCCAACATCCCTCCTCCATCTTCATTTGTATCCCAACAACCTCCCCAAGCCTATGCTCGCACTAGTGCTCAACAACCTCCCTCGCACAACATCTCGATCACACCTCTACCTCAACAACCACCATTGGTCAGTCCCCTATTTTCAACACAACCATCACAACATCAACCGCAAGGAAATCAACCTCAGCCTTCAGCATCGACCATATCTCCATTCCTTGCATCCATTTTACGCCCGCAAGCGCAACCACCATATAACGTCCCATCTCACCCACCACAGCTGCCAACTATGCATCAACAACCACCCCATCATTATAACTATTATAACCAGCAACAATATCAACAACAACCATCCTATGTGGCATCGCAACAGTCATATCAGCACCCCCAATATCCGCAAGCTAATCAACAACACCTTCTCCCTACTTCCCAATAGCATGCCACCCATAACTACCTGACCCATCCATATCTCGCCTCGCAACAACAACCTCTTTATCAACAAGGTCCCTTGGCATATCAGCAGGGGATACCACCTCCTCATTATCCATACGCCCATCTCCAAACATCATCTCAGAATCCACAATCGTCCTACCATCAATATCCGTCCAACACACCGGCCAATGCAGACATATTAGAAATCAAAGCCGCTCTGAAAGATCTCCAGGCAGGGACTGGCAAACAATCATTCAAGTTTGAAGATATATGCCCATATCTGTATGATCCCTCCATCTCATTGATTCCCTCCCCCAAACATTTTGAAATGCCAAAGTTTGAAAAATATAAGGGGAACAAAGATCCTAAGGCCCACTTACATGAGTTTTACTTCCAATGTCAAGAAGTTATCCACAATGACAATTATCTCTTGCGCCTATTTCCTCAAAGTCTGGCAAGCAACGCACTAGTGTGGTTCATGACCCTCGAAAAGGGATCTATAAAATCTTTTGCAGACCTGTCATAAAAGTTTGTATCCTACTTCTCCTTCAATTTGGAGAAAGATATCGATATCTTGGATCTTCTCAAAGAGAAACAACGTGAAGGGGAAACCTTCACTAACTACCTCCAGAGGTGGCATGCCCTAGCAAGCCAAATGAAAACCCCTTTGAAAGAAAAGGACATGGTCACCCTCTTCGTGGAGAACTCCCATCTCGACATGGCTCATAACTTTCGATTACATTGTGTCACCACTTTCACGGAGGTAGTAGAGAAGGGACCCATCCTTGAGCATGCCCTTGTTGCCAAGGGGCACATCAAAATATATAATCAAGATAAGGAAAGGTCATTCAATGATAAGCCACGTTTTTGGAAGAAGAACAAAAATGCATTAAATGATGGTGTTACTGATACTAAACATGTCCACATGGCCAACAAATCCTAGAAACAACAACAATCCATACCTAATGCCATATTCGTACCGCAAGGGACACCCCGTCCTCCCCAACAGTCTAATCAAAATAACCAAGGGAACACTAAACGCCAGTATGCTCAACTAGGAGAACCCTTGAGTGTTGTCTTCAACAAACTGTTGCAGATCAACTATCCGATCACGTACCCTATCACCAAGCCACTCGACGAATCCAAACCTAAGCCCACATGGTTTAGGGAAAATGAATATTGTGAGTTTCATAAAATCAAAGGACACTCTTTGAATAAGTGTCAGGGTCTGAAAAACTACATCCAAGATCTCATAGATCGAGGTGATATCAAGGTTGACCCCAGTCAAGCTCCATCATCCAATGCTCAATTGCAGATCTATCAAAATGCCTTCCCAAACCATAACCAAGGCCCGAGCACCTCCAACAGTAATCCTCAAAACAACAACACAAATAATGTAAGCTATAAGAATGTACCCCTCAATTATGAGGGTATTATTCATTACATTGAGCAGGTAGAACCTCGTGTATCCATGATACATGTAAAGGCTAAAGACCCTCAATGTGTTGTTACTACACGATGAGCCTGCATCACCGTTCTTGCAGCCTCTGCACCCACCCAATCGACTCCTGTAACCTCCCAGTACAACATCCTTGATCACTTAAGAAAGACCCCTGCACATATCTCCATTTTGGATTTACTTAAATCTTCCCCTGTGCATCAAGAAATCCTCAACAGAGCCCTACAGGAAACCCATGTGCCTAATAACATTGATCCTACACAGTTCCAAGCCTTGGTAGGACACCTAGCTTCATCTCATCAACTGCACTTCAGCCAAAATGATATGCCCAACATTGATGTCAATCACAATCGCTCCTTACATATTGAAGTCGTGGTTGCCCAGCATAAAATAAAAAGAGTCTTGGTAGATAATGGCTCTGCCCTCAACACATGCACTCTAAAATTCATAAAACAGGTGGGGTATACTCAAGCAGACTTAAGCAACCAGATCATTACAATCAAGGCTTATGATAATGCAGAAAGGAATTCAGAAGGGATCATCAATCTTCCTGTCCAAGTGGGACCGGTGGTTCAGTACATTACTTGCCGTGTCCTTGATCTGGAATTGCCATATAATCTCCTCCTCGGCCATCCATGGCTCCATGCTATGCAAGCCATCCCCTCCACCTACCATCAGTGCCTCAAATTCCCAGTCAACGGACAAAAGGTCACCATCTATGCTGACCCCCAACCATTCAAATATTGCTGCACTCTAGAAGCATCATTTCCCCATTTACATTATTGTCCTAGGGTTGAAATGGGGGCATCTCAGTCATCATCCATTAATCCACCATCCACCGTGATAACCGCTACATCCTCCACTGCTGATCCTATAGTCACAAAAGTATGGTCAACCATCGTAGGCTACTCCAAAGGGAGACAAGACTATCACCTTCAGTGGTAAGAACATCCCTACCACCACTTTCAGATCCCCAAGTATCAAGATAGATGCACCAAAAGAGAACATAAGCCAATGGGTTTACCAAGAAGAACCCTAGCTGAAAACTCCTCTCAAGGAATACTTTCAAGAAAAGTACCCCTGGCCAACAAAGTTCATGGAAAAGCATAACTATCAAGGCAGTGGCCTAGGAAAGGAAGAACAAGGGCGGTTGCAACCCATTGATATGTCTCCACTACCAAAAAACATGGGCATTGGGTATGATAGAAAGCAGGAAGGCCCCGAAACATCGTTTAACGCTTCCAATAGTGTAGATATGGACAATGGCTCATTGGAAGACATACCCGAGGAGGAATCCATCATACGTGCGTACGATGACGTCGATCACACTGATCTATCTTCCATGTTCAAATGTTTATCCAACTGCACTATTAACCTATCCCTTTGTCACCTTGAGCTTATTGATTGGGACCTACGTACTAGAACACCTGTCAGTATGTCTGCAGATACATATGTCAACCTCATGGGATTGGGGGAGGATGAACACTCCAGTCCCAAAAATAAGAATAAGAAAGGTAAAAAATGGTCATCTGGTGAAAACCTCCCTGAGGCACTTCCTGACCTTGAAAAAGTAAAAATAAAGGATGCATCTAATGGCGAAAACCTCAAAGAGGTGCTAGAAGATGTAGATGTTCATCTTTCCCCTATGGGAACTCAGTTATCTGCCTGATCATCTATTCTGATTGAAGAGAAGAGACTCAAGAAGTTAATCTGGGAACTGCTGAAAGTCCTAAAGTCACCTATGTAGCTAAGTCACTCTCAAAGCAAGAGTATCTAGTCATCGTGTAGCTACTCCAAGAGGGAATCGTTAACTTTGCTTGGTCATACTCAAACATGCCTGGCTTAGACCTTGCCTTAGTGGTTCATCACTTGGACATTCGCCCAGACGCCAAGCCTGTCAAACAAAAAATCTGCAAGATGCATCCGCAGGTCGCATTGTTAGTCAAGAAGGAATTGGAGAAGTTATTAGAGGTGGGTTTTATCAGACCAGTTGACTACTTTGAATGGATCTCCAATATAGTTCAAGTTGCCAAACCAAATGGAGACATTCACGTCTGCACAGACTTCAGGGATCTTAACAAAGCTTTCCCAAAAGATGATTTCCCCCTGCCTAATATTGACATGTTGGTCGACCTGACAGCAGGACATGAGATGTTATCCCTTATGGATGGCTTCTCTGGGTATAACCAGATCCGAATCACACCTGAGGATCAACATAAGACCGCCTTCACAACACCTTGGGGCACCTTTTGTTACAATGTTATGCCCTTTGGTCTCAAAAATGTGGGGGCAACATATTAGAGGGCAATGATGGTCATCTTCCATGACCTCATACCCATAATCATGGAGGACTATGTCGACGACCTACTAGGAAAATCCAGAACACGAGAAGAACATCCCGCCATCTTGAAAAAGATATTTGAATGGTTATAACACTACAAGTTGCAGCTAAATCCAAAAAAGTGTGTCTTTGGGGTCACTTCAGGAAATTTGATGGGTTTCATAGTCTCTCGCAGGGGCATTGAGGTTGATCCCACCAAGGTAAAAGCTATCCTGGACATGCCACCTCCACGCAATCTCAAATAGTTAAGAAGCCTCTGGGGGAAGATGCAGTCCATCCATCAGTTCATAGCCCGGCTAGCAGACAAGTGTCAACCCTTCACTCATCTTTTGAAAAAAGATTCCACCTTCCGATGGAACCGGCAGTGTTAGATGGGGTTCGATAAAATTAACGAATATTTAGCCCATCCCCCAATATTGATGCCACCTATTCCCTGCAAACCCCTCTTGCTTTACATCTCCGCCACTTTAGTCGCGCTGGGGGCATTGTTGGCACAACATGATGAGTCGTCGAAAGAGAGGGCAATCTACTACATCAGTTGGACATTGGTTGGCTATGAGCTAAACTACTCCCCCATGGAAAAATCCTGCCTTGCACTCATCTTCAGCACATAGAAGCTTTGACATTACATGCTTAGCCATCTAGTTAAATTAATTGCCAAGATCGATCCATTGAAGTATCTGTTATCTACAACCACTCTGACTAGCCGCATGGCTAAGTGGGTCATGCTCCTCAATGAATTCAACATAGAATATGTGGACTACAAGGCTATTAAAGGATAGATAATCGCAGATCAGTTAGCCGAAGCTCCTCTAGTTGATACTCATCCGTTGATCACCAAATTCCCTGATGAAGAAGTCTTCTCTGTTGATGAGAACCCCACATGGACACTATATTTTGATGGATCATATACACACAATGGATCAGGGGCAGGCATTTTATTAGTTACCCCTCAAGGTGACTACATCCCAAAGTCATTCAAGATAGCATTCCCATGTACCAACAATATGGTAGAATATGAGGCTCTTCTCACCGGCCTCAAAATTGAAAAACAGTGGCACATAACCCAATTGAAAGTCTTTGGTGATTCTTTGCTAGTCATTAGACAAGTTAATGATGAGTTTCTAACCAAGGATGATAAGCTGTTACCCTAAAAGTGCATGGTGGATGATTTCAAGAAATATTTCAGCTCTATACAATTTGAAAAGATTCCTAGGGTACGAAACAAAGCAGTTGATGCGATGGCCACTATTGGCTCCCTGCTGGACATGCCCAAGGACCGAACAGAGTGTGAGTTTCTTGTAGAACAACTTTTAATCCCAACATATGATATCCCTGAGATAGACATGGTGTGTGAAATTGTGGGTCCCACCTCCCCATGGTACCAAGACATCTACACCTACCTCCATGATAACATTATACCCCCGGATCTTACACGTAATCAACACAAATCAGTCATTCATCGCTCTTCCCGATACGTCATCATCGGTGATACACTTTATCGTCGCGGGTATGATGGAATCCTCCTTAGATGTCTGAATGAGACCAAAGCCTGTGCTACACTAATGGAGGTACACGGCGGTGTTTGTGGAGCGCATTCAAATGGTATGGCTCTGGCCAAAAGGATCCTACGGGCTGGCTATTATTGGCCTACATTGGAACACGATGCTTGCGAGTTTGTGAAGAAGTGTCTTCCATGCCAACAACATGTAGATTTAATCCATGCCCCAGCACAAGATCTTCAGCCCCTCCTGGCACCATGGCTGTTTTCTTAGTGGGGTTTCAACTTGATTGGCAAGATTCACCCACCATCATCCGATGGCCATACATTCATAATCACTGCCATTGAGTATTTCACCAAGTGGGTGGAGGTAATGCCCCTTTCACAAATCACCGGCATTCAGATTTCCAAATTCATCCTTTACCATATTCTCTACAGATATGGTATCCTGTCCACCATCCTTTCTGACAATGGCAAACCATTCAAAAACCAAGCCATGAAACACCTCTGTGACACCTTCCATATCCAACACCGTTGGTCAATGCCTTATTACCCTCAGGGTAATGGTCAGGTGAAAGCGACCAACAAAACCCTTATCCGCATTCTCAAAAAGGTTGTCAATAACACTGGATGAGATTTGCACCTCCATATTCATCCTGCCCTCTGGGCATATCGCACATCCATCCGTACCCCAATAGGTGCCACACCCTACTCTTTGGTGTTTGGTGCTGAAGCCATCTTTCCAATCGAAGTTGAACTTCCATCATTGAGAATCTCCCTGAAGAACCTTATCAGCAAAGAGGATGCTCGTGTTGCACGGCTTGCACAGCTGGAATTACTAGATGAGTGAAGAATAAAAGCCTATGATCATCTGCAAGCATACCAAAATCACCTCAAACGTCACTACAATAAGAAGGTTCATCCTCGAAAATTCCAGGTGGGTGAGCTTGTTCTTAAGGAGAACCAGCGCACTCAGCAAGACAGAGACAAGAAAGGAAAATTTGAGGCAAATTGGTTGGGACCCTACATTATAGCTGCCAAATATGGATATGGGGCATACAGGTTGACTACTCTTGAAGGAGAACCCCTTGATGAGCCCATCAATATCATGCATCTCAAGAAGTTCTACGCCTAAATATGCTCAGTTACCCCACCTAATCAAAAAAATTAAAAAATCAAAAAAATCAAAAATAAATAAATAAATAAATAAATAAAAAATTAAAAAAAAATATAAAAATAGTCAAGAGAAATAAATCCATCCTATGGTGAAAACCACCTTTTCGTGGTGCCTTGGATAAGTATGGGTGGTGAAAACCTGGTAATAGGCATCATCCATAGAGGGCTTAATCATTATCTACCTGACATCCTAGTTATTTTATGTCGTCATCCGCACTATTGTCCTCACCCATCTCATCCCAGGCTACTTGGTAAATATTGGCTAAGCATTGGATGACCCATCTAGTCTATCCCCCATTCCTGAGCTTTTCGGTATCTCACTCTAAGCTTACGTCATTCATATTCGTGTCATCAGGTAGGATCATCCCTTGTGTCGGTCTTCACCTAGGTCCCATCTCGTCGCGTCTGTCGATCAAACTACATTGCCCCTGCGTTGTCACGTAGGCAAGGTTGATCATTTGATTAGCCCCCGGGGCATTTTTCCATCATCATCGGTCACCATTTGTTTTCTTTTTGCTTTATCCATGGTCCTTTCTGGAACTATGAGGGCTCTGTGCTTTCACATAGGCAAGGCTAATCTATGAGCAGCCCTTGAGCCCCTAGGTCTGTAGGTTATGTTGGTCTTTTGTGCTTCGTCATCAAGTTACACCAACCTCTAATCGGTTCTACATAAACAAAGCTCCCTCGTGTTACAAGATCTTGTCCCTAGGTAACATCCCATATCAACTGGGTCATTCTACTTTAGCATCCATCTTTGGTCTCAACAGGATGAATCTTTCCTATCAGACCTCGTCAATCCCATCCATCACCTTGATCCTATGGCAAAGGACCTATTGTCTTGATTATGATCTCTTGATGCTTTTGAGTTTTTTTTATCATTTTGGGTTCCTTCCCATCACTTGTCAGGGTCGCCTTGGTCCACCATACCATGGCGTGCTGTGACCTATTGAAATGGGGGCATACCTTTGACCGTTTGTTTTGACTGCTGTCTTTTCAGTTATCCCTCGTAAGACCCACCAAGATCTCCAAGATCTTGTGTTATGCTGGGACAACTTTGTGTGTTCGTGGTTATTACAACACCAGGCCCGACCAAGGTCATCGCGACCTCGAGGTGTTGGGATAACCTTCTTGTTTGCTATGTTTGTTTCATGCGTAGAGTACTCGCTCGCCTTGGTCTTCTATATCAAGGTGCTTGGTACCCTACGCTATAGTAAAAATCAATGCTCCAAAGATGGAAAAATCTCATTTTCACTGCATTTTCACCACTTTGCATGCACCCTTCATTCCCATCATGACCATCGCTTATGATTTTTGTTGTGCAAGTACTCTCGTTCTTTTTCTTCTTAAGTCCTCTTCCTCTCAGGATATTAATGGTTGTTTTTGGAAAATGCACTCTTCCATCCGCCTATCACCTATAATCATATAAACATGCATAAATTGTCCATCCACATGTGCATCCATAAGTCATACATCATAAATCATATAAACATGCATAAATAGTCCATCCACACGTGCATTCATATATCATAAATCATAGAAATATTTACATCGATCATAAATCATCCATCCATAAATCATATATCATAAACTATACATAATTATCCATTCTCATAAACAACTGTGCATCCATCATCATAATCATCATAACATACGTGTGCATCCATAAAAACTTAATCATAAAAGCGTAAGCCATCCATCCATATAAACATGTGTATATATATAAAACCACACCATGAATCATTCCATATAGCTACATAAACAGAAATATCATGCATAATGTTAATAAAGGCCATCGCATAATCAAAATAATAAACATCCTGTCATAATACAATACATCTCCATCATATATCGCCTAATAAAATACAAAATCCAGAGATGTGGATCACCTCTACCCTCTAGCGACATGCACAAACCATCCATCCTGTATCTGCCAAAAATAACCAATATCCTGCACTTGTCTGCTCTACTGTGAGCTGCCCACATCTGACCTCTGCAGAGAATCAGGTAATGGCCCTCTGTGTGTTGGAGTCCCTTGGTACTCATGAATGGGTGTCCCCTAGTACTCACGAGTGGGTGTCCCCTGGTAACCACCATATGGTGACGGAGTCCACCAATAATCGCTAAATCCCCTAGTGCATGTCCCTAATGACTGGGATAGCCCTGGTGGCTGTAGAGCCTAACTGACATAG
>VDFB02075321.1:393927244-393961628 GCA_007258455.2 Sequoia sempervirens
CCGCGTGGTGGCGCCGATCTCCCCATCTTCAGTGCGAAATCCAATGCAATATAAAAAAAAATTCCTACCCATTTTTCTTCTCGACACCCCGGACAAAACCCATGTTGTCGTTTTTCGAAAACATGTGCATAAATGACTCAAAATCACGAAGTTAAGTTTCGGGCTAACCTGGCATGGTACAACATGGTGGGTGAAGAATAGTCACCTCTCGTCGGCCCGGTGAATGATGTCACTGTCATAGTCTGGCATCGTGTCTGCTTTCTCTCACCGCCTCTTCTTCCTCTCCTCCTTCTCCTCTTGCCAGCTGTCACAATGAGCAAAAGGTAATTCTACATTACCTTTTATCGCCTTTTTTACCTTTTCCCTCCCTTTTCAAATTCCGGTTTTTCTTTCTTTTTTTTAACCAAAAATCCCTCCAATTAATTCATCTAGCCTCTTTCTTCCCGGGGCCGCCATTTGCACACTGTTTATTCGATTGACTCCGTTCAAGCACCGTTCTTCTCATTTTTTTGTGCTCTTTCCAACATCTACCACTCCTCACATTTGAGAAGTTGACTGGGGCTCCCTTTTCCTCCCCCGTCCCCCTTCTCGAGGGGGCATACCCTACCATTCTCTCCTAACTCGTTGATCTAAGCCTATCTTCGCTAGGCTGGGGCATCCTCTCTGCATTCCCCCTGCTTGGGGCAGCTAACGCGCATTCCCTCGTGCTAGGGCATCTTTTTTTCTAATCGCTTTCCCTATAGGGTCATTTGCATTCTGTTTTTCTTCGAAACCCTATTATTCAAATAGTATTTCGAAGAGGGAAAAAATGTAGACGTCCAATTTGATCACTTCCATATGATCAAATGCGTCTCCTTATTCATCTAGTTGCTCATCCCCTCTGTCAATATTAATTAAACCATTTGTTTAATTAATACCTTGCATCTTACATAAGGGTCCTAAAGTATTTAATTTAATACTTTACCCCTCTTCCTCCTTTAAATTAAATAAATATACCATTTTATTTAATTTAGTCATATTCCCATTTTGAAATTAAAATTCATTTTTAATTCCTCTTTTCTCTCTCATGGTCACATCCTCCAACTTTTGCAAGTTGGTCCCTAATCCATCTTAATTACTTCATCTTCTTCTAATTAACTAGGGTTAGCATGTGCACACCCTTAATCATCATTAGGGTCACATCCCCCATAATCTCCCACTTGCTCCTAATGAGTCACTAGTCCATCTAACTAAGTACTTGCACAACCTTAATCATTTGGTTAGCCTAACCTAATCCTCCTCCCACTTATGGCATGTGTCTTTAAGTCAACCTTATTAAATACTTTCTCCTTTTGGGCAAGGCACCCCACTTCCCTATGTGAACTTTTAATTCACCTTTTAATCCCCCAAGGCACCCAAAAGGAATTTTTAATTCCTTCACTTCTCCCCACATGTCCTTCACTTATTCTTTATTCTTTCCCATCTCCCCATGAGAATATTTGGGGAATTTTTAATTCTCACATGTCCTCTCACCCACATGGGGACAAGACCTCCTTTATGAGGAGATCTTTTCCAATACCAAGGCACTTTGTACCCCCTCCATGTCATGTACTTCTCCTTCCACCTCATGTCCACTTCACCTTTTAGGGCTATATCACATGCCACATGTCAAGATGTGAGCTTGTGAGTTCTCAACTCACCTTAGCCCTACATCTTGATATTTGGTGGCTCAATCTTGGCCATCCATCTCCTCTAGGAATTCTCAAAATTCCTATAAATACCCCCTTTTTTCTCTCATTTTGGGGAGATCATTTTGCTAGCCAAACTCTTGCAATTTTGTTTCTCAACCTACACTTAGCCATTTTCATGTTTTCATCCACTTGCACTCATCCTCACAACATCATTTAGCTTGCATCTTGTTTCATCCAAGGAGCATACACATCAAAGATCGAAGGGCCAACCAAAGGATCAATTTGAGACAAGGTATAAAGTTCCATTTGTTGCTTTTTATCTTGTGTTGTTTCCAACTTAGGCTAATCTTGAGGTGTCGGTTGTTTTGGTGTTTATTTGCACTCTTTTGTTTGTTGCTTGTTTTCTAACGCTCACATTCGACCTATCACACTACTAAAGTAGGGTCAAGGCCTGGCATGTTTGAATATGTCCATGCAAAATTGATGATTCCTTCTTTAAGAAGAGTGGTGATGGTAGAATATTCTTCCTTTGATAGTGCTTTGGCTACATATGTGATTTTGGGATCCTCTTCAATTCCCAAATTTATTTCTTAAGTTTCTTTGATCAGGATGAACGATCATTTAGAGAGCTAATTTCCTACAAGGGGAAGATGAACATCCCCATATTCTAGTGTCTCATCGAGGTTTTCGCTATTACATAGACCCTTTGTTTTTACTTTTTCTAGGTCAAGAAGCACCTCGAGGAGGTTTTCGCTAAGTGAACCTTTTTTATTTTACTTCTTTTTACTTTTGCAGTTAGGGTGTTCATCTTCCCCCAATCCCATAAGATGTACATACTGATCCATTGAAGAAAAGGTATCGATAGATGCACTACCATGTAGGTCCCAGTCTATGAGTTCAAGATGTTGAAGGGATAGGCTAATGGTGCAAATGGATAGGCATTCAAACATGGAAGAAAGGTCAGTGTGATCTACATCATCATATGTGTGTTTGATGGATTCATCCTCTTGTATGTCTTCAAGGAGACTGTTACTCTCATTGACGTTGTTATAGGCACTAGATGATGCCATAGGGCCCTTTTGCTTGGTATGATAGTCCAACCCCAAGTTTCTTGGTTCCACAGATGTGTCTATCAGTTGTTGTTGTCCTTGTTCTTCTACACCAAGGCCTCCCCCCCGATAATTGTGTTTCTCTACAAACATAGAAGGCCAAGGATATACCTCTTGGAAATATTCTTTCAAGGGGGGAGAGGGTTTAGGTTCCTCGAAATATACCCACTAGTTGATGTCATCTTTTGGTGTGTCTTTCCTTAACCTAGGAGAGTGAAAAGAGATGGATCCCACATTTTTGGAGCTCAAGGTGATCTTCTTCTCTTCTTACTTTGGTGTTGACTGAGATGGTTGGTCGTATATGTGTGGTAAGGGTGGCATGGTTGCCACATTCAAAGCTGTGTGCATTTCATACTCACCACATCCCTTGTCAATGATCTGGACATTAGTAAGGGGGGAATCATATGTGGATGGTGGAGTGGATGAAATGATGCCTAATGCGTTTGTGGATGAACGAGAGGATGATGCCTATGGTGGTCCTATTTCCACACTAGGACAATAGTGAGAGTGGGGAAAAGAAGCTTCTAATGCATGCCAATACTCAAATGGTTGGGGATCCGCGTGTATGGTAACTTCTACCCCATTGAATGGGAATTTCAGAAATTGGTGGTATGTGGATGGAATAGCTTGCATGGCATGGATCCATGAATGGCCAAGGAGGAGGTTACAGGGAAGTTCTAGATCAAGGACATGACATGTAGTGTATTACACAACTGGCCCAACTTGGATTGGAAGACATATTGTTCCTTCAAAATCACGCTCTGTATTATTGTATGCCTTGATTGTGATGACTTGATTATTCAAATCAGCATGGGTGTATCCCACCTATTTTATGAATTTCAATGTACAAAGGTTCAGGGTAGAACCATTATCTACCAAGACCCTTTTTACTTTATGATGGTTTACAAGGACCTCTAGATGGAGAGGACAGTTATGGTTGGAGTTAATGCAAGGCATGTCATTTTGGCTAAAACCTAGTTGATAGGTTGCTGAGAGGTGTCCCACCAATGCTTAAAATTATGCAGTGTCTATGTCATTAGGAACTCAAGTGTTCTGTAAGGCCTTATTTAGGATTTCTTGGAATACATGCGAAGACTTAAGCAAATCTAGAATAGATATTTGTGCCAGAGTCTTTCCTAGATGGTCAAGAATGTTGTATTGAGAAGGTACAGGAAGTGGTTGGGTGGATGTGGAGGCTCCAAGTACTATGACATAGGTTCAACGAGTTGTAACAAAACATTGTGGGTCTTTTCCTTTCACGTGTATCATAGATACATGTGGTTCTACTTGTTCGATGTGCATGATGGGACCCTCATAGTTAAATGGCACATTTTTTTAACTGATGTTGTTGGTGTTGTTATTCTGAATATTGTTATTGCTAGGCCTTGGGTTTGAGTTTGACATGATAGGACCTTGGTTATGCTTAGGGAAAGCATTGTGATATATCTGTAATTGAGCATTGGAGGAAGGTGTTGCATTGGCATCCACATGTATGTCACCTCAATCTATAAGATCCTGGATGTACATTTTTAGACCTTGACACTTATTCAATGTATGCCCTTTAATCTTGTGGAACTCACAATATTCATTTTCTTTAAATGAGGTTAGTTTGGGCTTGGATTCGTTAAGGAGCTTGGTCATAGGATATGTAATTGGGTAATTGGATTGAAGAAGCCTATTAAACATGACACTTAGGGTTTCTCCTAGTGGAGTAAATTGACATTTGTTACCCCCTTGATTGTTTTGATTGGATTGTTGGAGTGGATGAGGTGCCCCTTGGAGCACTGATGTAGCATTTGGAATTTTCTATTGTGGGGGAGGATATTGTGGCTTCTGTGAAGCATTAGCCACTTGGACATGTTTGGTGTCGGTGACACCATCATTGACAACATTTTTTTTCTTGTTCCAATAATGAGGTTTATCCCTAGATGACTTCTCTTTATCAAAGTTAAAGATTTTGACTAGCCCTTTGGAAATAAGAGCCCTCTCAAGAATAAGACCTTTCTCCACTATTTCTACAAAGGTCATTACATAGTGAAGTTTGAAGTTATGGGCCATATCGGAATGAGAGTTTTTGATGAATAGGGTGACCATGTCCTTTTCCCTTAACAGGGATTTCATTCAACTGGCTAGAGATTGCCACCTTTGAAGATAGCTGGCAAAGGTTTCTCCCTCACACTATTTTCCCTTTAAGAGATCTAACGTATCGATATCCTTCTCCAAATTAAAGGAGAAGTGGGAGACAAAGTCTTCTGAAAGCTGTGCAAAGGACTTGATTGATCATTTCTCAAGACCCATAAACCATTCAAGAGCTATTCCCTATAAACTCCTAGGAAACAATCTCATGAGGTAATTATCATTATGCATGACTTCTTGACACTGGGCGTAGAACTCTTGAAGGTGAGCCTTGGGATCTTTCGTTCCTTTATACTTATCAAATTTGGCATTTTGAAATGCTTCAGGAAAGGAACTAGTCAGATAAAGGGATCAAACAGATAGGGACAAATATCTTCAAATTTAAACGATTGTTTTACAGTCCCTACTTGTAAGTCCTTTAACGCAACCTTGACTTCTAGATCTTTATTGATAGGTATTACGGGAGTTAGATTGGATGGATTAGGCTGATTGTATGGATGATACTATTGATATGATGATGATGGTGCTGAAGCAACTGGACCATAAGCTAGTTGAGGTGTATATGGAGGTGTTTGTTGGTATTGATTAGCATAAGAAAATTGAGGATTGACATAAGGCAGATAGGAGGATGACGGATTTTAATGGTAAGAGGTGGAAGTTGCTTGTTGGTATGCTGGTTTTTATTGATAGTATGAAGTGGATGGAGTTCCCTGCTAATATTGTGTATCAACCTCGTAGTACGATGATGTGGAAGCCCCTTGCTGGTAAGGTGGTGGTTGTTGATAGTAGGAGGTGGATTGAGCACCCTATTAATAAGGTGGTTGTTGCTACGTATAGGACATGAATGAAGCACCTTGTTGGTATGAGGGCTACTATTCAACGTAGTATGATTTGGATTAGTAATTGTATGCAACATTGGGTTGTTGTGTGATATACAAAATTGGTTGTGGATTAGACAATTATTGGTAAGGATTCATGTGTGATTGTGGAGGATTGGTGTAAAGTGGTGGTTGTGTCCATGGAGAATTATGAGCAGACACATGGATATTTGGATTAGGATTGGATGTAGCAACATAGGCTATATATGTTCTTGATGGATGGTATAGATATTTTGTGAGAGGATTGTGTTGCATTTGCATTGGAATGTGCATATGTTAGGGTAGTTGTTGCTGTTGTGATGGCTGTTGATAAAGTGGGCGAGATGGGATGTTATGTTGTTGCAGGACCATCGCAAAAGCTCCATGGGGTGGTTGCGGTGGCTGTGATGTAGTTTGTGTAACTTGATGTGGGGGTTGCGTAGGAACGGTAGTGTGTTGTTGAGAAATTAAAAAAATTTGCTATGGAATGGTGATGTTTTGTTGCGGGATTGTGACATTTTACTATGGAGGATGTTGGTGAGGTGGTTGAGATGGGATAACAATGGTAGTGGTATGCTATGGTAGTGCTTGCGAAGGGATGGCAATGTGTTGCGGCGGTGCTTGAATCACAGTGGATTGATAAGGGTTAACGAGAATCTGCTAAAATACAGGGATATTACCTTGAGGTGGCAGTGGTAGATTTGTAGCAAGTGCAGGTCTTGGAGGTGGCATCAATGCAAGGATTGGAGTGCCCCTAGTGTTGACGAGTGCTTGACCAGTATGCTGAGGTGGCAGTGGTGGAGTAGACAAAATGTTCTGTGGCATGCCATAAGTGTAGGGGTCATTAGGATATGGTGGTTCAGTAGAGGCTGTAGATGGGAGGTGAGGATAACTTGCAACTTGATGTATTACAACATTTCCAAACTTAGGGTCATACCAATTGTCTATAGGTGCACCTTAGGGAACATACAAATTTTACATAATATTTTGTGAGGTCTGTGAGTCTTGAGTTATAGGGAGAGACTGGGTGCTGGTATACTGTGACATATAAATATCAGGTGGTGGTTTGAATCCTTTCATGATTAGAGTAGAGAAAATATTATCCCCACACTCATTGAGTAGGCGATCTGTCATCTAAACATTAGCAGGATTGCTTACGTATTCGTCAACCGTGACTTCAAGCTTATTGACCATGTTTTCATCTTTAGGTAGTGAGGTGTTTTGAATTTCAGTATTGGACTGTGATGAAGCACCATTATTGGTATCTTGTGGGATATTTGCAGCATTGTTGGGATCCTAAGGGATATTCATCTAGGAACCTTGGCCTTGTTGTTCTGCCATTTAATTCTAGTCTTGTGATCGAGTCTGAACAGGCATGAAAGTGCAGAGCTACTATGTGAGTTAAGATGATGCTAGATTCTATGATGCAATGCAGAGATGACCTAAATGATGATTGAAGGATTGAATTGATTGGATAAGGAATCAATTGATTGGATGATTAGATAAGGATGTGATTAGATTAGATTTATATAAGATCAATTGATGAAATGATTGACAAGATTGGATTATGGATGAGATAAGATGATAGAAGGGATTCTAAACCAAGTTCAAAAATCACCCTATGTAATGCCCGGCCATGCAACCCTAGAGGAAGTTGCAATTCATTACTTAAACGTACCAATTTTATTTTAATTTTTAAGTACAGATAACATGTAAGATGAATACATATTGCCAACAACCTCTAAGGCCACGAGACAAAGATTACTTAAAAACCCAAACAACAATTAACATCAACTGAAACCAAAACATTAATCACTTATAGAATTAAGATTACATACATCCCACACAAGATAAATTACAACAAGGAAAATAAATACCTCAAGATTCCAATTAAAAACATTTAAACAATATGATTACAACACTCATTCCCCGAATGAGGTAAATCCAATAGTCATGATTACAATTTACAAATTCCACCTTGATAACAAATGAGGGGTAATAAAATAAAGATCAACTGAAAAGAACGAAGCCAAAAAAGCAACTGCATCTAACGAGCTCTCCAACTAGAAATCACGACCACACGAACAAGAAGAAGTACCAACGGATTAAGATGCATGCCACCTGACCATGTGGAACCCAAAGGCCCCACTCCCTCTGTGCTAGGAGATAGTAACAAGGATTTCCTAGACAAGACCATCTACCACTAGACATAGGCTAACACATGAACTAAACTAAATCAATGAAATAATCCACATCACTTAACACAATGGTTACAATGCTTCCAGAGTACAAAATTGAGTACAATCACTATACAAAATAAACCAATGGTACAACACTATACCAACTATTGTCATAGGAGGAGTGTCATTGCAAAGGTTGCATGGGATCTCCTAGCAAGTCTTCCTAGGTCCCAGCCCCCCTCTAGGGATATCTTGGAAACCTCAACCGACTCCCGGCCCCACATGCACACCAGAGCAGAATCGATTATCTCTCAAAAAGACAAGATAACAATCTTTCCATTCTAGGCCTTCCCGACTCATCTCAAGTCTCGTACAAGCCCTTGAACCAATGAGCGAGGCTAAATTATCTTATTAAAGTTCAAAGCTACTCTATCCCTAGTATAAGTTATTTTAATTTTCACTTAATTAACTGACTCTCACACGAGTTATCCTGGAACCACTTTGGGCCCGGTGCTCGTTGAAAGCCACTCCCCTATCGACAACACATAACTCAACCACATGCCAAGGGTATACAATGCACTGACACTTATCACAAATAATCAAACACCTCAACAGGTAACACATCACTACGGATGCCCAAAACTGAAACCAAAGTGTGCACTACCTCAGGCTAACACAAGGTTGACTAACATAATGAGACCCACATAACAAACTGATAACTCAACTCAACCATGAATCACAAGGTCACACAACCCATTCAAAGAACTAGGTATCCACTTAAGCTTAACTCACACACAATCCAAGATAGACAAAGCAAATCATAAGAGACATAACATCATCTCAAGAAAACACTGTTGGAAGACTTACATGATCAACAAGACCAATACGAATTAAAAAAAATGAAATCAAAGAGTCCCTAGCCTCAAGGTACAAAACCCAGAACAACAAAGGTACACCCACAATCAAACAATATTGCCCATACTGAGAATACATGAAAACACCACTAGAAAACATTCTAAGCAATTAAACAGGTTAATATTAAGATTTCTTAAATCCAAGCCACACGATGACACATTGCATGAAGTCAATTTAATTAAATACCTTTATTTGTACATAATTAAAGGTCAATCAATCACATGAAGAATTTAAAACTCAATAGTTAAATTCAATTTTCTCTATCATACTCGATGATTAAGAAAAAAAATTGATCTTATAAATAAACCCATTATTCAAATTTCTCCACAATAACCATAATCACGACACTTAAATAATAAAGTCATTCAACTAACATTTAAAACAATTTACTTAATCTAAGTTTACCATTAATTCCAGAACAAAACATTTAATAAATATTAAAACATTTATTTTGAATCCGTTAAACTTATCTCATCTTAAAGCCATTAATTAAAAAAAAATACTCTTTCTACTAAAATACCTTAACTATATACAATAGAATTTTCCGAACAAACATATATTTTAAATATAAACAAATCGTGACATAAATCTACTCATTTTTAAAACACAACTTCCCATAACAATTTAAATTGAACTTACAAAATATTTTTAAAACCACACATAAAAATTATACGTGTATACATATAATACGCATATATATTTAAATATTATATTAATATTATATATATAATATATATCATATATTATTATATATATTATTAAATAATAAATGTCCAAAGTTACATATAATATAAAGTATAATAAAACGAAATCAGAGGTAGTCAGCGAAAAATTCTGCGATGCCCTAAATGGCCGCGTGGACTGTGAGCTCCACACAGTCCGTGGTTGTTCCGGCCGTGCCCTGTGTGGGCTTCATAGAGCCCGCGGTCTGTTCGGCCGCGGTCTGTGTAGGGTTCACACAACCTGCGGTTTGTTCGGCCGCTGTCTGTGTTCCTCACACAGTCTGTGGCCCTTGGATGCGGCCTGTGTGGTGGCGGTGGGGTTTGACCTCCCACCCCACAACCAACAAAAAAAAAATTATATATATTTTTTTACCAACCACTGAATATGGCAAAAAAAACAGAGCATTCTCCTGGGTTTTACCCAAAATCCAAAATTTCAAATATAACAAATATATTTGTATATATATTTGTGGGTATATCCATGTATTGATATATATGGTTATATTCACAAATATATATACCCAGATTTTGATTTCATACTCAATTTGTAAAAATAATCCAAACCCATTTCAAGAATAGAACTTATTTCAAAACAACAAAATGGGTTTTCAAAATCTAGTTCTAACATTGAGTTTTCTTTGATTTTCTTTCAATAACTTGGTATAAATTTCTTGTTTGGTTTCAATTTCCAAATCTATCTACTATTTAGCAAATTTAAGAGCTTTTCCATGAATTTCCATTGAATCTAAAACTATATTTTCAATCATTCAAAATGAGCAAGAAGATGAAGGGAGAAATGATGGAACCTTGTGTTTTCTCCAAAATTTGCAAGCTTCAACAATGGAGATTTTCAAGCACTCTTTCAACTCCACAATCTTAGCCTCCTCCAAGCCTCTCCACCAAAATCAAAACAAGAATCCATTCCAAAAAGAAAAAATCCAAAAGCCCCCTTTTTCTTTGCAACCAATTTTCCCATAAACCTTTTGAAAGAAAACCCTAAAATGAAAATATATTCTTTTCCAAATTTTCCAACTTCAAATTCACATTACAATTCAATACAAATTAAATTGCAAATTAAAATTCAAATCCAATTTTAATTCAATTTCCAAATTCAATTTCAAATTCAACTCTTCACAAATATCTTTCCCCAAAATAGTCAACTATTTTAGAAAATATCTTTTCTACCCCAAAGTCATTGCATTAAAATTTGGAATATTTGGAATTTTAAATAACTTAAACAATTTTCAATTTTATTTGGAATTTTAAATAACTTAAACAATTTTCAATTTTCTAAATAGAATTCAACATATTTTAAAACCTTCTTTTCACACAAACTAATTTAAATCTTTTAACACTTTTAATTCAAGGAATAACTTAATCAATTCCACAATTAATTTAATTAATCAATAAAATAAATCTAATCCTGTATTAGATTATTTTATTAACTAAATTAAATTAATTAATAAAGTAACATTCCTAGCATTATAATCAAAAGCATTTAATCAGCAGTTAAGAAACTAAGCCATTTAACTTGAATTAAAGTAAAGAACACGAAGACATGGCAACATAACAACCAACCCGACGACACACTGTGACTAGGGTGGTGGCTTGACATAGAAAAACCTAGCTACTATCTCCCAATTGATTTATGTTGGTCAATGGACACACTCAAACCTAGAAACCAAGTGGAGTCGATGTCATGTACCTGCCAACTTGCAACAAAGAGCTTGTCGACTGTGCATATATACATAATATGAGCAAACACACTGTGAAGAGGAAATCTCAGAATTGTAGGGCACTTGCAAGTGAGTGATACAATCTCGTCCCCTTCACCAATACAATGTCCCTAACTGACACATCTAACATCAAAGATATGATCAATAGCATAAAACATCATTTAATCAAATATCTTCTAAGTTACTCCAAATTATGTCATAAAGATAACATCAAGATAACATCACATCAAAATATAACATCCACATTGTATAACAATTGCAATCAAAAGCAACCTAGTTCCAAATTCAAAGCATAATCATACACAATCATAACAGGGAAGAACAATGCCAATCAAAGAGCCAAAACGGAGGGGTGTTACACCCTAGGTGACTTAAGATGCTAATTGATCAGTTTAAATGATGGATAGATGATTGCGGCACCAAATCCAACTTGAGATGGAAGTGGATTGATTAGGCCGAAGAGGATGACTAACTCAAGATGAATGATGATCCTAAGCATGTTTTGAAGGATAATGGTCGATTTCAGACACCTAGGTCAATTCAAATAATAACTTCAAAACAAAGTTTAGAGGATTTGGATTGACAAAATGAGGAGGGATATGCAGCCTAGAGATGCTTTATGATGTACCTATATGATTTGGATGATGAATGGATGACCTTTGGAGAATGCAGATGGATTGTGATAGGTTGTCATTAGGTCCAAACACTTTAGTGAATAAACACATCAATATATCAACCAGGCAGTGTCCAACGACTATATGCAATAGAGGACATCTCAACCTCTCTCTTAAGAACTAATCAACTGAATAAAAGTTCTAAGCTAAGGGGCCTCTAATATTAAAAGAAATAACTCATCTATCTAGAAAGCAGGAAAATAACTTAAATTAGAAAATAAAAAACTAAGAATCTAAAAAGCATCACCATTAAACTAGCAAGCATAGAAATGGTTAATCTAAAGAATGCATAAATTGCCAAAGAAGTAAAGCATGTAAAGAAATTAGGAAACATTTATCTAATGCAAAAGATAACAAGCCAACTACCAATTATAAAACCATTAATCAGAATCAACTGAAGAAAGGTGCTCTGGACATTCAAATGTTAAGCTCAAAAAGTATGGACTCAGTTACAACCTACAGGCTTGACACTAACAGTATAACATATACTCATGAAAATGAAATGAAAATTCAACTATTATCTACCAAAAGAAAATACAGAATAGGAAACAAAATACTTATCTATCTATCTAGAACCCTTGAGTGGCCAGCTCTTGGGTGTGACTACAACTACTTCAGATCACATGCACTAGAAAAATCTCCCAGTTACTTCATTCCACAGATGCATCCATATTACACAGTAATTCAAAGAGTGGTGGGAAAAATCATATTCATATGGTAGTTTTTTTACTCAAAGACAAATTGGTAGCATAACAATAATCTTTTTTATTGTTTGTAATAGTTACATATTTATATGAAAAACGACTAACAAAAATTCTATTTTTCAGTCGATCGAGTCTTCCAACAGATTGGCCATAGTAAAAGGGACTTTAAAGCCCATGATATACAATATTATATAAAGTTTTTGAAACTGAAAAATAACTGAATTATAAAGACTCGGCCAAAATGTGTGCTCCTAGAATTCTGGCACCCGCTTGCTAGTTTTCAAAAGTGTCATGATCCGCATTCATTTCCCTTCTATCTAGAATGTTGATTGGGAGTGGAGTTGACCTACGAAATTCTCAAAGACTAGACCATTAAATCAGCATAAGCTAGTTTAATTCAATCAACTCTAAGAAATAAATTTTGTATGCTTATTCATAGAAGGAGAGCATTTATTTTTCCTAAAGTTAATCAATTGGTAAGGTTATTAAGGCTAAGAGGTTTAGATTTACATATTGAGCCCATCATACTGATGAGGTTATTTTTACCTCATCATTTCCTCCCCCTCCTAGGTTTGAGTAGGTCCTCCTACTCTCTAGTGTGTCCCCTGCCCATCATTCCTTCTATTCATTTCCTCATACTTAGCACTAAGATCATACACATCATTTTCCTCTATGTCTAATATATCTAGATTCCTCAAGAATCCCTGATGAAAAGTGACCCTTTCTCTCCACTTGGAAAAACTATCCTCACTTTGGTCCAGGTTGGTATATACTGAAGGTGGCGGTGAAAGAAGCAAGGGGGGTCTGTACCTCATACCAATCCAGTTGATCTTTAGTTCTTCCATAATTTTGGCCAAAGCTACTACTCTTCTGTAGGACCATTTGATATTAAGAGGTGAAATTATTTCCCTCTTTAACCTATTATTTTCAAATTCCACATCCTTTAAGAGGTAATAATGCTCTATCCATTTCATTAGAATTGGGGGAATACGTACCTGGAACCAGTCTATAACAATAGGTGCAGTTTGTGTCCCCTTTTATTCAATGATTGGTTGAGTGTCACTCTCCTGTAAACTTTGTTCTAACTCCAAAATTTTACTCACAAAGGCATTTAACTCAATTTCCTGTCGATTCTTTTCTTCTTCAAAACATTGAATAATTGCATAAAATTATTTTTCAGATCTTGAATACATTTTTCTTTTTCACACAAAGCATCCTAATTTTGCTTACCCTATTGATTCCATTGTTGGATCTAGAATTGCAATTGCTCAATAAGTTTATCTTTTTCCTCCATTTGCATAGTCAATTTGGAAACTTCCTAATTTATTTTATGGACAATGGCAGTTTGAACCTCAATTTCTTCTTTTTGTTGATTAATTTGTGCTTCGTCATCCTGCAACCTAGCTCTTAACCCTTCAATTTCTATCTTTAGCTTTTTTAATTCCTCATTTCTCTGACTAGATTCTTCATCCCCTATGTCCATAGAAAAGAATGCATGAGAAATTTCTTCATCAGGATGAGGCACATTTTCTTCTTTGTTGTCCTTAGGAAGGGACAAGTGAGGAACTTCTTCCACTTTTTCATCAATAAGGGGTGCATTTCCTACCTTAGTGCTCTCAAGAAGCACTTCTTCTATCTCTTTTGTATTCTCAGTATGAGACATACTTCTTTAGTTTATTTAGGTAAGGAGGAGCAAGGAATTTCTCCATCAATATGAGGTATGTCTTCTTCTTCATTGGTATCCACAAAGAAAGATGCATGAGGAGTTTCTTGAGGCATTCTTTCCACAAATTCAGGTATAATTTCCAACCCATCAGGGAAAGGAGAGAATCCTCCCACAGGTTCATCTTCATTCTACTTTGAGTGTAGTGATTATGTTCTTTCCCTTTTTTGTTCTTCAGGCGATAGGGTTTCTTTGTTTTTTTTGCTGGGAAGTTCATCCCCTTGCTCTTTTGTTCCATCTATTTCCTCATTATTAGGTGGACTATCAATTTCTACCACCTTTTCTAGATTCCTAGCCTTTTTCCTTTTTCAAGTACTGCCTATACCTCGCGGTTCAATTTCACTAGCCCCTGAAGATAACCATTTACTCCTCCGTAGAGGAGGAGTTATTTAAAAAACAATTTTACTTTGTTTCTTTTTCTTCTGAGGAGTTCCCCCTCTTCTCTAGAATGTACAATTCCCACCTCCCCTTCCTATCCTAAGGTTTGTAATTCATCTAGCAAGGTTTTTGACGCATCACCGTTGGGAGCCGTGGAGGTATATTGGGATTTAAGGGTGCCTAATGTCTTTGAGGAGGGTTCCTCTATAGACTGTTCCTTTTGTTTAGAGGATTCTCCTTCCTCGAGTTGCCTCCCTGGCTCTTCATTCTTAAATTTCCATAGAAACCTTTGTGACTTCTTCTCTAGCTTATGGCATAAATGGTATTTACATATTAAGTGTATCAGACCATGATGTTTAAGGGGCCCCATCCCAATTTTATACTTTTCTATCATATAGGTGACTAAATGGCAGAGAAAAGATGGTAAATTTACCCTAAGAGTAGGGTCCTCAATATCGTGGTGTAAATGAGTTAGCAGGCAGAAAGGGGGTCCCAATACTATAGTCATTTGTCATTCACAAGTGAAATATTTAATAATCTAGGCTGCAACAAACCTCTAGGGTTTTGGAATAGACATTCTATGAATTCCCTTATTTTGCTCGCTGGTGTTTATGGTCATTACAGATTGGGGTTCCCCTTCCCTATGGAACAAATCTATTAAATTTTGATAAGGGACATGGGTATTTTCATTCAAATGAATTCCTTTCTTCTCAAGACTGGAAAGACGAGCAAGGACTTTTGTACTTACTCAAAATGGTTTTCCACGCACCACAGTCTTCCCATATGCAAAATTCTCAATGAATTCTATCACCAGTTGCTTTGTGTACCCTTCATATTGTTTCATGAAGTCCAACCATCCAATTCTTTGAAATAAAATTGCTATATTGCTTAATGCCAGCAATGGCATTGCAAAAGTTGGCTCAGAATTTTTCTTAGCACCTCCCATTTCCTTTGTTTCCCAATGGAATTTTAAAAAACTCCAGAATGCTTGCTTCTCTGAATTATAGACAAAAAAGAGTTCTACATCGATATATTTGATGAGGAAAGAATTAATTACCAGCTTGCTTATAACTTTACTGCATAATGATGATGGCCTTCCATGGGGAATTACAACTATTGTTGTACTCTTACCAATCTTGTCAAGGGCACAAGTTTCAAAGTTACAAGGGGAACATATCATTCCAATTAATTAACCTTTATTCAAAATAAATACTAACCCTTTTAATAAATAAATTCATACATACCTTAGGTCTTGTCGTTAGATCAAACGTCACCTACCTATACTAATGTAATTGGATAGTCGTGCATGGTTGGTGAGGGTGGTGATGGATAATAATGACATGGATGGGATGGTTGAAGTAATGACAAGAATTATTATGACAAAAAGGTGTCATAATAATCTTATTTATTATGGAAAGATTTGATGTGATGTGGTGAAATAATCATAAGGGGGCAAATCTCATAGTGATATTAAAGGATGGGCATGTGTGGAACTTAGGAAAAATTATAAAATACTAGAAAGACAAAATTTATACAAAAATCCAAAACATTATCAAGTAATGCACCCAAAGTAGAGAAGAAGAGAGTTCCAGAATTATTATAGAAAGATGTCATTGAAACAGAGTAACCAGATTGAGGATTCTGGAGCATTGCTGATACATGCAGCTGGAGCAGCAACCAAAATTTTTGGAGCATCGTCAAAAGATGTAGTCGGAGTAGCAACCAAGATTTCCAGAGCATCGTTGAAAGATGCAACGCCAGAGTAGTAACCAAAATTTTCGGAGCATCATCGAAAGATGCAGCCAGAGCAGCAAAAAAATTTCCAGAGCATCATTGAATAGAATTCTAGAGCATCCAAGAAGAATTCCAAAGCATTGCTGAAGAGATGTAGCCGAAAGAGAAACAACAAAATTTTGGAGCATCGCTTGAAAGATGTAGCCAAAAGAGAAATGATAGAATTCTAGAGCAATGCTAAAAGATGCAACCGGAAGAGAAACAATATAATTTTAGAGCATCGTTGAAAAGATGCAGCTAGAAGGAAGAAAATTGTGATACTTTGGCCTTGACTTTCCAAAGAACCATTGAGTGATGCGTTAGAATGCAAGATCAAGACAAGACGTGGAACCAATCTAATGTGTAGATTCCAAAACTTTGTAGCAAAATTTTTGGAGCGTCACAACAACAATTCCAGAGCATTGTAGTAGCAATTCTAGAGCATCCCAACAGCTGTTCTAGCAGATTCTAGAGCATTGCAACAGGGTGCACCAAAATTGGGTTCACCAAAAGATGAAGTCCTGCAAAATATAAAAAAAACTTTAGCCAAGTCCAAATGGTGAAATTGAAGAAATTTTTCAGAAATGAAATGATATATATATATATATTTTTAACAACTATATTGACCCTACCACAACAGAGTCAATGCAGTGGATTTATCTCTATGTTTCTACCATTTTTGTAAACTCCTCTTTGTTAACAGGTTTATGGTAGATGTGTAATTGATGCCCATTAACCAAAAGAGTTTAGGTGTCACCATCAATTAGTTTTAACTCGACCAAACCGATAGAAAACACTTCAGAAATATCGTATGGTCCAAGCTAGTGTGTCTTGAGTTTCCCTTGATGATCCTTGTATTTGGAATCAAACAATAATTCCCAAACCCCGATATGAAATTCTTTTTCTTTAATATGTTTTTCATGACAGACCTTATGTTGTTGTTGGACTAGTTCAGTTTGATGGATGGTGTCCAGACAGAGTTCATCTAGTTCACTAAGCTGTAAGACTCTCTCAATTTGAGCTCATTAAAGATCCATGCCCAATTCCATGGACATCCTAAGGTTTTGGAGCTTGAATTCAATGGGAAAGAGGGAATTCTTCCCAAAGACTAATTCATAGGGGCTATAGCCAGTGGTTGAATTCCAAGTTGTGTTGTAGGCCCAGACAAATTTTGATAGTTTCCTAGCCCAATCTTTCCTTCTTGAAGAGACCATTTTTGTCAAAATATTCTCCAGTTCCCTATTAGTGACCTCAACTTGTACGTTTTCCTATGGGTGGTAGGGTGAGGACTTCTTGTGACTTACTTGGAAGTGATCTGTGAATGCCAATAGAACTTTAGACATAAATTGGGGGCCTTGGTCTATAACAATTGTTCTTGGAGCCCTGAATCTTAGAAATATTTTGTTATAAAGAAATTTAGCTACCTACTCTTCCCTAGCAACATGCAATGCTTGCACTTCCACCCACTTAGTCAGGTAGTCAGTACAGACCATAATATACTCTTTTCCTTGCGAAGGAGGGTCTATGGGGCTGATGAAATCCAATCCCCATTTTTCAAATGGTTTGAACAAAGACTGGTTGAGGTCACAGGGGCATTTCATTGGATGCAGTTGGTCTTCCTACCCTTTGGCATTCATCACACCTGCAAATGTACTTCTTGATGTCCTTATGCATTGAAGGCCAATAGTATCCTACTCCCAAAATCCCGAGTTGTCCTTTTAGCAGAATAATTCCCTCTAGAAGGGTCATCATAACAGGCCCTAAGGATACTATAGGTTTCATCTTCCCTAACACACAGTTACAAAACCATATTGGGTCCACATTGAAACAAGATTCCACTAATCCATTTATAAGGGGAACTCTCTCTTATGAGGCATTTCTTTTGTCTTGACGAAAAGTGAGGTGGTACTTCTGTGGTGGCTATCTAATTCACAATATCAGAAAACCAAGGAGTTTTGCTAGAGATGGAGAACATATTTTCATTTGGGAATTTTTCCTGTACCAGAGCATAGTCGCCATCACATTTTATCCGGGATAAAAGTCTACGACTACGTTGGACTTCACTAGTTTGTCAACAATTGTCACATTGAACTCCTAGAGAAGGAGTAACCACATTATTATCCTTGCATTTACCACTGATTTATTCATGAGATACTTGATGGCTACATGGTCTGTGTGCACTATAACTTTGTATCCTGTAACATAATGTCTAAGTTTCTTGATGGCATGCACTACAACCAAGAATTCTTTCTCTGTTATGGTGTAATTCTTCTCTGTTGGTGTTAGATTTTTGTTGATAAAATATATAGCATATTTCCCTCCATTCTCATCTTCTTGCCCTAGAACTTCTCCAATGGCATCATCAAACACATCGGCATAAATGTGGAATGGCAGGTTCCAGTTAGGTCCTTGTAGGATAGGGGCATAGATGAGTTTCTCTTTGATAATTTCAAATGAGGACTAACACTTGGGTGTCCAAATGAAGTCAACATTTTTCTGAAGGAGAGAAACATTGGGGCTGAAATTTTGCTAAAGTTTTCTATGAACCTTCAGTAGTATCCAACATGCCCTAAGAAACTTTTGACATTAGTTTGAGTTTTTGGGATCTCAAGTTGTATGACTTCAATTTTCTTGGGATAAATCTTAATCACTTCAGCTAAAATATGATGTCCTAGCACTATTCGTTGTTCCACCATGATTAAACATTTCTCATGACTGAGGGACAACCGATGATCCTCACAATGTTTTAACACGTTTTCTAGATTTGTGACGACTTCATCGAAAGTTGAACCATATATAGTGAAATCATCCGTAGACTTCCACACACTCATTTACCAGCTCAAAAAATATAGCCAGGATGGCCCTCTGAAATGTGGCAGGAGCATTACATATGGGTAAGTGCACCAAGATGGTTCCCAAAAAGGGGGCTTAAGTGGCCACTTTTTTTCTAAAATTAGGAAATTTTGACCTTGGACATGAAATTGAGGATAGTTACACTCAAATTTTTGAGATGGAACAAAAACAAGGATCAAAGTGCTCCGATTCTACTTTCTAAACTACTAATTTATTTTGAAAATGGTTGAGATTAAGTGGTTCAAAAGAGGTACAAACACAAATTGGTGTTGTTTTTGTCAGAAAAACATAACATAGCAACTCTTGTAGGACCCTAGCACGGTGAACTTTTTTGTAGTATTTTTAAAATCACTACAGTCAGAAGTTAGCTAATAGTATCTAGTTGATGCACAATTTTTCTGATAATTTTTTAATGAATATTTAATTTTTTACTAATTTTCTAAGTGGGCACTTCCTGAAAATAATTTTTTTGGCTATGCTACCCCTACAAATTTTGGAAAGTAATTGATTTTTTTTTTAATTTGTAGAATAGAGTCTAGTTTCTAAAAATGTAATTTATTTGAAATCTTGATGAATAGTTAATTTATAACAAAAAAATACCAAACACTATTTTTTGGCAAAAACGGACATACAAACAAAATAAATTATGGATGAATGGCTTAACATTGTCAGACAGTGAAAAAAATTACATCATTGGATAGCTAAGAGAGAACCTAACATCACCCATGTGTTCGATTTTGTCAATATTGAACCAGATGCAATCCTGACGGTTAGCACCAACCCGATTATGTGAAAACTTGTAGAATTTGCAAAAAACACATCTCTGGTCATTGGGAATGCCCTCCAAGCCTTTTTTTTGGTATTCTAAGGCAAATAACTTTCAATTTTTCTTTTTTTTTTAACATGAAATAATGCGAGTGTGTTATAACGTGCTCGCGCTATGAGTTTTCAAACTTTTTAAAAAAAGTGGCCACAAAATTGCTACCCAACTTCATGCACTCGCCCATATCCCAAAGGGAAGCAACCTATATGAAAATGTTCCCCAAGGGTAGGTAAAGGTCATCTTATCCTAGTCTTTCGCTACTACCTGTATCTGGTTGTATCCACTAAATCTGTCCAAAAATGAAAAATATTTTCTCCCAACCAAATTATCCAGCACTTGTTCCACAAATGGTAGGGGAAGGTAATCTTTGTGTGTCACTTTGTTGAGCTCCCTATATTCTACACAGACTCTCCACTTCCCATTCTTCTTTGGAACTACAACCAAGGGTGACACCCACTTGCTGTTAGAAATTGGGTAGATGAATCCTACTTGCAAGAGTTTCTCAATCTTAGTTTTAATGATGTCTTTGAGGGCTAGATTGAGTCTCTGTTGTGGTTAGCGAACAAGTCAAACATCCTCAGTATAGATATGGTGTGTACACGCACTAGGGTGTATTCCTCTGATTTATTTATAGTCCTAGGAAAACGCTTTAGATCTACTCACCAAGGTATCAAATAGTCTTTGTTCTTCCGTCTCAGTCAACCAACTATTGATGTTCATTTTTTTTCCTGGTAGCAACATAATAGTTTTGACTCCCAGGTAATTGGATGTGACAATGTGAATGGGCCTTGTCAGTGTGTTAAGTGGACAACAATGCAGTACAGTTTTATGAAGCTGAGAAACATCTTCAAAGAAATGGAAATTTTTTGGAACTAGGTTCATCAAAGGGCAAGGCAATCCAATAAACTTAGCATCATCAAATTCTACTTGATCTGTGTTAACTGGGTGTCCTAGGATTTCTTATATTTTTGACATCTCTTCACTACTGGAGTCTATTGCAATACTTTCCACTTCATTCTGTAATTCATCCTCTAATTCTTCCCCATGTTGTTTGATGGCTACCATGGCTAGTGAAGCCAAATTTTCCTATCCAGTAGGACTTTCTGGTTCATCAACCCATACTTTGCTATGTTTGACAAGCTTGGCAAGAGGATACAAAAACAATTGTTTGCTATTAGATCCCTAGGAAATGGTCATTCATCCCTCCCTGCAGTCAATCTTGGCTGCAACCGTAACCAGCCATGGTCGACCCAAAATTATTGGATAACTATCTTTGGGCATAAAGGATTCGATTATCTGGAGATCCAATGGATATTCCCATCCATCCACCTTGACAAGAATGTTTTCAATGATGCCTTTGGGAATAGCTATGGATTGATTTTCCATTTGTAGGACTATAGTTGTGGGGCTTAGATTAGGAAGTCCTAATTTTTCCATCACATCAACAGTCATTACCTTAATGGCTGCTCCGAGGTCCACCAAAGCATTGGGTATTGCTACCTCATTAACTGTTACTTCTATGAGTAGACTCCCTGGGTCATCATATTTCAGAGCACTGATTGTTCCAGCTAACAAATCAGCTAGGTATCCATTGATATGAATAGTGTCGATTCATTTTGGCTTCCTCCTTGGAGTTTTGATGCACAACTATTTAATCAACTAGTTTAACTCGGGGATCTCATTAATTGCTTGTAACAATGGAACTTCAATCTGCAGTCGTTTAATTTTTTGTATTAATGTATTTTCCATAGGTGAAGTTGTTTTTGGAGCATCTTTCACATAAATTGGTTTTAATCGCTCTAGAAAAGGGGCTTTGGTTTTGTCTTTAGGTACGATATTTTTCAAAAATTCAATCAGAGACTGACCCTCCTCCTCCTGAGGTAGGTCAGCAACTATTGTTGAAGATGGTAGATTAGGCTTAGGTTGCGTGGTGTCTAGGGTTTTTTCTATGGGCGCGGGTGTTATTTTTGTTTCATCAGTACACTTCTTGATAGGTTCATCTATGATTTATTCAATATTTGGATACAAAAGTGTTTTACCAGACCTCAACTATAGGTTTCCATAGTGTATTACATTGAGTCTGGTGACATTTTCTTGTTTGGCGGAATACACTGGAGTATTTGGATGATTATTCTTTGGATTAGGGAATGGTTGTGATAGAAGTGGCGGTTGGTTGATTTGTTAAGTCTGTTGAGTGTCCTAGGGAGGTGGTAAGAGAGTCTGTTAAGTAGGCATCCTCCTGGGACCAAAATAGAACTAATGTTGGGGTTGATTCCATTGAGGAATGGGATTTTGAGGGTACCACAAAGAGTTACCCCAAGATTGGTTTGTCTAGTCTGGTGGTCCCCAAGGATAGGTTCCCCAATTAGAGGGTACTGGTGGTGGTTCCTGAGGCTAGGGTGCTACCCATTGATTATTGTTCCAATTTGATTGGGGCTGCCGGTTAGGATTGGAATTTTGGCCATAGGAGAAATTACCTCTAGTTCTTTGGTTGACAACGTTCACCTCTTCCTCAACTAGAGTTTTTCTTTTCTTGGAATTTTTGATGGCATTTAATAGCTCACATTTATTGGTGGGGTGATTCTTGTCACATACTTGACGAACACCAATCTTGTCAACTTTGTCCAAGGGACACTCTCTTAGCAAATGTTTGTTTCGACACCTAGGGAAATAAATAGACAAAGTCTTAGGATTTTTGGTTTTAGCTTGTATTCCATCTAAGGTGGCGTTTAGTTGGACAAGAATGTCAATCTTGAAATTGGATAATTCCTCACGAAGTTTATTTATGTCATTAGAACCACGTAAGGGGGTGAACTTCCTAATACCTCCATGAGTATGGGAGAAGTTGTGACACAATTCTGTTATTTCTTCTAGTCTCAGTTGGGACACGTATCCTTTTCCCATTAAATCTAAACTCCTCTAAGCTTCATCATCAAGACCTTTGAGGAATAAGGTCTTTAAAATATTGAGACTTATGACTTCTCCACCACAACGGTCAGATAAGAAGATAAACTTATTGAGGTAATCTTCTAAACTTTCATCCTCATTTTTCCTTATATTGAATAGTTTTTCTTTCCTATCACTCACCCTATAGTAACTTTGGTATTTCTCCAAAAAGATAGCCTCCATCTTATCCCAAGAGGTTATCGACTGAGAAGGTAACCCCATAAACCTATGCAAAGCTGAGTCTTTTAGAGTTGAGGGGAAAAGCTTTAGTTTTTTATTATCATTCTTGTAGTCATATGTTTGACACAAGACTTTGAATTCAAATAAGAACTGATCAGGGTCCTCAGTAGAAAAACCTCAAAAGGTTGGTAAGAAGGCCAATGAGATATTTTTCATTGTTGTGTTGTCATCTGCATCAATAGCAATAGGATAAGTGAATGTGCGTGGTGGAGGGTTATCATTGTTGTGCTTATTGGAAACATTTCTATGGTCACCCATGATGTTGGAGGGGATGTAATCCTCTTCCAAAATTTTCATAGTGGCACAAGGTTCAAAATTTTGTGAAAGAATATATTCCTTGACCACTATTCGTTCTCTTTCTAGGGTATATGGGAAGGTCTCATATTGACCCTATTCAGTCAATTCCTCAGTAAGTTCTTGGTCTGAGTTTCCTTCCTCCCTACTTGTTGTTGGTATGTTGATTAGGGAGGTTTTTGGTATGAATCTTCCATGGGGGCCTTGTTTCTTGACCATGTAGAAAAGAAGCCAAAGAACTATTCATATTCTTAAGAGAGGTATTCAAGATATCTCCTACTAACACTAGAAAAAGGGGTCCCCGACAATGACACCAAAAAGTGACAGGCTATTGTTAGTTCCTAACACTTTAGTGAATAAATACATCAATATATTGACCAAGCAATGTCCAATGGTTGTATGTAATAGAGGACATCTCAACTTCTCTCTTAATGGCTAATCAACTAAATAAAATTTCTAAGCTAAGGGGCCTCTAATCTTAAAAGAAATAACTCATCTATCTAGAAAGCAGGAAAATAACTCAAATCATAAAAAAAAACTAAGAATCTAAAAAGCATCACCATTAAACTAGAAAGCATGGAAATGATTAATCTAAAGAATACATAAATTGTTGAAGAAGTAAAGCATATAAAGAAATTAGGAAACATTTATCTAATGAAAAATATAACAAGCTAATTGCTAATTATAAAACCATTAATTAGAATCAATTGAAGAAAGGTGCTCTGGACATTCAAATGTTAAGCTCAGAAACTACGGATTTAGTTACAACCTGTAGGCTTGACACTAACAGTATAACATATACTCATGAAAATGAAATGCAAATTCAACTATTATCTACCAAACGAAAATATAGAATAGGAAACAAAATACTTATCTATCTATCTAGAACCCTCGAGTGGCCAGCTCTCGGGTGTGACTACAGCCACTTCAGATCACATGCACTGGAAAAATATCCCAGTTACTTCATTCCATAGATGCATCCATATTACACAGTAATTAAAAGAGTGGCAGGAAAACTCATATTCATATGGTAGCTTTTTTGCTCAAAAACAAATTGGTAGCATAACAATAATCTTTTTTATTGTTTGTAATAGTTACATATTTATATGAAAAATGACTAAGGAAACTCTTATTTTTCATTTGATCGAGTCTTTCAACAAACTATCCATAGTGAAAGGGACTTTAAAGCCCATGATATACAATATTAAAGAGGCTTTGCATGAGCCATAAAGTTTTTGAAACTGAAAAATAACAGAATTATAAAGACAGCCAAAATGTGTGCTCCTGGAATTCTAGCGCCCGCTCATTGGTTTTCAAAAGTGTCCAGATCCACATTCATTTCCCTTCTAATAGAATGGTGATTGGGAGTGGATTTGACCTATGAAATACTTTAAGACTAGACCATTAAATCAGCATAAGTTAGTTTAATTTGTTCGACTCTAAGAAATAAAGTTTGTACTCTTATTCATAGAAGGAGAGCACTTATTTTTCCTAAAGGTAATCAATTGGCAAGGTTATTAAGGCTGAGAGGTTTAGATTTACATATTGAGCCCATTATACTGATGAGGTTATTTTTACCTCTTTTGATTGAAATGTAGATTTCAGGTGAATGGAAGATGCAAAAGACTAGATAAAAGTTAGAGTCGCCCAACTAGGGTGCAAGGTTTCCCAACTAGGTGATAAAATCACCTTAGTCAAGTGTAAGGTCATCTAAGTCAAGTGCAAGGTCGCCCAAGTCAAGTGCAAGGTCATCCAAGTCAAGTGCAAGGTCACCCAAGTAGGGGACAAAGGTCACCCAACTTAGGTGCAAGGTCACCCAACTTAGTGATAGGGTCGCTCAACTCAAGTGCAAGGTCACCCAAGTCAAGTGCAAGGTCGCCTAACTGGGATGCAAGGTCACACAAGTCAAGTGCAAGGTCACCTAACTTGGATGCAAGGTCACCCAACTTAGCTTTCAGACTTGTCTAAATCAAAAAAGGGTCAAACAGACTATTGGAACGAGAAAATGGGGTATTAGAACGGACAAACGAACACTCAAAATAGGGAAACAGATGCTCAGAACAAGGAAACAAATGCTTGAAATGGGAAAATGGATGCTCAAAATGGGGAAAAAGATGCTCGAAATAGGCAAACAGATGCTTGGAATGGGGAAACGGACACTCGAAACAGGGAAATAAATGCCTAGAACGAGAAAATGAATGCTTGAAACAAGGAAACAGATGCTCAAAATGGGGAAATGAATGCTCGAAATGAGGAAACGTATGTTGAAAACAAGCAAATAGATGCTTAGAACGGGGAAATAGATGCTCAGAATAGGGAAATAGATGCTTGGAACGAGCAAACAGACTGATAGAATAGGGAAACAAATGCTCAGAATAGGGAAACAAATGCTCAGAATAGGGAAACAAATGCTTGGAATAGGGAAATGAATGCTCGAAACAGGCAAACAAACTGACAGAATGAGGAAATGAATGCTCAGAACAAGGAAAGGGATGCTCGAAACGGGGAAACAGATGCTCAAAATGGGGAAATAGGCACTTAGAACGGGCAAACAGACTAACGGATTGACCAAATGAAAGACGTGACTAACTATTCAGAGTGCAAAATCGCCCAACTATGTTACAAAATTTCCCAAGTATGAGGCAGGGTCACCCAATTCAGAGGAAAAATCACCCCTTTTGATGAAACAAGTGAATGTGATGGCTTTTTGACTGACAAAGTGACTCATACAAAGAGCATAATCACCCCTATTGTTAGCAGAGTCACCCCTGTTCAGGGTAGGGTCACCCCTATTGAGGGAAAGGTCGCCTATTAAGTGAAGGATGGATAATTTTGACAGGAACATACTATGAAATAACTTAGACAAAAGGCAAGGTCACCCTGGTGGATAGAAGGGTCACCCTTGTTAGAGGCAGAATCACCCTTATTGAGGGAAAGGTCACCCCTATCAAGAAACCTGGACTTAACTTAGGTAAAACAAATATGGAAAAGGACCAAAAACATAGCAAACAACAAGAAGAAGGTAAGGCTAACTTGACTAAATAGAAATTCATTGGTTTTGCATAGAAAAGATAATTCAAGTAGCACAATCCTAAGATTAATAAGATGGGTATGGCCAACACGGTCCTCTAACTAAGCTAAACAAGGAAATCTAGGGAGTCCTCGATATACGCACGGTACATGAGGCACTACCATGAACACCAACCTATCATAGGTGTGAGTCAAAAGCCCTAGCGAGGTACTAGAAACTTGGACCAACTCTTCAAGTCTTATCTAGGTATCACCCTAGCTTCGACGCTCCGCTAGACACGACGTGACTGGATTGGGGTATAGCTTTGGCTCTCCCCCCTTTATATACCCCGCCGGTGCACATGGTTGGGATTGTCCCTTGGGGTGATGAAATACCCAAGCATGCCCCACTAAAAGAAGACACTAAACATTTTCAGCTAGTCCCAAGACTGACATGAATTGCAAAGGGAAAGCTTGAACAATCTAGTTCCCCCTAGGCAACACAAAGGACTAAGTGGACTACGATTTATCTTCACCTAGGATTTCCAAATGGAACAAGGGGATTGGATACATCAATAGACCACTTTCAAGCACAACACACAAGTATGTTGAATCCCCCTAATTAAATCTATGTGCCTAACTAGTCTAAAAAATGACAAACAAACAAGCTAACCAATGTTCTTGGCTAGCTCATCCTGTAGAAAATATGTTAGAAGTTTTCGTACCTCTAGCCTTGGACAAGCATAAAAAAATTGAACAAATTTTAGTAAAAATAAGCACATTCACCGACAAAACAGGTTAGGGGGTCAGTACTAAGAAAAACAACAAGAAACAAACTTTTCAAATGAACTTTTAGTTACTGTTTTTACCTCAGAGTCACCTTTGTTTGGGGCAGAATCATCCCTGTTGAGGGAAAGGTCACCCCTGTTAGTAGCAGGATCACTTGTTTTAGGGCAGGGTTGCCTATTTCTAGGAAGTAGGGTCACCCAACTCAATAGCAGGGTTTCCTGTTCATAAAATAGAGGGAAAAATTACCTTTGTTTCAAAGATATGTGATTCTACAAGGGCAAAATCGCCTCTATTGAGGGCAAGGTCACCCCTGTCAGTTGTGGAGTCGCCTCTGTGTAACCTAAACCTACAAAATGTCAAACAACAAAAAATGTGAAAGCAACAAATCCATTTGTGGGTCCCACTGGGCATGCCAAAAATGTGTGCAACGTGATTTCCTACCCTAAAAGATGCAAAACAATAATAGAAATGCAAAGGAGAAATAGCACAACACCACCTCAAGATTAACCTAAGTTGACTTGAACAAAATAAAGATTAAAGCAATAGATATACCTTGTTCAAGTGATCCTTTTGGTTGGCCCTTTGTTGAAGATTAGATGCGTGCTCCTTGATGGAAAATATGATGAAATGATATGAAAAATGATCTAGATTAGATGATGAATGCAAAGATGGAAGTGGGTGTTTGACTAAATGTGTGAGATGAATGCAAAGAGAGCTTCAAAAATGTAAAAATGGTGGATGAATGTAAGTGCTTGAGCTTGAGAGTTATGGAGCTTGAATTGTGAATGCATGTTATCATGAATGAAAATGAGACCAAATCTTCCATTTTAAGGGAAGAGTCTCTAGAGGATTCAATGGCTAGGATTTAGACAACATGGACAAGATGAAGGGTTGCGGTGAGTTGAGGACTCACAAGCCCTCAAATCTTTCCATGTGGAGAGGGAGGTGGCAAAAGGACAAGTGATGTGGAAAGAGGACATGTGAGGTGGAGGTACTTGCAAGTACCTTGGGATTAGGGGAAGATTTCCTTAAAAAAGAAGTTTTTGTCCCCATGTGGGTAGGATGGTGACAAGTGAGGAATTTTAGAAAGTCCTCTCTTATCATCATGGGGATGAGAGAAGTTGTTGGGGGAATAAATGTTAATTTTAAATTCACATGATTGGGGAGTACCTTGGAAGTAAGGCAAGGTCCTCATAAAGGAGGTCCTTGTCCCATGTGACTGATGTGACCTATGAGAGAATTTAGAATTTCCCAACAACCTACATAGGGAAAAGAAATGCATTGAATGAATAAATGTGAATTTTTTAATTCACATGGGGAAGAGGTCAAGGCATAAAAAGAAAGCACTTATGAAAGGTTGACTTGGAGGACATACCATAAATGGCATGTGATAAGATTAAGGTTGTGCAAATAGGTGATTAAAAAGATCAATGAAGGATTAAAGACAAGTGGCCGAATATAGAGGATGTGACATTGATCCTGATTAAGGGTGTGCACATCCTAATCATGGATTAATTAGACTAATCCATATTAGAAGAAGATTATGGAGGATGTGACAAAGAGAGAGAAAATAGGAATTTAAAATTGATTTAAATTCAAAAAGGCTAAATGGCTAAATTAAATAAATTGATATATTTATTTAATTTAGAGAGGAAAGGATGAAAGGTAAAGTATTTAATTATTAAATTAAATAATTTAGAAACCTTAAGCAAAGGGGAACTATTAATTAAATAAATCATTTAATTAATATTAATGAAGTAGACGAATAAAGGAGACGGATTTGACCATATGGGAGTGGTCAAATTTGGATGTCTACAATAAATATTTTACATAATATGTTTGTTGTTTAATAATTTTTTAATACATCCATGCCATTACACTTCACCTCTTATAATAACTCAAAATTGATATTTTTAACCTTTAATTAAATATTATAAAAATATTTATATTAATTAAATTAACAAATTAATTAATATAATACACAATAAATGATTACTAACACTATAAACAAAATAAATTTATTTTTTATGATATTACTATGCCACTATTTAACCTTGATTCCACTTATGAGTAATAAGAATAATATATTGCTCCATGTGCTACCACTCATTTTTTATCAAAGCCCAACCCCAGTTCTGGGCATCATTAGAAGAAGTTTGAAAACATTTGCTGCAGAAAAATATTAGGTTCAAATATTTGAACGATCTATCATGAATATTGAGATGGTTTCTGGTAATAGGGAAGGAGATTTGAACGACACAACAAAGGTCCAACCTTTAGATGGATATGCCCTCTTTGTCTTAGAATCCAACTTAGGTAAATTCAATTTCTATACTTAAGATAAATATAAATAGATGGAGTTAAAGATGGATTTTGATGATATGCAAGAACATGGATTCATGATGGCTTTCATTTATCAACCACCATAGTGGCCTTGTCACTTCTTAGCTTGCCATTTTCCTTTGCCTCACTTGGATAGGCTGTAGGTGTAATATGTCTTACTAGTGGGGCAATAGTTAATTTCTATTCATATAATATCATGTCCCTGGTGCTTGAGCATTTGGAATTTTAGGGAAACAAACAATTGAGGTTCAAAGATGTCAGCTATCATGTTCTGGGCAAGAATCAGGATATTGACACTTTTTTTGGGTATTGGATCATGTGTGCTTGTAATAGTGCTATCTATTTAAGGACCTCTAAGTTATTATCCAAACTTATCATCAATTTTCTTGGTGATGATGGGTCAGGAAGTGTGGCTGGAAAGGTCGGAGATTCTTTCATACCATTTGTCTAAGGTTTTCATAGGGAAGACTATTTGTAATGGTTTGGTTGTGTAATTTGTTGGTTATACAGGGTCTGTGGTGGCTAAGATTTTTGTAGGACCTATACAGTTTGCAGTATGCTATGGATCTACAATAGGGTGCACTCTGATTAGTGGGAAGACTCTTAAGGTCTTTATATATGTATCCTATAATCTTAATACATTTGGGAGAGTGATGTGGATTTTTCCCATTGATGCTTGGTTTTGTTTTGCAATCTCTATACACTATATATCATCTAGATGGAGCAATGAAGCTATATGAATTTATCATTTGCTTTGGAGGGTTGATGTTGATTTTGGCTCAGATGCCTTCCTTTCATTCTCCGAGACACATTAATCTGGTGTCCTTTGTTATGTGCTTTTCTTACAATATCTGTGTAGTGATTGGTTCCATTTATGCAGATTTGTGTCTAGATTGATTCATGCACTGTACCCTTCACAATGGTATGGGGTAAGCTTAAGCAACTTTCTTAAGATTCTATAATTTGGGTAGAACTATCCAAAACTCTCCTACAAAAATTGTAGTTGTGGGACACCCATTGTTGTAAGGATAACTTCAACAAGGACCAAGTTCTTCCAACTGCTTTGTATTTCTCATTTTGTTTTTTCCATCGAACGAAGATCATAAAAATGGACTCCTTGAGATTACATCATTACCATTTGGACCATCCCTTTTTATGCCCACATGCTTTAAACTTTCCTAAAGTTTATGTAGATCTAAAATATTTTATTGGTTTTAAAAAAGGTTTAATTCACCAATAAAAATATTTTATTGGTTCGAAAACACTTGAGTTTAGTTCACCAAAGAAAATATTTTATTGGTTTCAATAAAATTATAATTTTCCAAGATTTTCTATAAACTTCTCATGATTACAAAATATTTTCCAATTGAATTTAAATTTTTTTCCCAAAAAAGAAAAAAATCACCAATAAAATTAATATTTTTCTCAGGAATTATACAAGATTTGCTAGGTTTTTACACCTTTTCCTAGGAGGGGTTTCTTAAAGTTATCCTTGCTATTAATACAAAATTATGCATATTTAATCAAATCTACAATGCAACCAAATCTAAGAAGTTTGTGGTTTTTAACACTAACTTTGACAATAACTTTGAATATGAAGTGAAATATATTAGTTCGCAAATTATTTTTCACTCAAAATTTATCCTCTTTCCAATACTTGATGAATATGCAAAGGTAGAGCTCATTTACAAAGATAGACAATGATGCCTCTTTCAATGTCACACCTCCTTTCATTCAAGATTTCAACAATCCCTTTGCATCACCCCTTTCCAATGGTAGATCTTTCAACAATAAAAACATATTCTACTAATGCACCTTTATTTCATTCTTTATGTTTTAATTTGCATGTCATGCCCTTTATCTTTTACCCTGACATTGCATAGATCCTTTAATGCTACTATAATCCACAAAAAATATACCACCATATTACACTCCCTTTATAGTTATGACATTCAAATTATTTTTGCATAGGCTACATAGTGATATTCCTTTTGTGCTCATTATTTAAGTCTACTATTATATGCTACTCAGGTCATCATAACTCCTTATGTTGCAATGAGAAATAATATTAACAAAATTTCTCGAGTACAAACTACTTTATGATCAACCTCTGTTGCAAGCAAGGAATGACACAAACATAGTGTTCAAGGGATTGATCTTGCCATTGATTCAACATAGGATCATGGAGATGCTCTAATACCATGTAAAAAATTGGAGAGCTTGAATATTTTATTGTTTCTATGATGTCACCTATAAAATTGTGAATCCAAAGACTCTTAAATAAATATTATACATGTACAAGTGTGCCTCTTACATGAGACATGAATATTTTTTATTAAATTATATAAATTATATTTTAACAAAAATATGGAATTTATCTTTGGTTGAGATTGAAGTCACACTATTCATTTTCATGTTTAAATAAGGTTTGTATAGAAGATATAAATGAACACATTAGAGACAGTTTTAAGATAACAAATTACATCACATAAATTTTTTTTTTGAATTATTTCATTTGATTGTTGTTAGTTATTGAAAGATGCACCATACATTAAATGAACATCTGATATTACCCAAATTAAGGTGGAAAACCATCAACTATCATATACTAAATCTACAATTCAGATTATATTGTAATGCATGTCATAAATTTGTTTTAGCTTGATACAATTATGAATAGGTTGTATAACTAAAACATAGATTCATGTTATAATAAAATTAATGTGGATAACTTGTAAGAATTTTTCTTTATGAAATACATAAAATCTACTTATATTATGTAATATCTATAGCTTTAGTGTCACATCCCCATAAGTTGTCTCCACAGTAGATATTGCAGAGCAAAGAAATAATAAAAATAAATAAGGGAAAGAATATACTCAATGCCTCATTTAATGAGGCATGGGCTATGATATGGGCTTGTTGTGCAGGCATTAACTATAGTGGACAAGAGGAATGGGGTGATTCAAAGAAGGATGAAGACAACACATTTAGTGAGGCATGGTCCACCCTTTACCACCTCCATATTTCCATCTGATTTTCCATATGAAATGGGAAGAAAGAGCAAGTAGTGTGGGAAAAAAAAGGCACATAATAGTCTTTAAACCACCATGACCCCTCATTCCATGAATTCAAGATTTTACTTTGGAGAAAAAATTTATGGAGGAATGCAAAAAAATTGTGTAGGGAAAATAAAACCAGAGGAAATGTAAATAAAATGGCATGGAAAGTTATGGAGGAAGGAAGGCGAAGAATAAAACAAGGAGAGGAATCTTAATCACGTGGGAGTGTAGAAGGGTGCTTGAGAATGGATGAGAAGAAATCACAAGCAAGAGTCAAGTGGAGAAGGAAGATGAAAAGGAGCTAGGTGTAGCTATCGGTAGTGTTTGAGTGCTAGATGTGGTTAGTCTGGAGACAATTTGGGTTCCATATTACCCTCAGGATGTGAGAAGTAGAGGAGGGGAATCGAGTAGGAGGGAGTCTAAGAGAATAGGAGAGGGCATGCCAAGGGTAGGATATAGACCCAATCAACCTATTGTAAAGGCCTTAAAAAAATTCAAGCAAAAGAAATTGGTAGATGTAAAGGAAAAAACTAGAACTAAACATCCTTTTCCCACATCAACCTTGCCTATGCCACCATGAGAATTTGCAATAGGGCTTGGATACTCAGCTAAGTATAAATATTTTCCAAAATAGAATTGGATCTGAAATATCTACTTTTCTAGTTGTTTTATATTGTTGTTATAACTCAAATATTGTTAACACACCCTCCTGAAGATGCTACAACCTAGGGTAGAAATGTTGTCTATTGTTACCACAAAAACCAGACCCTTGCTAGCCACAAATCAACTCTGAGCAACTCAACTCACCTACCCTCTACTCCTTCTACTCCTCTACTTGACCATTGTTCCTTATAGGGGAGAAGATTATCATATTGTAATAGAGGATCAAATATGTATAAAATGATTATGCACACAACAGATTAATCTATACACTACGAGAATTAACATCATTGTTTGGGTGGTTCTGGTTTTGGTCACATTGTTGCAAGAGCTACCAATTGGTGTTGTCTTTACTATTCGTCCTAGCATGATTAGTTTTTTTGTTTATTCATATAGAAAGAAATTGGGACTCAACCTAAATTTTCAACCATGATGAAAAATCTGATTGAAATCCCACTACCATGATATACACATATTTTACAACTAAGCATTGTGGTTTATGTAGTCTTATATGTAAATGGTAATCGATTTTGTGAGACTTCGTTGATGGACTTATATACCAAAAACAATTTATAGTATGAGTATGAACCAATTTCATTTCATCTTGTTATTTTTGGGGTGGTAGTCTACCATCAACTAGATGTCTACGCATGAATTCATAACTTTAAAAGATGTCTAGAATCAAGGAAGAAATTTCACTAAGATAATCCTTGTATTAATAATTTCACCATAGCCCTTTATAAAGGCTATGAGTGCATGTTTTAGGATTTCACCAATGTTTAATCAAA
>VDFB02075321.1:393961728-394205054 GCA_007258455.2 Sequoia sempervirens
CTACATAAATTTGAGAATGAAGAGCCAGGGAGGCCACTCGAGGAAGGAGAATCCTCTAAAAAAAAGGAACAGTATGTGGAGGAACCCTCCTTAGAGACATTAGGCACCCATAAATCTCAATATACCTCCACAACTCCCAGCAGTGATGAGTTGGAAACCTTTCTAGATGAATTACAAACCCCAGGACAAGAAGGGGAGGTGGGAATTGTACATTCCAAAGAAGAGGAGGAACCCCTCAAAAGAAAAAGAAATGAAATAAAATTGTTTTTCAAATAACTCCTCCTCTACAGAGGAGTAAATGGTTATCTTCAGGGGCCACTGAAAGTGAACCCCGAGATATAGGTAGTACTTCAAAACAGAAAAGGGCCAAGACTCTAATAAAGGTGGTAGAAATTGATAGTCCACCTGATAATGAGGCAATAGATGGAACAAAAGAGCAAGGGGATGAACTTCCTAGGAAAAAGAACAAAGAGACCCTATCACCTGAAGAACAGAAAAGGGAAAGAACATAATCGCCACACTCAGAGTAGAATGAAGATGAACCTGTGGGAGGATTTTCTCCTTTCCCTAAAGAGTTGGAAAGTATACCTGAATTTGTGGAAAGAATGCCTCAAGTAACTCCTCATGCATCTTTCTTTGTGGATACCAATGAAGAAAAAGATAGACCTCATATTGATAGAGAAATTCCTTTCTCTTCCTTACTTGAAGAATCTGAAGAAGTATGCCTCATATTAAGAATATAGAAGAGATAGAAGAAGTGCCTCTTGAGAGCACTGAGGTAGGAAATGCACCCCATATTGATGAAAAAGTGGAAGAAGTGCCTCACTCATCCCTTCCTGAGGAGAACAAAGAATAAAATGTGCCTCATCTTGATGAAGAAATTCCTCATGCTTTCTCTTTTGTGGGCATAGGGGACGAAGAATCTAGTCAAAGAAATGAGGAATTAAAAAATCTAAAGATAGAAATTGAAGGGTTAAGAACTAGGTTACAGGATGACGAAGCACAAATTAATCAATAGAAAGAAGAAATTAAGGTGCAAACTACCATTGCCCATAAAAGAAATCAAGAAGTTTCCAAATTGATTGTGCAAATGGAGGAAAAATATAAACTTATTGAGGAATTGCAATTCTAGATCCAACAATGGAATCAACAAGCTAAGCAAAATCAGGATGCTCTGTGTGAAAAAGAAAAATGTATTCAAGATCTGAAAATTAATTTTATGCAATTAGTTAGTGCTTTTGAAGAAGAAAAGAATCGATAGGAAATTGAGTTAAATGCCTCTGTGAGTAAAATTGTGGAGCTAGAACAAAGTTTGCAGGAGAGTGACACTCAACCAATCATGGAATCAAAGGGGACACAAACTGAACCTATTGCTATAGACTGGTTCCAGGTACGTATTCTCCCAATGCTAATGAAATGGATAGCACATTGTTACCTCTTGAAGGATGTGGAATTTGAAAATAATAAGTTAAAGAGGGAAATAATTTCACCTCTTAATATAATATGGTCCTACAGAAGAGCAGTAGCTTTGGCCAAAATTCTAAATGAATTAAATATCAAATAGATTGGTATGAGGTACAGACCTCCCTTACTTCTTTCACCGCCACCTTCAGTATATACCAACCTGGACCAAAGTGAGGATAGTTTTTCTAAGTGGAGAGAAAGGGTCACTTTTAATTAGGAGTTCTTGAGGAATCCAGATATATTAGACTTAGAGGCAGATGATGTGTATGATCTCAGTGCTAAGTATGAGGAAATGAATAGAAGGAATGATGGGCAGGGGACACACCAAAGAGCGGTAGGACCTGCTCAGACCTAGGAAGGGGAGGAAATGATGAGGAAAAAATAACCTCATCAGTATGATGGGCTCAATATGAAAATCTAAACTTCTCAGCCTTAATAACCTTGCTAATTGATTACCTTTAGGAAAAATAAGTGCTCTCTTTCTATGAATAAGCGTACAAACTTTATTTCTTAGAGTCGATCAAATTAAACTAACTTATGCTAAGTTAATGGTCTAGTCTTTGAGAATTTTGTAGGTCAACTCCACTCCCAATCACCATTCCAGTCAGAAGGGAAATGAATGCAGATCCTAACACTTTTGAAAACCAACGAGCAGGTGCCAGAATTTTAGGAGCACACGTTTTCGCCGAGTCTTTATAATTTTGTTATTTTTTAGTTTCAAAAAATTTATGTAATATTTCATATCATGGGCTTTAAAATCCCTTTTACTATGGGTAATCTGTTGAAAGACTCGATCGACTAAAAAATAGGATTTTTCTTAGTCATTTTTCATATAAATATGTAACTATTACAAACAATAAAAAAGATTATTGTTATGCTACCAATTTTTCTTTGAGTAAAAAAACAACCATATGAATATGAGTTTTCCTACCACTCTTTGAACTACTGTGTAATATGGACGCATCTATGGAATGAAGTAACTAGGAGATTTTTCCAATGCATGTGATCTAAAGTAGTTGTAGTCACACTCGAGAGCTTGCCACTCGAGGGTTATAGATAGATAGATATGTATTTTGTTTCCTATTCTGTAATTTATTTTGGTAGATAATAGTTGAATTTTCATTTCATTTTCATGAGTATATGTTATACTCTTAGTGTCAAGCTTGCAGGTTGTAATTGAGTCCATAGTTTTTGACCTTAACATTTGAATGTCCAGAGCACCTTTCTTCAGCTGATTCTGATTAATGGTTTTATAATTAGCAGTTGGCTTGTTATCTTTTGCATTAGATAAATGTTTCCTAATTTATTTACATGCTTTTCTTCTTTAGCAATTTATGCATTCTTTAGATTAACCATTTCTATGCTTTCTAGTTTAATAGTGATGCTTTTTATATTCTTAGTTTTTTGTTTTCTAATTTGAGTTATTTTCCTACTTTCTAGATTGATCAGTTATTGCTTTTAAGATTAGAGGCCCCTTAGCTTAGAACTTTTATTTAGTTGATTAGTGCTTAAGAGATGAGTTGAGATGTCATCTATTGCATACAGTTGTTGGACACTACCCGGTCGATATATTGATGTGTTTATTCACTAAAGTGTTAGGACCTAATGAAAACCTATCACAATCCATCCGCATTCTCCAAAGGTCATCCATTCATCATCCAAATCATATAGGTACATCATAAAGCATCTCTAGGCTACATATCCCTCATCATTTTCTCAATCCAAATCCTCTAAACTTTGTTTGAAGTTATTATCTGAATTGACCTAGGTGTCTAAAATCAATTGTTATCCTTCAAAACATGCTTAGGATCATCATCTATCCTGAGTTAGTCATCCTCTTCAGCCCAATCAATACACTTCCATCTCAAGTTGGATTCAGTGCTGCAATCATCTATCCATCATTTAAACCAATCAATTAGCATCTTAAGTCACCTAGGGTGATTTCTAAACTTGGTTTAGAATCCCTTCTATCATCTTATCTCATCCATAATTCAATCTTGCCAATCATTTCATCAATCAATCTTATTTAATCTAATCCAATCACATCCTTATCCAATCATCCAATCAACTGGTCCCTAATATCAATCCTTCAATCATCATTTAGGTCATCTCTGCATTGCATCATAGAATCTAGCATCATCTTAGCTTGCATAGTAGTTCTGCACTTTCATGCCTGTTCAGACTCAATCACAAGTGAAAAAACAAATGGTAGAACAACAAGGCCAAGGTTCGTACCCGAATATCCCTTAGGGTCCCAACAACACTATGAATATCCCACAAGATCCCAATAATGGTGCTTCTTTACAATCCAATACTGACATTCAAAACACCTCACTGCCCGAAGATGAAAACATGGTCAATAAGCTCGAAGTCACTATTGACGAATACCTAAGCAATCCTACTAATGTTTAGATGATGGATCACATCTTCAATGAGCGTAGTGATAAGATTCTCACTACTCTGATCATGAAAGGATTCAAACCACCACCTGATTTTGATGTCACAATGTACTGGCACCTAGTCTCTCCCTACAACTCAAGACCCACAGACCTAGCAAAATGTTTTGGGAAATTCGTATGCTCCCGAAGGTGCACCTATAGACAATTGGTATTACCCTAAGTTTGGAAATGTTGTAATACATCAGGTTGCAAGTTATCCTCACCTCCCATCTATAGCCTCTACGACACCACCATATCCTAATGACCCCTATGCGTATGGCATGCCACAGAAAATTATGTCTACTCCACCACTCCCACCTGAGCATCTTGGTCAACCACCTGTCAACACTAGGGGCACTACACTCCTTGCATTGATGCCACCTCTAGGACCTACACCTACTAGAAATCTACCATTGCCACTTCAAGGAAATATCCCTACATTTTAGCAGACTCTTGTTAATCCTCATCAATCCACTATGATTCAAGCACCACCTCAACACACTACTATCCCTTCACAAGCACCACCATAGCATACCACTACCATTGTTGTCCCATATCAACCACCTCACTAGCAACCTCCACAGTAAAATTTCACAATCCCACAACAAAACATCACCATTCCACAACAAAATGTTCTAATTCCTCAGCAACACACTATCATTCCTACACAACCCCCACATCAAGTTATGCAAACTGAATCGCAGCCACCAAAACCACCCCATGGAGCTTCTATAGTGGTCCCACAACATCACATCCCATCTTTCCCACTTTATCAACAGCCACCACAATAGCAACAACAACCCTAGTATATACACTTTCCCATTCAAACTCAACGCAATCCTCACACAATATCTATACCATCTATAAAGCACATATACATCCTATGTTGCTACATCCAATCCTAATCCAAATATCCATGCATCTGCTCAGAATCCACCATGGAAACGACCACCACTTTACACCAATTCTCCTCAATCACACATGAATCCTTACCAACAATCATCTAATCCATAACCAATTATATATATCTATATATCACACAACAACCCAACGTTGCATACAATTACTAATCCAATCCATAGTACTCTCAATAGTAGCCCTCATTCTAGCAAGGTGCTTCATCCATGTCCTATACACAGCAACAACCACCTTATCAATAGGGTGCTCAAACCACCTCCTACAATTAGCAACCACCGCCTTACTAGCAAGGGACTTCCACATCATTGTACTACCAGGTTGCTATGCAATATCAATAGGGAAATCCATCCACTTCATACTATCAATAGCAACCACCATACCAACAAGCATCTTCCACCTCTTACCATCAAAAGTTGTCATCCTCCTATCTTCCTTACGTCAATCAACAATCCGCTTATGCAAATCAATACCAAAAATCACTTCCATATACACCTCAACTAGCTTATGATCCAGTTGCTTCAACACCATCATCATCATGTCAGTAGTATCCTCCATACAATCAGCTTAATCCATCCAATCTAACTCCTGCAACACCTATCAATCAAGATCTGGAAGAAGTCAAGGCTACGTTAAAGGACTTACAAGCATGGAGTGGCAAACAATCATTTAAATTTGAAGATATTTTTCCCTATCTATTTGATCCCTTTATCTCATTGGTTCCTTTCCTGAAACATTTCAAAATTCCAAAATTTGATAAGTATAAAGGAATGAAAGATCCCAAGGCTAACCTTCAAGATTTCTACACCCACTATCAAGAAGTCATGCATAATGACAATTACCTCATGATATTGTTTCCTAGGAGTTTACAGGGAATGGCTCTTGAATGATTTATGGGTCTTGAGAAAGGTTCAATCAAGTCCTTTGTATAGCTTTCAGAAGAGTTTTTCTCCCACTTCTCCTTTAATTTGGAGAAGGATATCAATATGCTAGATCTCTTGAAGGAAAAATAGTGTGAGGGAGAAACCTTTGTGAGCTATCTTCAAAGGTGGTGAGCTCTAGCCAGTCGAATAAAATCCCCGTTAAGGGAAAATGAAATGGTCACCCTGTTCATCGAAAACTATCATTCGGATATGGCCTATAACTTCAGACTTCACTGTGTCACGACCTTTGCAGAAATAGTGGAGAAAGGTCCTATTCTTAAGAGGGCTCTTATTGCCAAAGGGCTAGTCAAAATATTTAACTTTGATAAAGAGAAGTCATCTAGGGATAAGCCTCATTATTGGAAGAACAAAAATGTTGGCAATGATGGTTTCACTAACAAAAAACACATCTAAGTGGCCAATGCTTTGCAGAAGCCACAATATCCTCCCCCATAGTAGTCAATTCCAAATGCTATATCAGTGCCCCAAGGGGCACCTTGTCAACTCCAACAATCCAATCAGAACAATCAAGGGGATAACAAACGTCAATTTACTCCACTAGGAGAAACCATAAGTGTCGTGATTAATAGGCTTATTCAAGCCAATTACCCAATTACATATCCTGTGACCAAGCCCCTTGATGAATCCAAGCCCAAACCAACCAGGTTTAAAGAAAATAAATATTGTGAGTTCCACAAGATTAAAGGGCATACATTGATTAAATGTTAATGTCTGAAAATGTACATCCATGATCTTATAGATCGAGGTGACATACATGTGGATGCCAATGCAGCACCTTCCTTCAATGCTCAATTATAGATATATTAGAATGCTTTCCCTAAGCATAACCAATGTCCTAGCATGTCAAACTCAAACGCAAGGCCTAGCAATAGCAATATTCAGAATAACAACAGCAACAACATTAGTTACAAAAATGTTCCATTTAACTATGAGGGTCTCATCATGCACATCGAACAATTAGAACCACATGTATCTATGATACGCGTGAAAGGAAAAAACCCACAATGTGTTGTTACGACTTGTTGAACCTATGTCACAGTACCTGGAACCTCCACATCCACCCAACCACTTCATGTACCTTCTCAATACAACATTCTTGACCATCTAGGAAAGACTCCAACATAGATATCTATTTTGTATTTTCTTAATTCTTCGCTCGTATTTCAAGAAATCCTAAATAAGGCCTTACAGGACACCTGAGTTCCTAATGACATAGACCCTACATAATTTCAAGCATTGGTGGGACACCTCTCAGCAACCTATCAACTAGGTTTTAGTCAAAATGACATGCCTCGCACTGACTCCAACCATAACTGTCCTCTCCATCTAGAGGTCCTTGTAAACCATCATAAAATAAAAAGGGTCTTAGTAGATAATGGTTCTACCCTAAACCTTTGTACATTGAAATTCATGAAATAGGTGGGATACACCCATGCTGATTTAAATAATCAATTCATCACAATCAAGGCGTATGATAATGCAAAGCATGATTCTGAAGGAACAATATGTCTTCCAATCCAAGTTGGTCTAGTTGTGCAATACACTACATGTCATGTCCTTGATCTAGAACTTCCCTATAACCTCCTCCTTGGTCATACGTGGATCCATGCCATGCAAGCTATTCCATCCACATACCACCAATGTCTAAAATTCTCATTCAATGGAGTACAAGTTACCATACACATAGATCCCCAACCATTTGAGTATTGGCATGCATTAGAAACTTCTTTTCCCCACTCTCACTATTGTCTTGGTGTAGAAATGGGACCACCATAGGCATCATCCTCTTGTTCATTCACTAACACATTAGCCACCACTTCATCCACTCCACCATCCACATTTGATTCCCCCCTTACCAAAGTCCAGATCATTGACAAGGGATGTGGTGAGTATGAAATGTGCACAGCTTTGAACATGGAAACCATGCCACCCTTACCAAACACATATGACCAACCATCTCAGTCAGCACCAAAGTAAGAAGAGAAGAAGATCACCTTGAGCTCCAGAAATGTGGGATCCACCACTTTTCGCTCTCTTGGGTTAAGGAAAGACACACCAGAAGATGACATCAACTAGTGGGTATATCATGAGGAACCTGAACCCTCTCCCCCCTTGAAAGAATATTTCCAAGAGTTCTATCCTTGGCCTTCTAAGTTTGTACAAAAACACAATTATTGGGGGGGGGGCTTGGTGTAGAAGAACAAGGACAACAACAATTGATAGACACCTCTGTGCAACCAAGAAACTTGGGATTGGGCTATGATAACAAGCAAAAGGGCCCTATTGCATCATCTAGTGCCTCTAACAACGTTAGTGAGAGTAACAGTCTCCTTGAAGACATACAAGAGGAGGAATCCATCAAACACACATACGATTATGTAGATCACACTAAGCTTTCTTCCATGTTTGAATGCCTATCCCTTCAACATCTTGAACTCATAGACTCAGACCTACATGGTAGAGCATCTATCAATACCTTTGCTTCAATGGATAGTATGTACATCTTATAGGATTGGGGGAAGATGAATGCCCTAATTGCAAAAGTAAAAAGAAGTAAAATAAAAAAGGGTCACTTAGCGAAAACCTCCCTCAGGTGCTTCTTGACCTAGAAAAGGTAAAAACAAAGGGTGTATCTAATAACAAAAACCTCAATGAGGCCATGAAGATGGGGATGTTCATCTTCCCCTTGTAGGAACTTAGCTCTTTGAATGATCGTCCACCCTGATCAAAGAAACTCAAGAAATAAATTTAGGAACTAAAGAGGATCCCAAAATCACATATGTAGCCAAAGCACTATCAAAGGAAGAATATTCTACCATCACCACACTTCTCAAAGAAGGCATCATCAATTTTGCATGGACATATTTAGACATGCTAGCCTTGACCCTACTTTAGTAGTACATCATTTGGATGTACATCCTGATGCTAAACTTGTCAAGCAAAAGCTCTAAAAAAATGCACCCCCAAGTAGCTCTACTGGTTAAGAAAGAATTAGAGAAGCTATTAGATGTTGGATTCATAAGACCCATTGACTATTCAGAATAGATTTCAAACATAGTACTAGTTTCCAAAGCAAATGGTGCTATCATATTTTGTACAGACTTTTGTGACCTCAACAAGGCTTGTCTCGAAGATGATTTTCCTTTGCCAAACATTGACATGTTTGTTGACCTCACTGTAGAACATGAGATGATTTCCCTCATGGATTCCTTCTCTAGATACAATCAGATCAGAATTGCACCTGAAGACCAACATAAAACAACCTTCCCTACACCATGGAGCACATTGAGCTATAATTTCATGTCCTTTAGTCTTCAGAATGTGGGGGCATCATACCAACAAGCCATGACCATAATCTTCCATGACCTCATTTATATAATAATGGAAGATTATGTTAACGATTTGTTAGGTAAATCAAGAACAAGGGAAGAGCACCCTATGGTACTCAAGAAGATCATTGCCCATCTAGAGTAGTATAAGTTGAGGCTAAATCTGAAGAAATGTGTCATTGGGGTCACATCAAGAAAACTACTAGGTTTCATCATCTCTAGATGAAGCATAGAGGTTGATCCAACAAAATTCAAGGCAATTATGGATATGCCTCCACCATGCAATCTCAAATAGTTAAGGAGCCTTCAGGGTAAGTTACAATCCTTTCAGAAGTTCATTGCTGAATTAGTCAACAAATTTCAGTCATTCAACCATCTCCTAAAGAAGGATAATGCCTTTAAGTGGATGCAACAGTGTCAACTCAACTTCGACAAGATCAAAGAGTACTTGGCTGACCCACCAATCCTTATGCCACCAATTCTTGGTAAACCACTCCTACTATATATTTCTACTACTTCAGTGGCACTGGGGGCATTGTTGGCACAACATGATGAATCATCAAAGGAAAGAGAAATCTACTACATTAGTCGAACCCTTGTAGGATATGAGCTCAACTATTCTCCAATGGAAAAAGCTTACCTTGTTGTGGTCTTTAGTTTGCAAAAAGTCTGACATTACATGCTCATTCATCCAATAAAGTTCATCTCCAAGGTCGATCCACTCAAATATCTGTTGTCCAGAACAACTCTAACAGGTTGCATGGATAAGTGGGTCATACTTCTGAGTGAATTTGATATATAATATGTGGATCAAAATCTATTAAAGGACAAGTGATAGTAGATCAGCTAGTAGATGCTCCCTTGGTGGATGCCTACCCTCTAACAATAGAATTTCCTAATGAAGAGGTCTTCATAGTAACAGAAGTGTCCATGTGGACATTGTACTTTGATGGGTCGTACACACACAATGGATCAAGGAAAATAATCTTGCTCATCACCCCCCAAGGGGATTATATACCGAAGTCATTCAAGTTGGATTTTTTGTGCACAAACAATATAGTTGAATATGAAGCTCTTCTTACTAGTCTCAAAAATGCAATCCAATGGCATGTCACTCACCTAAGAGTCTTTGGTGATTCTCAATTAATCATCAAACAGTTCAACAATGAGTTTCTCACAAAAGACAATAAGTTGTTGCCTTATAAATGCATGGTAGATGACTTCAAAAAGTATTTCACTTCCATTCAATCTTATCAGATTCCAAGAGTCCAAAACAAAGTAGTGAATTACATGGCTACCATTGGTTCTCTAATTGACATTCCTAAGGATTGAAGAGAGTGAGTTCCTCATTGAAAAACTCTTAATCCTCGCTTATGATATCCCAGAAAGTGAGATAGTGTGTGGCATTTAAGGTCCTACATCACCATGCTACCATGATATCTACACCTATCTTCACAACAATATCCTACCTCCCAATCTGACATGAAACAAATGCAAATATTTCATCCAATGTACATTCCATTATACCATTGTAAGTGATACACTTTACCATTGTGGGTATGATGAAACCCTCCTCCGGTGTTTGAATGAGACCAAAGCCCACACTACATTAATAGAAGTACATAGTGGTGTATGTGGGGCCCACTCAAATGGAATGGCCCTGGCCAAAAGAATTCTTTGAGCGGGATACTATTGGCCCACATTGGAACATGATTCTTTTGAGTTCATCAAGAAATGCCTACCCTATCAACAACATGCGGATATGATACATGCTTCTTCACAGGATCTGCAGCCTCTTATAGTGCCATGGCCCTTCTCTCAGAGGGTTTTTGACCTAATCAAAAAGATATATCCCCCATACTCCAATGGCCATACCTTCATCATTACTACAACTAATTACTTCACCAAATGGGTGGAAACAATGCCACTCTCACAAATCATAAGTACTCATATTTCTAAATGTATCATCTTCCATATTCTCTACAGATATGGAATACCATCCACCATCATTTCTGATAACGGCAAGGCATTCAAGAACCAAGCCATGATACACCTTTTCAACACTTTCCACATCCAACATCATTGCTCTACACCTTATTATCCCTATGGTAATGGTCAAGCAAAAGCCACTAACAAAACCCACATCAAGATCCTTAAAAAGGTGGTCAACAATATTGGTCAAGATTGGCACCTTCACATCCATCCTACCCTTTGGGCATATCGCACTTCCATTTGCACTCCCACCGGTGCCACCCCATATTCTCTCATCTATGGTGTCAAGGTTATCTTTTCAATTGAGGTAGAAATTCTCTCACTGAGAATCTCCTTGAAGAATCTTATTAGCGATGAAGATGCTCGAGTCGCAAGACTCGGCCAGCTAGAACTCCTAGATGAAAGATGGATCAAAGTGTATGACCATCTTCGGGCATATCAGAATCATTTGAAAAGAAGCTAAAACAAGAAGTTCCATCCTCACCATTTCACCATTGGTGATCTAGTCCTCAAGGAGAATCAATGCACTCAACAAGATCGAGATAAGAAGGGAAAATTTGAAGAAAAATGGCTTGGTCCCTATGTCATGACCAAAAAATATGGATCAAGAGCATAAAAACTTGCTACACCTTAAGGAGAGCCCCTAGAGGATCCCATTAACATCATGCACCTAAAAATATTCTACACTTAATTTAGCTGGGGTATCCTATCCTGCAAAAATCCAAAAAATACAAAAAAATAAGAAAAATCCAAAATAGTAAAGAGAAATAATTCGTCCTATGGTGAAAACAACCCTTGGTGGCACCTTGGATAAGTAAGTTTGGTCAAAACATAGTCACAGGAACCATTCATATGTGTCATAATAATCATCTACCTTGCATCCTAGTTACTTTATGCTTCCATCCATTATGATGTCATCTCCTATCATCCCATCGATCCTATCCTTCCATCCACATTCATCATCTAGTCGCTTGGTATATTTTGGTTGAACATTGAATGAGCATCATCTGCTATCCATCATCCTAAGCTTGTGTCATCAATCTTGTTGTCTTGTCATTCCTTCAAGTCCATCTAGGCTCTTCATCATGTTGGTCTTCATTTAGATCCCATCCTATCGTGTTAGTCCTTTTGGTCTTTTTCAAACTACGTTGCACCTGCGCTTTCATGTAGGAAAGGTCAATCATTTGATCCACCCCTAGGGCTTTTCTTTGTTTTTCTTTGCTTTGTTTTGTTTTCCTTTTCTTTGTTGCCATCTTCCATTGCTCATCTCCATTGTCCTCCTTCCACTTTTATCCATTGTCTTTTCTTGAACTATGAGGGCTCTGCACTTTCATGTAGGCAAGGCTAATCTTTGATCGGCCCTGGAGCCCCTAGGTCATTAGATGTGTTAGTTTTGTGTCTTGTGTCTCCCATATCATGTTGCGTTGTCAAGTATGCCCTTGTCTAGCTGGTTCTTCACAAATGAGATCCATTCGTATCATGAGATTCAATCACTTTTGGAGTCTCTTGCATCATAATCGATCTTTTATTTTAGTATCCATCTTTGGTCTCAATAAGATGCATCCTTCCTAATAGACCTCATCAACCCTATCCATCCTCTTGATCCTATGGAAAAGGATATTTTGAAATTGATTGTGATCTTTTGATACTTTTCAATTTTGTTTATCATTTGAGCTCCCTATTTCAACTTGTCAAGGCTTCCATGATCTATCATATTATGGTGTGTTTTGATCAGTTAACATATGGGGAATATCTTTATCGTTTTGCTGTCTTGCTGTCTTCTTGGTTGTCCCATGTAGTACCCACCAAGATCCTTGAGGTCTTGTGTTACACTGGGGCATCCTTTTGTGCTTGTGGTTATCCCAATGCCTGTCCCGACCAAGGTCTTTGTGACTTTGGGGTGTTGGGATAGCCTTTTTGTTTGTTGTGTTTGTTTTACACATTAGACACTAACTTCCCTTGGTTTCACATACCCTGGCACCTGGTGTCTTATGCTATAGAAAAATTAGTGCTCCAAAAATGGAAAATTGCATTGGGATTGCATTTTGTAATCAAGATTCATTGCATTGTATCCATACCTAACCTATGACCTATGATCTTGATTGTGCAAACATTCACCTTCCATCTCATGTTCTTCTTAGGATACCTACGGTTCTTAACAGGTGCAGCTTCACACCCATCTTCCCTTAATTTTGTAATTATTACAGAGAAAGTACTTGCCATTAAACCAAAAATCCCTCATTACTATGAAAGTCCTTATTTACACTCATGTTCCTTTTGCATTTGACTTTACGTTAGGTCATCTCACTCACATATCACATGCCTTTCTTTTCTATAAGCTAAAGCAAGCATGATCGCAAATAAAGTCCATCTACCACCCACATTGCATTTCATCTCTCTATTAGTGTTTGTAAGGAATTTAATTGCATCTCATCCCACATTATAGGTTCATTTCATTCTATCCCATGTGCATTATCATCTCATATTTATTTTAAGTTGTTTAGATTAATAGTATTTGATTATTCTTATCATCTTAAATTCATTTCATTATCCATTCATTTCCATATTAGTCTATATCATTAACACATTGCATGCATCATCGCTTGCATCAAAAATTGGTAGATCCATATCCATAAGCATATATAGTCATAAATCATCCATCACATCCTGCATCATACACATTAATAGTCATATACATCATCTATCTCATCCATATAAGCATAAACATACATCATCATAAAAATATCCATACATCATATCATAATGATCATCCATCACAAAATCATGAACATACACATGCATAAATAAAATCATACATCATATACACATAACATAGTGTCAATAAGGGTTGTCACACATCATATAAAAATAAAAATACAATGTCCATCACATATTCCATAATAATGTCCATCATATAATCAAAATACATATCCATCACATATATCATCAAATAAAGTACAAATACAAGGCTTTGGACCAACTTTGATCTCTACTACTCTATACTGTACACCCATCCTACACCTATCAAAAATTGGTATCCTATCACCTACCCTCTGTCCTCTCTACTATGATATGCCCACATCTGACCTCTATGGTGAGTCTAGCACTCCCCCTCTACATGGAGGGGTCTCCCTCCAACTAATGTATTTGTGAGTATGTGTCCCTGTTGACTGGGATGGGGCTAGCATCTATGGCCTCACTCAAAAGTAGGTAGGTACCCACTACCCCTAATCTAGCACTACTATAAAATATGCTTCCATATAGTAGTTGGCCTCCTGCATGTACTCATACTACTCTATAGCCTGATATCTGGTTGAATCCCACTCTGCCCTATACCTATCCTAGAATCCACATATGGATCTCCTCTCTTACGCCCATGCATCATGTGCCAACCTCAGCTGACCAATCACTTCTCCCATCCGTGACACCTACTTTGTAGCCTTGTCCCTCTCATCCTGCATGGCCTATACTTGTGCCTGCAATCTTTACACCTATTCCCCCATCTCACCAGCCTCGCCCTGTGCTACCTATGCCTAAGCTCATTTTACATATCTCTCTCTGCAACCTGTACACATGCCACTATTGCATCCCTCTCACCCTGTAGGGTCTTCCCCTATGTTTGTGTTGCATCCTTCTTTGTCTATAACATTTGTACCTAGGCCCTCATAGCCTCCTCTCTCTTGCGCCAACCCCATGTCTCCCACTATCTAATCTGCTACCTCAACTTTGTTGCAGAGCTCATCTCGCTCCCATCTCAGCTCAGTTCTCTTTCTCAATAACCCCCCCACCTGTCTCCTCAAATCATCTAGGTCCTTCTCCACCTCCACCAGAGTCTCTATTGATACCTACTCTATCACTCCTTCAGGCTCTCACTGTCCCCTCACCTACAGTATAGTCACCGCTACCTCTAGCCTGTCTCGCTCCCATCTTTCCACCACCCCCTCCTCATGCTCTCTAGACACCTCTCCCTCAAGCTGAGTCACCTCTGCTTGTAGCTGGCTCACCTTGGCTCATAGACTATTCCTCTCTATGTGTACCTCCTCCTCATGTTGTGACACCACATCGGTTAGAGCCCTGAAATCCCTCTCACCCTCTGCTACCACTCTGGCCACCTCTACTAGCAACATGCTCACCTTTGTAAGGAAACCTAAGTGTGTAAACAAATCTCCTAACATCAAAACCTTAGGGAAGAATGTAGAGATACTTCTGAATTTTCAATTACAATCCAATTAAGATACACTTGAAAGCAATAATAGAAACAGATAAATAATCATACACAGATGAACACCAAATTTATGTGGGAAAACCCTTACGGGAGAAAAACCCACCACACCAATAAAAACTCCTTTGTATTATAGTAATGAAATTACATACAGAGTACGGGCTTGACTCTCTCTGGTGTCAATTTACAACAGCATTCATAATGATCAACCTTATTTCAAAATATTCAACACTTAGAATTACATTCACTGATCACTCATCGAACTGATCATCCAACTGTTCATCCAACCATTGAATCAATCACAATCTTCCATCTCTGAGTATATCCATGATGTCCTTGTGTGTCAAACTTCCTCTCAGTAATGGCCACAACAATCCAACTGCTAGCAGTTCCCATTTGGCTTCTCTGATTGGTCATAGACTCACCACATAGGATAGTCATCACTCGGTCAAAGGCATTCACAATGTATTCGCATGTTGATGAGACACTAACCGTGTCTCCTCGATGCCACAAGACTTAACCATCGATGTCATCAAGAGTCATCACTATCGGCAAGAGGTTACACCGAGTTCAAAAAAATGTCGCTCAGACTTTTCCTTATCGCCAAGACCTCATACCGATGATCACAAGACACATTGACCTCAGCATTGCCATTGGTGAGACTATCGCTACTCACCAAGAGGTCATACCGATACCTTTGAGTTACACCACAATGTTCCACTGTCAATGAGACTTCAATCATCGTTAAGACTTCATATCGAAGCCTCATGTTACCCTGAGACCACCTTTCACCAGGAGTCATACCGAAGACATCTGATAACAAAAACATGTTGAATTGTCAACAAGACTTACAGCTATTGCCAAGAGATTACACCGAGCCTTCATGTCATACCGAAACAAACAACCATCGGTAGGACTTACCGCTATCACCAAGAGGTTACAGCAATGTTCATACCCATTGGCAAGAGAACCAACTGTCTGTAAGACTTCTTACTGAGACAAACATAAGTCACCAAGATTTCATAGTGAAGCCTCTGTGTTACCTTGAAGAAATCAAGTGAAAACTTATCGACAAGACTTCTCTTGTTGGTATGAGACATACTGAACATCCAAGTCTCTCCTTGAAACTGCTTGTCACCTAGAGTCTCCCCGATATCCGATAAGAATGGTCTGTCGGCTAGAGATCTCCACTCGATAGAGGGTTATAGCGAATGCCACATGTCACAGTGACAAAACAAAATTGGAAAGATAGAAGCAAGGTCTCGGTGACCTAAATATTTCATAAGGTTTCCCAGCTGCTAGTCAGCCAGACATAGTGAAGGTCATACCGACTTTGCTCTTCCAGAGGTTTCAGCCTATGAGATTGAGGTACATATTCCAACAAACTCCCACTTGACAAAGATCACATAGGCACCTTCAAAGCACAATAGAACTACTAAAATTCATGGGCACTGAGGCCCATTAAATTGGCACACCAACTGAACTTATCTATGCTCACTGGCTTCATCAATGCATCTGCAACATTCTCTAGAGTATCCACTTTTTCTAAAGAAACCTTTCCATCCTCCACCATATCTTGTACAAAATGATACTATACATATATATTTTTTATCCTGGCATGGAAAGTAGGATTCTTTGCTAGAAAAATTGCACTCTGACTATCACCAAAAATAGTTATTTTCCCTGCATCAAAACCAATGTTAGAACACAAACATTATAACCAAACTACTTCTTTATGTAGACATGTCAAATTAGCATTATGCATATTCATCCGCTCATTGAATTGATCAAACGCAACAAATCCATTCATCAAGTAAATCGGGTCAATCCAAAGGTTTAATCAAATAATACCATTTCATCTCTCATAAATCATTTCAACCTTCATCTTGCATCATCCATTTAATTAAATAAATCAAGACTTTATTTAATTCAAATCCAAATCATTTTCCATCCTTTTCTGATTTAAATAAATCAAATATTTAAGTCATAAAAGTCAAAGCATCCTAATTATCATCCTAGCTAATTAATCCTGATTAAATCTAATGCTAATCTCAACCACTTGCACATATAAATCAATGTATTGATTTATTAAATCCAAGATTTTCCATCAACATGGCATTTATGGGGAATATTCCCTCAATTTTGAATTGAAAGGCAAGTTGATTTGTCCCTCCAACAGTGCATTTATTGCTCATTTTCTTGTCCCCCACTTAGCATTTACTCTCAAATTTGAATTCAAATTTTCCCTCTCATGGGCACTCTTCCCAAATCTTGCACAACCATTGGCTTATCATCACTTGAAAAGTGGCCTTATCTTATTGGCTTGATCTTAGTCCCACATTGGTCCATTTTCAACACTTAGCATTTTGAAAATCTATAAAATAGAGGCTTCATCTCTTATCAAATCCTTCACAATCTCTCCACAATCTTGCAAGGTCACTCTCTTCATTTGAGATTTGATCTTGTCCATTTCACTCCATCATCTCCATCATCTATAGCAATTTCATCATTTTAGCGATTAATCAAGGATTGGGAAAGGGTCACTAGCACATGTGACACCAATCCACTATAAGATGCTAGTTTGATCATTAGAATGATGCCTTTCTATGTTTTGCTTGTTTCTTTGGTATTATTCTTGTGATTAGATGAATCTTATAGGGGATCTTTTGTTTGCTTTGGTTTACTAACAATACTAATGGTTTTTGTTTTTGATCCAATGCAGATTTAGGGTCCTACACTTTACAAGCATGTGTAGCTGCCATGTATTTTTCCTCTGTAGTGGACAAAGTGACTATAGCCTGCCGCTTACTCATCCAACTAACTGCACCACCATTCAACATGAAAGTATATCCATTGGTGGATCTTCTGTTGTCAATGTCCCATGCCCAATCAAAATCCACATAACCTCGAATGCTGAGAGTCCTCTATGATTCAACCAAGTTCCCATGGTAACACAAAGCATATTCTGAAGTTCCCTTCAAATATTTGAATACTCTTTTCACAGCATCCCAATGTGTCCTTCCAGGATTAGCCATAAACTGACTAAGTACTCCCACTGCTTGGGCAATGTCTGGCCTTGTACAGACCATTGCATACATAAGACTTCCAACCGCACTAGCATAAGGTACATTGGTCATGTCCTCCATCTTAGTAGGAGATTTTGGACAGTCTTCAACAGATAGCTTCATTGCCTGCAAAACTGGAAAAACTAGCTACTTGCAATCATTCATACAAAACCTCTCTAGAACAGTCTTAATATACTTACTTTGACTGAGCCAAAGTTTTCTATCCTTCCTATCCCTGGTTATTTCCATTCCTAGAATATACCTTGCTGCACCAAGATCTTTCATTTTGAACTTAGCAGACAATTGAGACTTAAGATCAGAAATCATCAACTTACTATTGTCTATGAACAACATATCATCAACATAGAGAGAAATAATAAGAACTTGATCACTTTCAGCTTTGTAATACACACAATGATCAATTTTTGATCTTACAAATCCCAATGACAAAACAAAATTGTCAAACTTTTGGTACCACATTCTAGGAGACTGCTTTAACCCATACAAAGATTTATTCAACTTGCAAACCAATCTTTATTTACCTTTTTCCACAAAGTGCTCAAGTTGGGACATATAAATCTCTTCTTCAAGATCACCATGAAGAAATGTTGTCTTCACATCCATCTGCTCGACCTCTAAGTCATACACTGCTACAAGTGACAAAAAAAATCTAATGGACGTTAGCTTAGCTTCAAGAGAAAAAATTTCCTCATCAATTCCGTCTACCTGGGAATAACCCTTCGCAACCAACCTCGCCTTATACTTTTCCACACTGCCATCTGGACCAATTTTCTTTTTAAATACCCATTTACAGCCAACAGCTTTTTTGCCTTTAGGCAAAGGCACCAAACTCCAAGTATCATTCTTTTCTAATGAAGCCATTTCTTCATTCATGGCTTCCAACCAAGAGTTTGAATCAGACATTCTAAATGCCTCTTTCACAGTCCTAGGTTCATCAGTGCTAGAAATTAAAGCATAAGCACAAGTAGAATCTATCAAAGAAAACCCATACCTATCAGGTTGCTTTCTTTCATGATTTGACCTCCTCACTTGCTGAGGCTGAGGTTGTTATTCTTCATCAAAACTCTCAAAACTACTTGAGCTCTCCTCAGTTTCATGTACATTTTGAATTTTCAATTCCTCTTTATTTGGTGTCAGAGGAATTTCAACTACATCCTTTTTGTTTTATGATTTTTTCTTTGACTGCATATCCAAGGAAGAAGGCTTCAGCTCACGAAAGATTACACTTCTGTTGTATAGAACCTTCTCTGTATCAGGATTCCAAAGCTTGTATCCTTTTATACCAGCACTATAACCAATAAAAATACATTTGACAGCCTTGTTCTCCAATTTAGATATTTTCTCATTTGACACATGTGCATATGCCTCATAGCCAAAAACACGAATATGTCTTAAAGAGGGCTTCTTACCAGACCATGCTTCCAAATGTGTTTTCTCAACAAGAGTAGAATTTGGAGAACGGTTTATCAAGTAACATGTTGTAGTAACTGCCTCAGCCCAGAACTTCTCCTCCAAGCCAGCACTGCTCAGCATACTTCATGCTCTTTCCATCACTATCCTATTGAACCTTTCTACAACTCCATTTTGCTGCAGAGTGTAAGGTGTAGTTTTATTTCTTTTCATTCCATGATCTTTACAATACCTCTTGAAATCATCAAAAAAAAAATCACTGCCATTATCAGTCCTTAAACATTTTTTTCTTTTAGTCTGATATTCTACAAGGTTCTCAAATTCCTTAAATCCTCTAAACACTTATGATTTACTTTTCAAAAAATAAACAAATGTTCTTCTTGAATAATCATCAATGAACGATACATAGTACCTTGACTTAGACAAAGAAGGAACATTCATTGGACCAAAAACATCAGAATAAATGTAATCAAGCAAACCAGAAGATTTGTGAGGACTAGAATAAAATGAAACACGGTGTTGTTTTCCATATATACAATGTTCATAGAATTCAAATTCGAGGTTATAATCTTCAAGCCATTCAACCAGGTTTTTATTTTTCAAAGTTTTTAAACCTTTCTCACCAATGTGGCCTAGACTATGATGCCATAGTATAGTCTTTTCTACTGGAAGTTTATCTTCCATAGAGTTTACTCCATCAGGAATTTCTTACTGTTTTCCTCCATGAGTAGCTTTCTGTGACTTGGCAGAGACACTATTGAATTGAACAGCATGTGCATCCAGCTTATACAAGGTACCAATACAAGCACCTCTTGCTAGCACCATAGAGCCTCTAGTCATCTTGTAGCCATTTCTTGAGAATGTGACTTGCACTCCAATATCATTTAGCATACTAACAAAAAGTAAGTTTCGAGCCAGACCTGGTATATGCATTACATCATTGATTCCCTTCACTCTTCCATCAGGCAATTGAATTATGACTCTTCCACAACCAACTATTTCCAATGAAGAATCACTTTCCAAATACACCTTTCCACCATTGTAATTTTCATATTTCATGAACCGGTATCTATGAGATTTCATGTGGAAAGATGCTCCAGAATCAATTAGCCAAACATCATCTGATCCCTGTGTAGCCAAGGCTGCAATGAAGGCATCTGCATCACTATGAGAAGAATCATTGTTGGAAGAATACTTCTTCTGTTTCTCCTCTTTACAATCCTTTTGGACATGACGAGGTTGCCCACAATTCCAACACTTCACCTTGGACTTCTTGCCAGGAGACTTTGATCTCCCCTCTAATTTCAATTTAGACTTCTTGTCCTTCTTTCATTTATCTTTCGAGCTTCCTCTAACAGCAAGGGCCTCCTTCACCATCTCAGAAGATTTCCTTCTCATCTCTTCTAATAAAAAAGAAGCAACAACATCTTCCATCTTGAAATTGGATGTTGTACTCGCAATAGCCATCACTAGGTGATCCCAAGAGTCTGGCAATGAACACAATAAAAGCATACATCGATCCTCTTCATCAATCTTCACACCAATAGATGTTAACTATGCAATTAGCATGTTGAAAGTGTTCAAATGATCAGCTACAAACCCTCCTTCTTGCATTCTCAAAGTGTACAACTTCTTCCTTAGGAACAGTTTATTCACCAAGGACTTCCCCTGATAAATAGATGTCAGTCTCTTCCATAAAGAAGATGCAGTCTTTTCTTCATGAACATTCAAAAGAACAGAGTCTACTAAATAGATCCTTATCAGCCCCTTTGATTTTCTATCTACAAGGTCCCAATCCTCTTGCTTCATGTCTGTAGGCTTCGTTCCAGACACAACAATCCAAAGATCACGATCAACCAACAGATCTTCCATTTTAAGTTTCTACAACTCAAAATTGCTGCCATTGAATTTCTCAATTTCAATCTTTCCTGACGTGCTTGCCATCTTAACCTGTAATTCAAATTTAAAAACTTCTATAAGACCCCACTGAATAGAATTGACTCAAAAAACCCAATGTACCCACAAGGATAACACAACTGGTCAGGCTTTGATACCACTTGTAAGGAAAGCTAAGTGTAGAAACAACTCTCCTAATGTCAAAACCTTAGGGAAGAATGTAGAGATACTTTTAAATTTTCAATTACAGTCCAATTAATATACACTTGAAAGCAATAACAGAAATAGAGAAATAATCGTACACAGATGAACACCAGATTTACGTGAGAAAACCCTTACAGGAGAAAAACCCACCACACCAATAAAAAACCCTTTGTATTACAGTAATGAAATTACATACAGAGTATGAGCTTCACTCTCTCTAATGTCAATTTATAACAACATTCACAATCATCAACCTTGCTTCAGAATATTCAACACTCAGAATAAAATTCACTGATCACTCATCAAACTAATCATCTAACTATTCATCCAACCATCAAACCGATCACAATCTTCCATCTCTAAGTATATCTATGATGTCCCTGTCTATCGAACTTCCTCTTAGTAATGGCCACAATAGTCCAACTACTAGCGGTTCCCATTCAGCTTCTTTGATTGGTCATAGACTCACCACATAGGATAGTCATCACTTAGTCAAAGGAGTTCACAATGTATTCGTATGTTGGTGAGACACTAACCGTGTCTCCCCGATGCCACAAGACTTAACCATCGATGTCACCAAGAGTCATCACTATCGGCAAGAGGTTACACCGAGTTCAGAAAACTGTCGCTCAGACTTTGCCTTGTCACCAAGACCTCATACCGATAATCACAAGACACATCGACCTTAGCATTGCCATCGGCGAGACTATCGCTACTCGCCAAGAGGTCATACCGATGCCTTCGAGTTACATCACAATGTTCCATTGTTAGCGAGACTTCAATCGTTGCTAAGACTTCATACCGAAGCCTCATGTTACCCTGAGACCACCTTTCGCTAGGAGTCATACCGAAGACATCTGATAACAAACACATGTTGTATTGTTAGCAAGACTTACCGCTATCGCCAAGAGATTACACCGAGCCTTCATGTCATACCAAAACAAACAACTATCAGCAGGACTTACTGCTATCACCAAGAGGTTACATCAATGTTCATACCCATCGGTGAGAGAACCAACCATCGGCAAGACTTCTTACCGAGACTTCCAAGTTACCCCGATGAGCATCGGTGAGACAAACATAAGTTTCCAAGAGTTCATAGCAAAGCCTCCGTGTTACCCGGAAGACTTCAAGTGAAAAATTATCGGCAAGACTTCTCTTGTCGGTATGAGACATACCAAATGTCCAAGTCTCTCCCCGAAACTGCTTGTCACCCAGAGTCTCCCTGATGTCCAATAAGAATGTCCTATCAGGTAGAGATCTCCACTTGGTAGAGGGTTACAACGAACGCCACATGTCACAACGACAACACCAGTTGGCAAGACAGAAGCAAGGTCTCGGTGACCTGAATATTTCATAAGGTTTCCTAGCTGCTAGTCAGCTAGACACAATGAAGGTCATACCAACTTTGCTCTTCTAGAGGTTTTAGCCTGTTAGATTGAGGCACATATTCCAACAACCTCGGCCTCAAGTCTACACCTTGCGACCTCTATATCTCTCAATCTCTTCTTGGAGATCTATAATCTCACCATGGCCCCTCTCAATAGCACAATCAGATCCTCTGATACAGGTGGTACCATAGCCAAAGGGGGAATATCATGAACATCCACATCCATCGCCTCCACCTCTGCCTCATCTCTCTCATCCATCCCCTCCAACCCTGCCTCATCTCCCTCCTCCATCACCTCCATCTTTTCCTCATCTCTCTCCTCCTCTGCCTTGACCTCCTCCTAGGCTCTCCTCCACTGTCTCCCCCTCCTACTCACCCTCCTTTGTTGACCTTCTGCCTCAGTATCCTCATGTCCTCTCTCCTACTAGCCTGTTGCCCTAGCCTCTCCATGCCCTCTCTCTTGTTGACCTCCTACCCTCTCCTCTGTCCTACCAATTGCAACCCATCCTCCATCCCAAAACCTAGTTCCTTTTTAATTGGCTCCATTGACATAATCTATGCAATTTGATGTTGGACATACCACGCTGAGAATCTGACTATCAATCTTGCATTTGCTTCCCCTCCACTCCTGCCTAGGTAGGGTACCTACAACAATGTCTCCTAATGATCCCTTGAAAACTCATCCATAATTTGTTCCCCCCCATGGTTGGTCTTGCAAGATCTGTCAAAATCTCTTTAGTCTATGAGGAATGTCCTGTAGAAGCCCAAATTTTCTCATCACCCGATCTAGCCTATGTGCCTCCACTATACATGGCTTTCTCTCAACTATATAGCATTTGGTACAGAAATAGCCTTTGTTTCTCTCCTCATCTCTCCTCCATCATGAAAACCATCATGTCATGTATGGCCTCCACACTATATGCTCCTCCTAAAAAACATCTAGTATCCTCCTCCACCCATCAAAATCCCTAAAGCCCTAATAATGCCACACCCAGCCATAATTTTTCCTATACCAGTAAGCCACTGGTAGTGTCACATCCTACAACCCTACTCTCACCACTCCTAGCCTGGCCACACTAATGTGCTCACAAGCCCATACATGTAGAAGCATCACCTATGTAACGTTGAGTGCCCCTTGATAGCACACATTGTGCATGTCTCTATATAATTGCTCCAAGATGCATCGACCCCATGTGAACTCCCCCTCTCTCCCCTCCATGAGATGTTGTATCACCTCCATGTAGCTAAGGTTGTAGAAGCATCCAATTTTGTCTAGTATCAGTAATCCACTAATCAATCCACACAAGTATAATGGTAGTGGTGGTATGCCCAACTCTAAGCATCTATCCACATCCAACCCCTTCCTCTACACAGGAAGCTCCTCTCATCCAAACAAGACCCATAGGGTCTAATCCATCACCTCCCCCTCTGGTATCATCATGCTCACTAGGCGGCCTGCTATAGGTAGCCTCAATATCCTCCACACATCCTCCAAAGTTATGATCATCTCCCCTATCGGGAGATGGAAATTCAAGGTCTTAGAACTCTAGCACTATATAAGGGTTGTCAACATCACTCAATGTGCTCTAATAGTTAGGTATCCCAACATATGTAGTAACCCCACCCGTGACAAAACTCATGGTCCTCCCCATTCATGGTTGCTATGGTCACCTCCAATACCTTCAATCGCCTCTCACATGTCCACAAACTCTCAAACTATTGCAACCATATCAAACAACATGTCAGTCATCTCATCATTTCCTTCATCTTTCCCTCTTTTACATTTCCTGACCCTGGGTTATCTTGTTACTAATCTTTCCCCATTTTTGACAAATTTTCCAAGTTATCTTATTCCTTTCCCATTTTCCTTTTTATTTTTTCTTTTCTTTTCTTTCTCCCCTACCCTTTTGTTGGCCCCTTGGGATGGGCGAGCCTGCCCTTGGGATGGGTAAACCTTCCTAGATGGGCGATCTCACCTGGTGGATGGGCAAACCTACCCTGTGGATGGGCGATCCCACCTGATGGACAGGTGAATCCACCTAGTGGATGGGCGAGCCCATCCTCGGGTAGTGACGCCCTTCCCCAAGTAGGGCTACCCTTCTCTAGGCATGACCACTCCTGTTCGGGGCACAAACGCCCCTCTCTAAGAAAGGTCGCCCTTCTCCAAGTGAGACTACCCCTTTTGGGGCACAACTGCCCTTCCCTAGATACAGCTACCCTTGTTCAAGGTGAGGCCGCCCTTCCCCCAGCACAGCTGCCCCTATTCAGGGTGTGGCCACCCTTCTCTAGGGAGAGATCACCCCTATCTTGGGTGTGATCACCCATCTCTTGTGAACCATGTTTTCTGGAAGATTTGACCAATCCCAGGGAAAATCTGCCACTCTTGTATGGCCCCCTATCCTTTTTGGGCACCTTTTTTTAATTTTCTAGGCTCATTTACCCACTAATTGGGTAAATCTCCCCCCTTTCCCACCATCTCTCACAAATGATTCTGGCTACCCAATGGGCAAAATTGAAATTTCATCCCCAACCCATTTTCCTAAACTACCCCAATCCCAAAACCCATATTTTTAAAATGCATTAAAACTCAAAAATACATCAAAAAATGCTAAAAGTCAAAAAGAGGTTTTTGAATCTAACCTAGCATGGAACCATGTGCTGATGGAAGAATCATCGTACCTCATCCCCCCAGTGGATGATGTCATCATCGTAGTCCTCTAGCATATTCATCTCCTTCTTCTCCTATTCTCTCTCTCTCACTCAACTACCAGGTGTGCAAATGACGAATAGTAATTTCTAAAATTACTATATATAACATTTCTCTCCTTTTTAACTTTTTTAAGTTAAGGGTATTTTTACCCTTTATTTTGACCTCTTTTAATTCAACTAATCCCCTAACTTTTTGGGGCCACCATTTCCACACCATGTGTCTGTTTGACTCCGTTCAAAAGTCAATCTTCATGGTTTTTTGAGCTCTATCTAAAGGTACCTTCCATTTCCTTGTATCAAGAAGTCATGTGGGTCCCCTTTTCTTCCCCAACCACCCTCTCGAGGGGGCATACCCTACCATTTTCATCCATTCCTCTACCATGGTCACTTTTCTTGTGAGACTGGGGCATCTCCTTTCATTTCCCAACATTTGGGCAGCTCACACAGCTTCTCCCATGTTGGGGCATCATTTTCTAGTTGCTTTCTCTATGGAGTCATCTGAATTTTATTTTTCTTTGAAACACTATTATTCTAACAATATTTTGAAGATAGCCAAAATGTAGAAATCCAAATTTGACCACTTCCATATGGTCAAATCCATCTCCTTTATTCGTCTACTTCATAAATATTAATTAAATGATTTATTTAATTAATATTTCCCCTTTTCTTAAGGTTCCTAAAGTATTTAATTTAATAATTAAATACTCTACCTTTCATCCTTTTCTCTCTAAATTAAATAAATATATCAATTTATTTAATTTAGTCATTTAGCCTTTTTTATTTTACATCAATTTTAAATTCCTATTTTCTCTCTCCTTATCACATCCTCCATAATCTTCTAATTTGGGTTAGTCTAATTAATCCATGATTAGGATGTGTACACCCTTAATCAATATCAATGTCACATCCTCCATATTTGGCAACTTGTCTCTAATCCTTCATTAATCTTCTTAATCACCTGTTTTCCTAACCTTAATCTAATCACATGCCATTTTTGGTATGTTCTCCAAGTCAACCTTTCATAAGTTCTTTCTTTTTTAAGCCTTGACCTCTTCCCCATGTGAATTAAAAAATTCACATTTATTCATTCAATTTATTTCTCTTCCCCATGTAGGTTGTGAAATTCTAAATTCCCTCATAGGTCACATCAGTCACATGGGACATGGACCTCCTTTATGAGAACATTGTCTTACCCCCAAGGTACTCCCCAATCATGTGAATTTAAAATTCACATTTATTCCCCCAACAACTTCTCTCATCCCCATGATGATAAGAGAAGACTGTCTAAAATTATTCACTTGTCACCATCCTACCAACATGGGGACAAAAACTTCCTTTTAAGGAAATATTCCCCTAATCCCAAGATACTTACAAGTACCTCCACCTCACATGTCCTCTTTCCACATCACTTGTCCTTTTTTCACCTCCCTCTCCACATGGAAAGATGTGAGGGCTTGTGAGTCCTCAACTCACCACAACCCTCCATCTTGTCCATGTTGGCTAAATCCTAGCCATTAAATCCTCTAGAGACTCTTCCCTTAAAATGGAAGATTTGTTTTCATTTTCATTCATGATAACATGCATTCACAATTCAAGCTCTAGAACTCTCAAGCTCAAGCACTTGCATTCATCCACCATTGTTACATTTTTTAAGCTCTCTTTGCATTCATCTCACACATTTAGTCAAACACCCACTTCCATCTTTATATTAATCATGTAATCTAGATCATTTTTCATATCATTTCATCATATTTACCATCAAGGAGCACACATCTAATCTTCAACAAAGGGCCTATTGGAAAAACAAGGACAGACAACTAAGAAGGGGGGGTGAATCAGTTGTCACAAAATATTTAAACCTTTTCAAACTTTATTTAACTCAATCTCAGATATGATGAATAAACAATAAACCATAAACATTCAACACATCAGAACACAAAAAACACTAAGATTTTTTTACGTGGAAACCCTATTAGGGGAAAAACCACGATGGAGGTTAGACCACAATATTATACCCTATTAAAAGTATAAAGAAAGATATAATGGGAATCCACATGCATTCAGGAAAAATTCATAGAGCTCACTACTCAAATACAAAAGAGGACTCATTGTCCAAAGAAAGGTTTGGATTAAAACCATCCAAAATATGAACTGAGAAAATCACTTCTACACAAGCCTGATTATAGTTCTAGTTAAGCACAAAAAAACCTTCTTCACTCTTCACTCAAACATCTTCACACTTTGCTCAATATTCTTCACACTGACTCTACAATCAAATGATATTCGCACATACATGCATGGGAGCACATCGATCACACTTTACACCAATGAAACAATCACTCTTATATATCTGCAACATGAGATTACATCAACAACTTAGTCGGCCAGAAATATAAAACATATTTTCAATGTCAACCCAAATTTACAAATAAATTTTCAATGTGGATCAAAAACCATTGGCTAATATCATGATAAGACCCAAAACAATACCCTTGATTGCACCAAACATTTATATTTTAATCTCCAAGGATCCACAACATGTTACACCCATCATGTCGGCCAAGAACATAAAAATTTGAACTTATAGAGAAAAATCTTCAACCATGAGCACACCAATCAATGTGGATGTACCACAAAGATACAACATGATCTAGAAACATCCAAGAACACAAAGAAACAAAAGAGAAACATCTGCAACAACTAGAATTGCTAGAATCATTCCAAATTTAATCAAGAACACTGAAAGAGACCATAGAAACACTATTAGAACATAGATCTTCATAATTTGAAAAAATCTTCACACAGATCTCTAAAACTTCTAGAGGATTTAATAGATACACTCAACAATAAACCCTTTAATCCACAAAAATTAATCTTCAATGTATAGAACAAGACACCTTCATGACCTTCACAATTCCACTGGGAACCTGCAATACTTTCTTTTAGAATTTTCTCAATATCCTCGACATATATAGCCTTCAATACATCAAATGCTAATAGTGTTGACATCAATGACAACCACATATCAAAAAAACAACCACATCATCCAACATTATTTCCCTTTTGCATTGATGGCAACACATGATGTGAAAAAAACCATCAACCCAACTCTCAATCAGTACTTACTTCTTAGATTTTGACTCTTCTTCCCCGACTTCTTCTGCAAGATCTTCTCCCCACAAGACTTTTTACTCCAGATAGGCACCATTTTTTCACATGACTCTTCTCCCCCTTTGGCATCAATGCAAAAGATAAACACTATCTTTCAACATACAAGCTTTGAACCACATATTTGCACATTTGAATACTCCCCCAAGTAGCAGCCACAAAAACATCAATCTAGATCAGAATATGATCATGAAATGCATGAATTGATGCAAATTAATGCATCCTAGTTCATATCAAGAGGGGTAATCACCCCTAGCATCCCTCTAAGATACTCAAAAGTATCCTTCGGCAATGGCTTAGTGAAAATATCTACAATTTGTTCTTTGGTAGGCACATACTCTAGTCTAACTTCTTTTTCACTCACTTTCTCCCTTAGAAAGTGAAACTTGATTGATATATGTTTGGTCTTAGAGTGTAGCACCAGATTCTTTGATATGTTAATTGCACTTGAGTTATCATAGTATATGGAAATAGGCTCATCATATACTACTCTGATATCTTTCAGCATCTATTTCATCCACATCACTTGAGTGTAGTTATTTGCAGCAGCAATATACTATGCCTCAATAGTAGAGAGAGAAATGGAATTTCTCTTTTTTCTCAACCAAGACACTAGCTTCTTCCCTAGGAAGAAAACACCACCACTAGTACTCTTTTTGTCATCTACATCTCCTACCCAATCCGCATCAGTATATGCATTGAAAGTAAGATCGTCATCATTAGGGTCCTAAAGCCCAAAATCAACTATTCTTTTCAGATACCTGAAGATTCTCTTAACAACAATCACATGAGATTCTTTTGGATCAGCCTAAAATCTAACGACCATACATACAACATTCATAATGTCTAGTTTAGTCTGAGTTAAGTAGAGCAATCCACTAATCATTGATCTATATCTTGTTTTATTTTCCTTAGGAGAATCATCATTTTGTGTCAACTTACATCTAGTTACCATGGGAGTACCAACAATTTTTGAATCATCCATGCCAAACTTCTTCAATATTTCTCTCACATATTTGGATTGAGATATGAAGATCCCCTTGTCTAACTGAGTAACTTGCAATCCCAGAAAGAACTTCATCTCTTCAATAATACTCATCTCAAATTCACTCTTCATTTCATTAACAAACCTCATACATAGATTATCATCTCCTCCAAAAATAATTTCATCAAGAAAGACCTCAATAATTAATTCTTTATCATGATCCAATTTGAAATATAAGTTGATGTCAGCAGTACCTTTATTGAATCTAAGCTTCAGTAAGTATTTGTCTAATCTAGCATACCAGGCTCTGGGGGATTGCTTGAGTTCATACAAAGCTTTCTTCAATCAGCAAACCATGTCTTCCTTACCATTCAGTTGAAATCCATCAGGCTATTCAATATATACTTCTTCTTCTAGCTGACCATTCACTAGCTTAGGTAAATCTCTTACTGGTTGAGTAGAACTTATTTTGACAATGTTATCAAAATTCATGACATAGCCTTCTATTCCATAACCAACTTTCACTAGCAGCATTTAGGTGAAAAATATTACCTTTTGTATGTTTACCTCAGGAAATTACATTTCCAGAGCTTCCATATATCCTGCATCTTCCATCTTTGAATTGAAGATCATAACCTTTATCCACCATCTATCAAACACTCAACAGGTTGTGCTTCAAGCCTTCAACATAAAGAACATCATCAGTGTTATGCTTACCACCAAGACAAATAGATCATTTTCCATGAATCACATAAGCATTGTTATCTCCAATTCTTACAACCCCACTGTCATACTTCTCTAGACTTACAAATTTTCTTTTTTCACCAGTCATATGATGTGAGCATCCACTGTCAATGACCCACACATCCTTTTCTTCAATTTGGGCTACAAGAGCTTTCTCAACTTTAGCAGATTCAGTAGTCACAGGACTATTTTCCTTGATAGCAATGAAAACTCAATCATCTTCATTTCGATTATCTTTATCAGACTCATCATCAGTCACACCTTCTTCAGCAAAGTAACATTTCTTTTGGAATCTAGATTTGTAAGGCTTAGATCTAGGAACTCTTTCAGGACACCTTGATGCAAAATGACCTATTTTACTGCAAGAAAAACATTTGATAGGCAGCTTTCCTTTATACTTACCTTGTCCTCTACCTTCTTTCTTTACAATCAATGCTTCCAACTCTTCTACCTCTCTTTCTTCATCTTCAATTTGTTTCATTTATTCCTCGTACTTGCATTTCTTTCTAGAACTCTCTCCTGGATCATATCTTTGCTTGTTTCTTTCTGATACAATGGCCTTAAATGCAGTTTCAGTCTTAGGAATAGAATCACCAAATTCACTCAACTCAAAGGAAGAAAGTTTACCAATCAGTGTGTCCCTTGTCACATTTGTCAATGATTCAGTTTCTTCAATAGCATGATCTTTTGCTTTGTAGGAGGGAGCAAGCACTTTAGCCACAATTTCTTCCTCATCTAGGGTACCACTAACACATCTAATACCCATCACTAATTCATTTCCTCTTTGCATAAAATAAGAAATATTTTCATCTTCACCCATCTTCATATTTCCATAGTTACCTTTCAAAATATATATCTTAGCCATCTTCACATGTACATCTCCTTCATACAAAGTTTCCAACTTCTTCCACATCTCATGAGTTCTCTTTAAACCTAACACATTTGTCATTTCTGAATTTTTTAAAGCACTCAGCAAAGTTTCCATAGCCCTGACATTATTATTTGCCTCTTTAATCTCATCAGTAGTGGAAGGACCATTCTGAGGAATATCATATTTTTTCTTTGTAAATTTTCATAAGAGTTCACCAATACACTTCAAATGACACTCCATATGAGCTTTCCACAATGAGTAATTTGCTCCATACAATCTAGGACTGTCCTACTTGTACAATGCCATCTCGTATCACCTCAAGCTTTTAAACTTCTTTAGAGGAACTTGCTATGATACCAATTGTTGGAAAAATAAGGATAGACAACTGAGAGGGGGGGTGAATCATTTGTCATAGAATATTTAAACCTTTTCAACTTTATTTAACTAAATCTCAGATCTAATGAATAAACAATAAACCATAAACATTCAACACATCAAAAACACAGAGAACACCAAGATTTTTTTATGTGGAAACCCTGTTAGGGGAAAAATTAAAAGTATAAAGAAAGATATGATGGGAATGCACATGCATTTAGGCACACTGCCTAGAGCTCACTGCTCAAATGCAAAAGAGGACTCACTTTTCAAAGAAAGGTTTGGATTAAAACCATCCAAAATGTGAACTGAGAAAATAGCTTCTACACAAGCCTAATTATAGTTCGAGTTAAGCACAGAAAAACCTTCTTCACTCTTCACTCAAAATTCTTCACACTTTGCTCAATCTTATTCACACTCTGCTCTACAATCAAATGATATTTTCACATACACACATGGGATCACATTGAGCACACTTTACACCAATGAAACAATCGCTCTTATATATCTGCAACATGAGATTACATCAACAACTCAGTCGACTAGAAATATAAAACATGTTTTCAATGTCGGCCCAAATTTACAAATAAATTTTCAATTTACATCAAACACCATCAAATAATATCATGATAAGACCTAAAAAAATATCTTCAATTGTGCCAAACATTCATATTTTAATCTCCAAGGATCCACAACACGTTACACCCATCATGTCATCCAAGAACATGAAAAACCAAACATACAGAGAAAAATCTTCGACCACAAGCACACTGATCAATGTGGATGTACCACAAAGATATATCATGATCTAGAAACATCCAAGAACACCAAGAAAAAATAGAGAAACATTCACAAAAACTAGAATTACCAGAATCATACCAACTTTAATCAAGAACGCTCATAGAGACCACAGAAACACTGTCAGAACACATATCTTCATAATTTGAACAAATCTTTACATGGACCTCTGAAACATCCAGAGGATGGACTAGATACACTCAACACTAAACCCTTTAGTCCACAACAATTTATCTTTAATATACAGAACATGACACCTTCATGACCTTCACAGTTCCATTGGGAACCTACAATACTTTTTTTACAATTTTCTCAATATCCTCGGCATATACAACCTTCAATACATCAAATGCTAATAGTGTTGACATCAATGACAACCACATATTAGAAACACAACCATAGTATCCAACAAGGCCAACCAAAAGGATCACTTGGACAAGGTATATCTCTTGCTTTAATCTTTATTTTGTTCAAGTCAACTTATGCTAATCTTGAGGTGGTATTGTGTTATTTCTCCTTTGCATTTTTGTTGTTGTTTTGCATCTTTGAGGGTAGGAAATCATGTTGCACACATTTATAAAATGAATATATGTTTTAGTTATACAACCTATTCATAATTGTATTGAGCTAAAACAAATTTATGGCATGCATTACAATATAATTTGAATGGTAAAGTTAGTAAAGGATAGTTGGTGGCTTTTCACCTTAATTTGGATAATATCATATATTGATTTAATGTATAGTGCATCTTTCAATAGCTAACAAAAATCAAATGAAAGAATTTAAGCTTTCTTTGTGTGATGTATTTTGTTATCTTAAAACCTTCTCTAATTTGTTCACGATCTTCTACACAAACCTTATTTAAAAATGAAAAGGAATAGCGTGACTTCAATCTCAACTAAAGATGAATTCTATCTTTTTGTTAAAATATAATCTATATTTAATAAAAAAAAAATCACGCCTCATGCAAGAGGCACACCTATAACCCATGTATAATATTTATTTAATGGTCTTTGGATTCATAATTTTCTAGGCGACATCACAGAACAATAAACTATTCAAGCTCTCCAGTTTTCTACATGGTATTAGAGCATTTTTCATGATCCTATGCTAAATTGGTGGAAAGATCAATCCTTTCACTATGTTTGTATCATTCATTGGTTCCAATAGAGGTTGATCACAAAATAGTTTTGTACTTTTGCACTTTTTTTAATGCTATTTCTCATTGCAACATAAGAAAGAGTCATGCAGCCTGAGTAGCATATAATAGTAGACTTAAATAGTGAGCACAAAAGGAATATCACTTTGTAGACTATGTAGAAATAGTTTGAATGTCATAACTATAAAGGGAGTGTAATATGGTGGTATATTTTTTATAGATTATGGTAGCACTGAAGGATTTATGAAGTGTCAGGGTAAAAGATCAGAGGCATGGCATGAAAATAAAAACATAAAGAATGAAATAAAGGAAGATTAGTAGAATATATTTTTATTGTTGAAAGATATACCACTGAAAAGGCATGATGCAAAGGTTCTATAGAAATATTGAATGAAAGGAGGTGTGACATTCAAAGAGCCAACATTGTATGTCTTGGTAAATGAGCTCTACCTTTGCATATTTACAAAATTTTGGAAAGAGGACAAATTTTGTGAGAAAATTAATTTGGGAAATAGTATATTTCGCCTCATATTCAGAGTTATGAAGTCAGTGTTAAAATCCATAATCTTATTAGCTTTGGTTACATTGTAGATTTTATTAAGTATGCTTAAGGTTGCATTAATAGAAATTTGAAGGCTAGTATTCTTTTACATTTAAGTTTTGATGTATAAAAATATAGGGGTGTTGGTAATAAAAGTAAACATATATTGAAACTTCTAATGAAATTACATTAAAAGATATTATAGATCTTTGAAAATATTTTGAAGATAGATTGCGATATAAATATTTTAAGTCACAAGAAACAAGTTGCAACAATGGAAAAGTTAAATCATTTTCAATGATCGTAGATTTTGAAGAGGTTGAAATTTCCAAAAGAAAATGTCAATTTGAGAAGAAGATTGCATGTGATAAAGACAAGTGGGAAGAGATTATATCTTGAGAATAAAGTGTATCTATATTAATTATTTGGTCAAAAAAATGGATCTAGATCCTAAATCATATTTCCTCCAATATGGAACATTGGGGAAAGGATTAAAAATGATCTTAATGACCACTTGGCCCTACAAACCTCAATGGAAGAGCCAAAATGGTGGATCAGGGTTTTAATCCTTTGGTGGGGGATGATATGGATATGGTGACTAAATATTTATAATGTAATGGTGTTCCTAGATTATCTATGAAAATACAACAAACTATTGAGATTTTTGGAGAACATAGAATAGAAAAATATAAATAAATTTTAAAATAGAAGAAGGTAGACATAAAAGAACCTACCATATAAATTTGGGACTAGAACAACTAGATATGGGTGTTGGAACCCTAGAGTGGCTAACAACTACTCAATATCTGATTTAATACTCATGTTGCACCTATTTGTGAAATTCTTCTCTTCCCAGATCACTATCAAAACTTTTTTCTACTGATGATAAAATCCACTTTCCTTAACTTGATGACTTGTAGGAATTAAATGCATGAATGAGAAAATTTTCTTCAAACTTCCTCCAATATTATCTAGATCTATAACATACACACATAAAAGAAGGGGAAGGGTTGTGTTTTATAGGGGCTTGCCTATGTCAAACCCCATTTTGGTATTTCTAACTCCACAATGGTTATGATGATGTAAAAAGAGAGCTTACCCATAGTTGGGTAGAGGTTGAATGATAAACAAGTGGTAAATTGATCATTATTGCAACTCACCACCTAGTTCTTCATTAGTTGATGGATTGAAGTTATGTACTCATCACCTTCAGAGAAATTGATAGTTTTCTTAGATTAAAGGCCAAAGGCCTAAACTATTTATATAATGCTTAAATCTTAACTACATTCTTATAAGTTCCAAGAATATATGCCAACGGACAATGTTATCCCATTGGGAAAAAAGTTTATCTTGAAATACGAAACAAAAGCTAATTGCAGCCATGACCCATCAAGGGAAAAAATATAGAAATGTCTATGAACTACCCCAGTCCTCCCCAACATATAGTCTAAGACAATTGCTCAAAATATATGGTGTTAAAAAATCCATCTTTATTTAAAATTTTCTTTAGGAATTTCAGAACCCAAACTCCCTACCACCCAGAAGTATATCCAAAATCTTGCTAACAAGTAAAATTACCATTTATGATAAAAAACCTTGTGCACATATGGACAAAAAGAACAGAGTGGGGAACTTGTAGAGTAAACTAGACTATACATTACCAACTTCCTAAATATAATTGATAAAATTTCTTACCCATTCAAAGTCTTGGGCCAGCTCAACATGCAATATTTAATTCAAAAATCTTATTGCCACCTCCACCCACTCTCTATGTTTGCACAATGCCTTGCCTTTGATATTCAATATGAAGGGTTAGAAGGTTACTTCCTCACCTAGAATCAGAAGATGCTCCAATTCATGGGACCTAGGTATACTAAGGCCTAAGGAGACAACATCCATCAACACCTCCAACCCAAATAAAATTTTAGGTATAAAATTATTACAATCCTTTTCCACCACTTTCACCTTCAAAATGTGTAGGTCTAGTAGTGCCACCATGAATCATGAGGAAATTTATGAACCAACTATACCACTCATCTGACACTAGAAATTACTAGCCTAGGATGAGTTTAACCACTCCAATCAACATAAAATATGGTTCCATCATGATTTTCTTCAACTGGAGCTCCAAGATTATGGCTTAGAAGGCTATCCATCTATGGGTACTCACTAAGCTGGTGAGAGTATCTATACCTCATTGTTGATCTACAGAAATCCCTTGAAGCAGGTATGTGCACTATGAATTTTAGTCTTCTTTGTCAATTAAGATGCACTAATTGCTAATAATACTCTTATGCATGAGAAAGTACCTCAAAGAGTGTACCAATAAATCTTGCTAAAGAAATAATCATATGTGTATCTAGTTAGTGATGATGGCTTCTAGCCTTCAAATGTGCTCAACCTTAGTCTTGGATTAAAAAACCACTAAACTAGATTCTAGCACGAGAACATAACGTTAATGAATGTGGTTGGCTTCCTTTATTTTTGAAAGGCATCCCCATGCTAGAGTAATTAGTAATTAATTCCCAACATATCAAGATTTAAATGCAAGTGTGGTATGAAGGGAAAGTTGCCACCTTTGTTCATGAAAATTTCAAAATAGTATTCCCTTAGAGTTTACATTGGTGTTTCCAAAATAGAATTCACGAGTAGGTGTGATAGCCATCACAAACTACCATGATCCATCTAGAGGTGACATGGAGCCAATGGCACATTTTTTAGCTTTCCTTAGCCATGGATCTTTTATGTTTGTGTCCAAGGGACACATGGTGCTTACAAATAGCAAGTTTTTTTTAGAAGCTTTCAAATCACTCTTTTCAACCCATGAGTATTAAAATAGCCAATAGTGCACCTTTGTGAAAACTACAAGATAAAAATTATCTCAAGCTTGCACATAAGTGACAAGTGGCATTATCGGGTGTCAGACTCATTATGTTTTCTTTTTGGAACTTCCCTTATGGAAATACAACATAGCTATTTTAGTGAACACAAGTTGGCATAAGCTTTTAGAACTACTCTTGGGATGACGCAATAATCAAACAAATGACAATAACATGCAAGGATTTAAACAACCAATCATGCACCTTCTACAATCTCCTTGAGCTCAAAATGTTCCTAAGCTTGTCCCATCTAACACCTAGTGGTGTTAGGTGTCAATCTCAATATGCTTTCCTTTTGGAACCTCCCTTGAAGGAGAATAATGCAACAACCGTAGTTAATTCAAGCCAACATAAATCCTTACCACAACGAATTCGAGGTCCAAACAAAATGACTCTTCTCAACACTTTTAGATGTCAAATTTAAGGTACCACTTTTGGGACCTTCCTTGGTAACCCAAGAATTATAAGCCTCTATTTTACTAACTCAAAAATCAGTGATCCACAAAATGTACCAATGTTGTAGCTTTTTGCAACCTTCGAGCTCCAAACATTAAAAACTTGCACACAAAAGCCATGTGGCAAAAGTGGGAATTGAGCTAAAAGTATATGTACTTTGGGTCCTTCCTTAAGGAAGGGTAGCATTATAGTGCTTGGGGAGGTCAAGATAGCCATCTCATAGATCAGACGAAATAACTTTTGTAAGGCACTAGTGTGTAACATCTTGTATATACTTATACACTTCTTTTGTACTAATTTGAGACCCAACCAACTACCATACTAACGAGGTGGGAAAAATAGATGATCTATCATTAATCATGTAGCTAACTTGAGGGGCCAGAAGCACCACTCTCTTGACCTTCTTTGCAAATAGTTTTCACAAAATCCTCCAACTTGAGAAAATTAGATAGATTGATTTGGAGGATTTATGTCTTAATTTTTCAAGCATGATTTCCTAGGGCGTTTTCTATAGAATTAGATTCCTTATAGCAATGTGTAATTGTTACTAAAGTGAAACCAACACTAAATTAGTCATTCAAGACACTCATGTATGTAGCAATAACAAAGATACACAATCATACAACATCAAAGACCAAGAAGATCAAGCCTAGATTGTCCAAGGCAATGTGGAATACATCTAAGCTATTAGTTTATGCTCACTCTGAGATAGCAAAACTTTAGGCTATCTAGTAGGTGAGTGTAGCATAGAAAAAGTAATTTCTTGCTTGATTTGGGAATAATTGATGATAAATTGGACTTGACGAGGCCTTGATTTAGTGTTGTGAGGTGTTTTACACATCCACACTAGGTCTTGGACCCTTGCAAACTAAATAAAATTCATGTCTTGTAAAGGTGTTGTAAAGAATTGTAAATGACTTTCACACTTTTCTAGACTTTTATTAAGCATTTAAGTCTAATGGTCCTTTCTTCCCTACTTTTGAATTAAATATTATTCAAAAGTTATTTTTTCCCTCTTCTTCTATAATTAAATGATTATTTCAATTATTTAATTATTCATTAGCCTTTCATCTCTATAATTAGATAAATGTTATATTTATTATTTATCCTTTCTTTATCTCCCCAAGTAAATAATTATTTTAATTATTTAATTATCCCTTCCCTCTCCTTTAAATAATTGTTTTTAACTATTTAATGTTTAACACTCCACCTTTCCTCTATAATAAAATAATTACTTTTAATTATTTCATTATCTAATTATTTTTTCTCACCTTTCTTTTTAAATAAAATTAATATTTTATTTATTTCTCCTATGTTGGCCACCTAAATTAAATAATCTTTATTATTTAATTTCTTCTATCACCTCTTTGTCTGTTCCAATCTTATCTTCCATCTTAAGTCCTTATCTATCCATGTCTCAATTAACCTCCACCCTTGATTAAACTATTTTCTAATTTAATCTTGGCCCTTGATCATGATCCTTATTCTATCCATTCACTTATCTCTCCTCTATAAAAGGATACCTTTAACCCTAATTCATGATTCATTCATCATTCATCCATGTTGTCAAATTAAGTAAGCAAGAATCAAGCATTCAAGATAGTATTTAAGCTCAATTATGAGGCATTCAAGAGCACGATTCTTCATCAATTGTTGCAACAATTCAAGATACATCACCATGGAAATTTTCTAATTGCATTGTTTCATATTTCATGTTTCATTACCTTATTTCATAATTTTGGTTTAATTACCTAAATGGGGTTTGAGCAAGGAAAACCCCCATGCCCTAAGTAGCATTCAACATTTATATTTCTTTCTTTGTTTGTTTGCAAATTTAGGTACTTTGAAGACTTGGAAATCATTGAAGAATAATTGGAAAACTTGTTGAAGTTATCCCCCTATTGGCTAGGTCAAAATATCAATAAAAAGTCACTTTTAGACCTGAATTTGGCAATTTCAGAATCAGACACCTGGAAGAATAGAAAGTGCAAACCGAGAGCTTTTGTTTCCACTTTCAGGTAAATTAGAAAAATCAAAAGTGGACTAAGTAACCATCAATGGTGACTTAGTCCCACTATACATGTTTGTCAAAAAAATTTGTAGATCCAGATACCCATTTGGCTAAAACGGGCTCCAGAACAATTTTCTAGATTTGGGACTAAGTTACCTAGAATGGCGTAAGTGTCCCAGTAGGTCAAAATTTTAGAATAAAAAAAATTTCCAGTCCTCATTCTAGTCTAAAACACATTTCCAGGTGTACACTTTCTATTTTATAACTTTCTATTTCATTTTATTTGCATTCCTAAGTTATTTTCTAGGTCTTCTTGCATATCACAATGTGTTTTCAAACACCTTGCATTTTCCAAGTTTTGCATTATAATCAATCTCTTTTATAAATTATTTGCATCTATTACATTCTATTTATACATATTTCAATCATATTTACATTATTCTTGAGTGAACCACCTAGGTTTTTGGGACTCCTCTCTCCTTTTAGGTACAAAACACTACAAGTGTAAGAGAGCCTCCTATCCCTAAATGTATACGGTTCATTTCGGTGAACCTGAATTTAGAACATCTTATTTCTAATTTAGAGTGCATTTACACCCTAAGAATAGCTTAAATTTCCTTTTGCATTATTTCATTTACATTCTAGGACTTCATACTTTGCATTAGTGAAAAGCTCATTTAAGCTTGCATTATTACACTTCATTTCCTTGAACAATAGTGAAATTTTGCATATGCACTTTAGATTTGTATTGTATAGTATATAAGACATAAGCATCCATTAGAAAATTTAGAAAAACTTAAAAAATACCCCTACTAGGACTAATTCACCACCCTAGGTGATTAGTCCCAGTACACATTTTGCATCACTATTTTCGACATTCAATTTCCTGTTTCTTAAGTTGTCATTTGTCTCAGCTACTTTTATGTTTCAGTTCAGTCATTTTCTGTTACATTGTAATCATTAGAACTAGTATCATTTACTTTCATGGAAATTATGGATAGCATTAGATTTTTACAACTTTCATTTTCATCATTAGTTCCTAGTTCATTTAGATCAGATTCATTAGAAAATGAAAACAAAAACCTCAAAACATCAAATGAAACAATAAAAACAATGCTTCACTTTAGAAAAACTATATCATATAGACCTTTTAGTAATGATGACTTGGATATGTTAGATGAATCCCTCTAGGGCTTCCTCTCACTAAGATCATCCACTAAGATTTGTGATAAAAAACCCAAACTAGCCAAAGATAACTTATCTCCCAAACCTTTTAGTAGTGATGACTTAGACATGTTAGATGAAGCCCTTAAGGACTTCCTCTCATTAAAAACATCTAGTAAAGGTTTGAATCAAAAGGATGTAAGCATAGATAATCCTAATAATCATAATTGTTCCTCTCTCAATATCTCTCCCATTGGTGATGAAGGTATCTTGATGAAAGAAGACACAATCATTAATGATCATGAAAGTCTTGTGTGTCTTCCTTATTCTCCCCCTTGCAAAGACACTATGACAAATGAAGCTAAAATCATGGCCACTACTTTACCTATTCTCCATTCATCTCCCAACACCTCCCCTACTTGTGAAAATATTTTAGTGCATAAGGATACAATATTGAATGATCATGAAAAACACATTTGTGAGGAGGATATGATTGATAGCTATGAAAATCCTACATCTCCCACTCAAGAAGACATTCTAGGACATGGGGATGTAAATGTAGATAATAATGACAATCAAACATTTTCTTCTCCTAATATCTTCTCTAGACATGAAGAAGATAGTTTAGTGTTAGAGGATATCCCTATTGAGACTCATGAGAATATTATTCCTCCCTTTCTTGATGCCCCTACCAATTGGGAAGACCTTTTTGAACAAAAAAAAATCCAATCATTGGTAACCATGAAACTCCTAGTTATCCTTCTCTTGATGCCTCTCCTATAAGCGATGAAGCTAATTTAACAAATCTAGCCATGAAATGTGATGAACCTATTGTTTATCACTTTCCTAGAAGCTCTCCTACTAGGGTGGATAGTATGGCACAAGCAAACGAGGTCTTAGAGAAAAAAGATGAAATCATGGAAAACAATCAAATTTCCCCCTCTCGTAACATCTCTCCTATTGGTGAAGAAGATCACAAGAATCTTTAGGAAAACATCATGCATTCAATTTTCTATTAGCTTATTAGCAAGCATGATAGTCATCCTTCCAATCTCTTTCCTAGTTATGAGAGTTTCTTAATGCAAGAGAATAATAATGTTGACACACTCCATAGTTCCACACCCATTAATATCTCTTCTATTTGTGGGAATGAAGTGATAGAAGAATATGAAAGCATTGACAATCATGATAATCATAGTTCCTCTTCTCCCAATATCTCTCCTACATGTGATGAAGGTATTTTGGAGCTAGAAGATACACCCATTTAGAACCATGACAATATTGAAATCTCCTATTCTATAACTTATTCTACTTTGGAATATATTATGGCACAAGAGAATGAGATCATAAACACATCTCTTAACATCACTCTACCTAGTCTACATTCATATTTTAACTCCTCTCCTATTTGTGAGAATGTTTTTGTGAGAAATCATGACAATCACATTATTTGTGAGGAAGATATGTTGGCATTAGATGATCAAACCTTTAAGACCTATGACAATTCTCTTTATTTTTATTCCCCTATTTTGGAAGATATTATTGGCCAAAGGGATGTAATCATAGATAATCATGATAATCATACTTGTTCTTCTCCTAATGTCTCTCCTACTAGTAAAGAAGATATTTTGGGATTAGACAAACTATTCATTGAAAGACATGAAAATATTCTTACTCCCTTTCATAATGTTTCCTCCATCCAAGAATACATAATTGAGAAAAAGTATCCAATCATTGAACAACATGAATGTGATGCTTTTTCTTCTCTTGATGCCTCCTCTCCTTGTGATGAAGTTACTCTACAAAACCTATTAATGGAATGTGATCAACATCTTGTTTGATTCTCTCTTAAAAACTCTCCTACTAGGCAGAATATCATGGTGGAAGCAAACATCAACACTATCGTGTGCAAACCAAAAATAAACCTCACTCGGAAGCATCCTGAATTGTTTGATATAGATTTACCACTATCATGGAAATGCTTTGAAAATCATGAAACCTTGAAGGAAATGTTAGGAGCTTATGACAAGTCATCTTCTACTCCTCAAAACAAAAAGGTTACATGTGCTATGATCAGTACCAAGAAAAATGATCTACAAAGACAAAAGAAACTTGAAGATGCCACAAAATTATTGGAATGGGCTTCAAAAACCTTTGATTTCATTTCTACATCTATAGGGGAATACATGATCATAACAAAATAATCTAAACGGAGAAGAGAAATAGAGGTAATATCAAAAAAATCCACTTCAACCACCTTAAAACAAAAGAAAACATCCAAGAAAAATTTTTGGGCAATTGAACACCCACCAAATCCAACAAATGTGACAAAACTTTTTGGAAGACATTTTGAACTTCTAAAGAAATCTAGAAAAGGATGTGATGCTATAAAGCCTAATGATTTTGGCTATTTTCCCTTAAAACAAAAACCTTCATTCAATCTCAACACTATCACAAACAAATATTCCAAGAAAAATTTAACCTTCATACATCCTAAACTGATAGATATCTCATTAAATATGTATCAAGTAGAAACTTTGTTTACTTATCGACATAAATAACATTAGTTGTTGCTCCTTGCCATAGTAGCATGTTTTACATTCATTGCAAGGAGAAACATATCAGCATATCATCCAGGCTCACCTTTGTCCTACACTAAGTGGGGGAAAAGGGGTTAGTTAGCCTTCTCCCCATATGTCACTTGTCATCTCTTTTGGCTGTCGTTAACCTTTCATGAACATATAAGAGTAAGCTTGGGATGTGGATGACATGCCTTAAGTTGAATCACATGAGACATACTTATTCATGTTGTAGCTCAATTCGGAAACATATGACTTGGCATAGGGCTTTCCAAGTTGGATCTCATGTCTTCTTTTATTTATCATTGGCTACTTTAAAGAAATTGCTCACAGTGATGGTGTAGTTGTTGAAAAGGCGTAGGACAAATGAGAGGGGGGGTGAATCAGTTGTCACAAAAATTCAAGCTTAAAATTCAACACTCATCAATTCCACAACCACACTATTTTGTTATTAAGAATGAAAATGAAACACAAATAACAGAAAGAAAAATCAACACAATGAACACCATATTTTTACATGGAAAACCCAATAAGGGAAAAACCACAGTGAGGGTTAACTCACAATATATAAAATGAATACAAAGGCTCACTGCTCAGAAGAGGATTCACTATCCAAATACAAAGGCTCATTGCCTACAAAAAGGACTCACTTTCCAACAAGGAGGCTCACTTCCTACTTATATAAAAGAGAACAAAAGATCCACCACAAAAATTAACACACATCTGTAGCTTTGAATAAAGGATTGTAGAAATGTTCAGCTCACTGCCTTCAGGAATCTAACACAATGAAGAACTGCTACCCCAACACACTTTCACACACTTCTACTCTTTGATTTGTGGCTTACTCTATCACTTTGCATCACACTGTCATACAACTCTTCACAATTTGACTTGCATTTATACCAACTTCAACCTTAGAAACTTTCTCAAAGGTTTGCCACAAAAACCTCATTTCATAGATTCAAATTAGGTCGGTAACTCAACATTCCCATGGTGGAAAAGAATGTGAGTGGACCAATAAAACATTTATCCAAGACCAAAATATGATGTCTCGAATCAACCACATGCTTCCTTAATTAAGTTTTAATTCTTCGAATAAAGTGTAAACACCAGGTTAGCCAAACCTAATGAAAACACAAATGAACATTGATGTATAGGCTTCCCAACAAGAATATGTCATGTGTATGACACAACACACTTCATTATGCATGAGAAAATGCCTTAGATTCCTTCAGATACATTTGCAACAAGTGCAACAAACTTCAAACACTAAACACCTTCCACCAGTCCATCTGGACTTTGCAACCACATACAACTCAAAAACATGACTTCCAGATCACCAAACCTCAAACCTCTTTGCTAGAACCTAGAGAACACCATTACAAGACATATTCTAGATCTGCAAGATTTGAAACAAAACAACAGAGGACTACAAAGCAGAAACATTTCTCCTAGTCCACAGAAGACCAACTCTACCAGAATAGTTCACACACCAGTGAACGTAAATTTCACATACCATCAAACTAGAAGCTCACACTTAGGAGATAGCATCGCTAATCCACCATTAGAAAACCTTCAAATTTTCACAGGCATAGGATCTGTGGGAGTGAATAGTGACTCCCCAACACCCCCAGGAATAGTTACTAGACCAAAACCACTTCCACAAGAGGGAGAATGGCAAGAAATATTTCTTCACAATGCAAGATTGATCAATGGTTGAATATTATTGAATAAGCTTATTTTGATTCAATTGATGCAATGCAATTGTACATGAGATTCCTTGCTTATAAAGGCAAGGTTGAGAGATAAGATTAGACAAGATCATGACAAGTGACTTTATCCTATTACATGAGACAACTAACTACCTAGGAATCATGCAATATAGCTAGATAAGATAAATTCTAGAAAATCCAACTAAGACTTCTAAAAAGAATCTTATATCCTAAGTAAACTTAACATGTGAATATGTCCCCTAATTACCTAGTGAATGAATAAGCTAGGTACAAGAAATTTATTCACACCAACACCCCCCCTTAATTGCAACTTAGGGAGAAGATTATTATGCAAACTATGAAAAGACTATGGGGATGGGTCCCGAATACTAGGCCATGTTAGGTACCCATTTACAAATGAAAATGCAATCAATCTATGCAATCTCTCACAAACAAAGAAAGAGAGAAAACCCAATGGGACAAAACTCCTCTCCAAAAGAGAGAAAAACAAAACAAACAAACATGATGTATGGAGGAATCAATTATACCCCCCAAGGACTACATCCATCATGTATATACAATCAATTACCCCCCATAGGAGGGAAGTAGAGAGATAATATTCCCCCACATAATGACGAAGCTTTAATGCTGATGAAGAATGCATGAAAACAAAAGATGATCCAATGTTTGCAAGCAACACATCTCCCCTTAGGAAGAAACATATTCATAACAAGATGTAGAAGCCACTCCATATCCAACTAAAAGGAGGAAGAATGAAGGTTCAACATGTATGCCTCTATAAACTGATGAAGAGTCTCCAAGATTGAATGAGTCACAACATACTCATGGTCAATATTAACCAAGAAACATGACAAATCAAGTGATGAAGGAGACTCATGGATATCAATCTCCAAAGGAAAAGTAGATGGTAAAATAGTTGTGTTGAAACTATCATCAAAGAGGGGAGAAATCCCCTCAAGTGTGTCCTCCAAATCTAAAATGTGAGACTCCATGAACAAGTTGGAGATACCTATCAAATACTCATCCCACAAAGCAAGATCTGAAAAAATATGATCATCCTACTAAATAGAAGTATCGATGGAGGAAGAAGTAGGAGGTGGAGTAGGAAGTTTTCTTCCTTTAGGAAGTGAAACAGTTTCTAGACCAAAACCACTTTCACAAGAGAGAGAATGGAAATAAATCTTGCTTCACAATGCAAGATTGATTAATGATTGAATATGCTTGAATAAGATTCAATTGATTCAATTGATGCAATGAAATTGTACATGAGATGTCTTGCTTATAAAGGAAAGGTTGAGAGATAGGATTAGACAAGATCATGACACGTGTCTTAATCCTATTACATGAGACAACTAACCACCTAGGAATCATGTAATATAGCTAGATAAGATAAGTTCTAGAAAATCCAACTAATACTTCTAGAAAGAATCTTATATCCTAAGTAAACTTAACATGTGAATATGTCCCCTAATTACCTAGTGAATGAATAAGCTAGGTACAAGACATGTATTCACACCAACAAGATCAACATAGAAGAAATGTAGAGTACATACCGAAGCACATTCTGAACACATTCAACACTCTGACTTCACTTCTTTATTATTTTTCTCAAAATCACTTGGAAAATCATCACCATCTACACATCATAAAGATAGCTCCATGTACTCACATCTTAGCAACATATCAACTATACATATACAATCTGCAACATACTAAATTGTGTTGACATCAAGGACAACACCAACAGACTAGCTCATACTTGCAAAAATCTCCCCCTTTAATGGAAACACATGATGTGAAAAACCATCAAAGACAACCTCTTACACAATATTCTGAGAGAACACCTCCTTTTGCAACTTTTTTCACATGAATTTTTCTCCCCCTTTGACATCAATGGAAAATATCAACAACTTTGATTATTCCCCCTTAGCAGTGGACCCATTCAACTCATACTGCAACAATGAAAAAAATTTCTACTCCCCGTGCAGAGTAGACCCATTCATCAGTCCAGATAAATGAAGAATCTATGAATTCACTAGACTGATGCACCTTCATGTGCACCTAATTTGAAGGACCAATGACCCCCAACCTCTCCCTAAGATGCTCAAAAGTATCCTTCAGAAGAGCCTTAGTAAATATATCTGTAATTTGTTTCTTTGTTGTCACATACTCCAATTTGGATTCATTATCCAACAATTTTTCTCTCAAAAAATGATATTTGATAGATATGTGTTTTATTCTCGAATGTATAATTAGATTCTTTGAAATATTTATAGCACTTGTGTTGTCACAAAAAATAGGAATAGGTTCATCACATATCACTCCAATGTCTTTTAGAGTTTGCTTCATCCACAAAACCTGTGTGCAGTAGGATGTTGTAGCAATATATTCTACTTCTATAGTGGATAAAGAAATCAAGTCTTGCTTCTTACTCAACCAAGAAACAAATATACCACCAAGAAAGAAAGCACCTCCACTGGTACTCTTCTGGTCATCCATAGAACTAGCCCAATCTACATTGATATAAGCACTCACCATGAAATTAGCACCCTTAGGATACCATAAGCCATAATCTAGTGTACCTTTAAGATATATAAATATCCTCTTTATAGCTATAACATGTGTCTCTTTAGGATCAACTTGAAATCTGGTAACTAGACATACTGCATGCATAATATCTGGTCTGGTAGTAGTAAGATACAGTAGTTCACCAATCATAGATCTGTATTTGCTCTGATTAGTTTTAGAAGATTCATTGTCTTTTCTCAGCTTACATCTGGTTATCATAGGAGTACTAACTGGTTTGGAATCATCCATTCCAAATTTCTTCAACAACTCTTTTACATACTTAAATTGTGAAATGAATATCCCTTTATCAGCTTGATTCACTTGTAGACCAAGAAATAAATTCAATTCACCAATCATGGACATCTCAAATTAGTTTTGCATCTCTTCAACAAATCATTTACACATGCCCTCATTTCCACCAAAAATGATATCATCAACATATACAACTACTATCAAAAAAATTTACCTTGCACTTTGAAGTAAAGATTGCTATCAATAGAACCTTTGTTGAATCCTTGTTTTGTCAGGTACTTATCCAATCTTGCATACCAAGCTCTAGGAGCTTTCTTTAGTCCATACAATGCCTTCTTTAGCTTACACACCATGTTCAGTTTGTCAAATAACTGAAATCCTTTAGGTTGATCCATATATACTTCTTCCTCCAATTCAACATTATAGAAAATGTTGACTTGACATCCATCTGATACACTTTGAAATCCTTGTGGGAAAAAAATGCCAAAAACATTTTAATAGCTTCCATTCTATCCATAGGGGAAAATGTTTCCTCAAATTCTATGCCTTCAACTTCTGAATATCATTTGCATACAACTCTTGCCTTATTCCTTACAATTTCTCCATTTTCATTCAACTTATTCCAGAACACCCATTTCGAACCAATTAGATTCTTATTCACAGGTCTAGGGACTAGTTCCCATGTCTGATTCTTTTCTATCTGCTGCAACTCTTTTTTCATAACTTTCATCCAACTCTCATCTTCACATGCTTCACTCACAAACTTAAGTTCAATTTTAGAAAGTAAACACAAATTTATAGCAACTGCCACTTTACTTCTTTTCTTCACACCTTCAGTCTTATCTCCAATTATCTGTTCCTCTGAATGATTCTTTTATACATACTTAGGAGTCTTAACATAGGTTTCAGCTCATTCTCTTCTTCTTCCTCTTCAATTTGTTCTTCTTTCTCTTCATCTTCCTTCTCATTGTTCTCCTTAGGTACATGTCCATAGATAAGATCATCAGGTTCAACTTCACTTATCTCAATAGGTCTACGCATGTCTTCATCAAATTTCACATTAGCAATTTCAACAATCTTCCTCAATCTTTTATTGTAGCATCTATATGGTCTACTAGCAGTAGAGTATCCAAGAAAAATTCCTTCATCACATCTAGCATCAAACTTTCCAAGATTTTCATCATCTCTTTTAATGTAACATCTACTTCCAAATACCTTGAAGTACTTTATAGTAGGATTCATACTAGTCCATAACTCAAAAGGATTCTTTGTGTTGTTGCCTCTAATATGAACTCTATTAAGCACATAAACAACAGTGTGTATTGCCTCTCTCCAATACACATATGGTACATTTGATTCTTTTATCATGGTTCTCACAGCTTCTTGTACTATCCTATTTTTCCTCTCAACTCCCCCATTCTACTGAGGGGTCCTAAGAGCAAAAAAAGGTCTCTTTATGTCATGTTGTTCACATAATGCATTAAACTCACTAGAAGTGAATTCTCCTTTGTCAGATCTCAAAAAAATTATTTTCAAATTTACTTCATTTTCCACTCTTGCTTTGAACACTTTAAACCTATCCAGAGCCTGATTCTTTTCCCTAAGAAAAGCAACCCATGTCATTTGATAATAATCATCAATAGGAATCATAAAATAGTTGTCATCATTCAGGCTTCCTATTCTAGTCAGACCACAGAGATCAATGTGAATTAATTCCAGCATACCGGTAGTAGAGTGCTCTTTTCCCTTAAAGCTACATCTTGTTTGTTTCCCCAACTGGAAACTTTTGCAAATAGTATTACCATGCCTTATGATTCTAGGCAGATCTCAAGAAATATCTCTTGAACTGATCTTGACCAAATTATCAAAATTTACATGTCCCATTCTCTGATGCCATAACCAACTTTCATTGACTTGAGATACAAGGCATAAACCATCAACTCCCTTAAGCTGATAGATGTTTCCATGAGTTCTCCTTCTAGCAACAACCATGTCTCCATTTCCAGATCCTTTTTTGATTTCACAAGTATTATTCTAAAATGCAATTTTAAAACCATTGCTACACATCTATCCAACACTCAAAAGGTTATGCCTCAAACCCTTCACATAATATACATCATCAGTACTATGTACTCCATCAAATCTAATTGAACCTTTCCCACAAATCTTAGCTCCTGAATCATCACCACACATTATTAAACCACCATCATACTTTTTAAGTTTAGTGAACTTACACTTATCTCCAGTCATGTGATTAGAACATCCACTATCAATCACCCAGTAATCTTCATCCAATCTTGCTTGAAAGGTAGTAACCAAAGTACCTTCCATCTCATTCCTTTTGTTCTCTAGAGCCTTCTTACTTGCACATTTTCTAGGGTTAGCAGATACAAATTTACTTTCCAAATCCAAGAATAAGCTTTCACTATCATCAACCTCATTTTTAGATTCATCATCAAAGATTCTAGCTTCTTCTTTAACATAGTACAGCTTCTTGTATTTCTTATCTTTTCTATCCTTATATTTATAATCCTTTTTCTTCTTATGCACAGCTCTATTCAGACATCTTGAAGCATAATGACCAATATTAAGACAACTAAAACATTTAAAGGGCAACGTACCTTTATATTTTACAATACCTTTCTTCAACTTCCCAATGAAATTCACTTCCAACTCATCAAAACCGTCACTCTCCAAATCATCTTCAACCTTCATTTCCTTAAATGTTGTTTCTATATTTTCTCCCTTCTTGTCTTCTTTCTTGAACTTTCTCATCTCAAAGGCTTGCAAGGTGCCAAACAATTGTTCTTTAATATACTTCTTAGGATCATACATCTCTTCAATAATCGGGATCTTATCACTGTAGCAATTTGGTAGGGTGATTAGGATCTTCTCAATAATATCTTCATCAATCATCTTTCCCCCTTGATTCTTAACTTCATTTGTTGTCATCTCAACCCTCTGGAAATAGCTTGTAAACTTTTCATTCCTTCTTCCATTTTCAAATTCTCATATCTATGCTTTTCTACTAGCTTCTTTGTCAACTTTACTTTTTCATTTCCTTCATACAGTTCTTCCAACTTCTTTTATACATCATGAGAAGTATCCAAAGAAAGAACCTTAGTTCATTTAGTTTTAGATAAACTTTTGTAAATTGCATACCTCACTTTCTCATTTTCCTCATAAGCATAAACCTCATCTATAGTAGTACGACCACTCGCAAGAGCAGTATACTTCGTCTCAATAGCCTTCTAGGTCTTGTAACCAAGAGAAACAATATATCCTCTCATCTGCACTTTCCAATCACTATAATCATATCCATCAAACATAGGGATCACCAACTTATGTGCCATTGAATTTTCATTAAGTGGTTAAGCTCTACAACAAGGAACTAAAGCTCTAATACCAATTGTTAAAAAGGAATAGGACAAGTGGGGGGTGAATCAATTGTCACAAAAATTCAAACTTAAACTTCAACACTTATTAATTCCATAAACACACTATTCTGTTATTAAGAATTAACATGAAACACAAATAATAGAAAGCAAAATCAACACAATGAACACCAAATTTTTATGTGGAAAACCCAATGAGGGAAAAACCATAGTGAGGGTTAACTCACAACATATAAAATGAATACAAAGGCTCACTTCCCAGAAGAGGACTCATTATCCAAATACAAAGTCTCACTTCCTACAAAAAGGACTCACTGTCCAATAGGAAGGCTCGCTATCTATTGATACCAAAGAGAACAAAAGATCCACCACAAAAATTAACAAACATCCATAGCTTTGAATAAAGGATTGCAGAAACCTTTAGCTTACTCCCTTCAAGAATCTAACACAATGAAGAACTACTGCCTCAACACACTTTCACACACTTCTGCTCTTTGATTTATTTTTTACTTTGTCACTTTGCATCACACTATCATACAACTCTTCACAACTTGACTTGCATTTATACCAACTTCAACCTTAGAAACTTTCTCCAAGGTCAACCACAAAAACCTCATTTCATAGATTCAAATCAAGTCAGAAACTCAACATTCCCACAATGGAAAATAATGTGAGTAGACCAATAAAACAATTATACAAGACCAAAATATGATGTCTCGAACCAACCACAAGCTTCCTTAATTAAATTTTAATTCTTTGAATGATGTGTAAACACTAGGTCATCCAAAACTAATGAGAAAGAAAACATTGATGTACACACTTCCCAACAAGAAGATGACATGTAAATGACACAACATGCTTCATTATGCATGACAAAACATCTTAGATTCCCTTAGATACATCTTCAACAAGTGCAACAAACTTCAAACACCTTCCACCTTCCACTAGTCCATCCAAACTGTGCAACCACATACAACAACTCAGAAACGTGACTTGTGGATCACTAAACCTCAAAACTCTTTGCTAGAACCGAGAGAACACCATTACAAGACATATTCTAGATCCACAAGATCTAAAACAAAATAGCAAAGGACTGTGGAGAAAAAACATTTCTCCTAGTCCATAGAAGACCGACTCTACTAGAATAGTTCACACATTGGTGAACGTAACTTTCACATACCATCAATCCAGAAGCTAAAACTCAAGAGATATCACCACTAGACCACCATTAGAAAATATTCATATCCACACAAGCATAGGATCAACACAGGAGAAACGTGGAGCACATACCTAAGAACATTTTGAACACATTCAACACTCTAACTTCACTTCTTTATTAATTTTCTCAAAAGCACTTGGAAACTCATCACCATCTACATCATCATAAAGATAGCTCCATGTACTCACAACATCTCAGCAGCATCTCAACTATACATGTACAATCTGCAACATACTGAACTATGTTGACATCAATGACAACATTAATGACAACACCACTAGACTAGCTCATACTTGCAATAGTAGTAACTACTTTAAAGTGGGGGCATACATAGACAACATCTTTTGGAAAATAATTCATGGCATGATTTTTCTTTTTTCTTGTGATGTGTCATCTTCTTGGTGGTGTCATTGGGTTTGATGTCATCCAAGAGTGTACGATCTTCTAACATGGCATGATGTGAACGAGGCATCCCATGGGAAACGATCTGACACTTTCACTTGTCCTCTCTTGTTGACATTAATCACAATGCTCCCTAAGAAGAAGACCTTACATGAACAAAGCAAATTCCCTTTAACAAAATATTTACATGACATTAAAAAAAAATTCAAAAGTATTTTCATTGTGGTGCCTTATCAAAGTTATCAAAAGGATGACTTTGGTATGGTTAGTATTATGGGAAGCTAACACACTAGCATGACTTTCTCATTATACGGTGGGAAGCCAACACACTCGCATGACTTTATCACTAAACCACTTCCTTGGGAAAATTCACCCAACGAATGACCTAATGTTCCATGGCCCTAAAACGAGTGCATCTTTGAACCATGTTTCATCTTTATTTATTTTAGTTCTTGACATTACATGATCATGTATCTTGTTTTGCTACATATTATACACCTTGTGTGTGTCCTATTGTGCTTATGTTGGTATGACTTAGGATCTTGGATCCTGGGGACTTGATCAATGCATTGATCTTTGTCATTCTTTGTCATCTGCATTGGAACAATTGGACTCTTCTTGAATGTCTACTTTAGTGTGAGTTTGAAGCAAGTTCATCCTCTCACTAAAGTGGGGGCTAAATGTAGCATAGAAAAAAGTATTTCTTGCTTGATATGGGAATAATTGATGATAAATTGGACTTAATGGGGCCTTGATTTAGTGTTGTGAGGTGTTTTACACATCCACACTAGGTCTTGGACCCTTGCAAACTAAATAAAATGCATGTCTTGTAAAGGTGTTGTAAGGAATTGTAAATGATTTTCACACTTTTCTAGACTTTTATTAATCATTTAAGTCTAATGATCCTTTCTTCCCTTCTTTTTAATTAAATATTATTCAAAAGTTAGTTTTTCCTTCTATAATTAAATGATTATTTCAATTATTTAATTATTCATTAGCCTTTTTTCTCTATAATTAAATGAATGTTATATTTATGATTTATCCTTTCTTTATCTCCCCAAGTAAATAATTATTTTAATTATTTAATTATCCCTTCCCTCTCCATTAAATAATTATTTTTAATTATTTAATTATCTAACTATTTGTTCTCACCTTTCTTTTTAAATAAAATTAATATTTTATTTATTTCTCCTATGTTGGCCACCTAAATTAAATCATTTTTATTATTTAATTTCTTCTATCAGCTCTTTGTTCGTGCCAATCTTATCTTCCATCTCAAGTCCTTATCTATCCATGTCTCAATTAACCTCCACTCTTGATTAAATTATTTTATAATTTAATCTTTTCCCTTGATCATGATCCTTATTCTAGCCATTCAATTAACTATCCTCTATAAAAGGAGACATTTAACCCTAATTCATCATGCATTCATCATTCATCCATGTTGTCAAGTTAAGCAAGCAAGAATCAAGCATTCAAGATAGCATTCAAGCTCAATTCTAAGGCATTCAAGAGCAGGATTCTTCATCAATTGTTGTAAAAATTCAAGATCCATCACCATGGCAGGTTTCTAATTGCATTGTTTCATATTTCATGTTTCATTCTCTTATTTCATCATTTTTGTTTAATTACCTAAACGGGGTTTGACCAAGGCAAACCCCCATGCCCTAGCATTCAACATTTCTATTTCTTTCTTTGTGTGTTTGCAGATTTAGGTACTTTGAAGACTTGAAAATCATTGAAGAATAATTAGAAAACTTTTTAAAGTCATCTCCTTATTGACTCGGTCAAAATATCCATAAAAAGTCACTTTCAGACCCAAATTTGGCAGTTTCAGAATCAAACACCTGGAGGAATAGAAAGTGCAAATCGAGAGCTTATGTTTCTAGTTTCAGGTTTTCAGAAAAGCCAAACTATACTAAGTTTCCATCAATGGGTACTTAGTCTCACTGTACATGTTTGTCAAAAAAATTGTGGATCTAGATACCCATTTGGCTGAAACGGGCTCTGGAACAATTTTCCAGATCTGGGACTAAGTCGCCTAGAATGGTGTAAGTGTCCTAGTAGGTCAAGATTTTAGAATTAGCAAAATTTCTAGTCCTCATTCTATTTTTCAATACATTTCCAGGTGCACACTTTTTGTTTTATAGCTTTTAGTTTTTTTTTATTTGCATTCCTAAGTTAGTTTCTAGGTCTTCTTCCATATCACAATTTGTTTTCAAACACCTTGCATTTTCCAAGTTTTTCATTAATAATCAATCTCTTTTATCAATTCTTTGCATCTAGGACATTCTATTTAGACATATTTCAATCATATTTGCATTAGTCTTGAGTAATCCATCAAGTTTTTTGGGATTCCTCTCTTCTTTCAGGTGCAAAACCCTAGAAGTGTAAGAGTTCCTCCTATCCCCAAAAATCTACAATTCAGTGAGTCTTCCAATAGGGTGGAAAATGAGAGAATCCTATTAGGATCCCATACCATATCAAATCTATCCTCCTGACAACTTCAATAAAGCACCACGATGCTAGGCAAGGCTCCACAGGCAAGCAAGGTGTGTTATGCTAGGTGACCTTGAATTTAGGTTTTTGAACTCCATAGGGCTTAACAAGCTACATTATGCAATATGCCTATGAACATGGGGAAGGATCCATAGGAAATAAAGGTGTGTTATGCTCAGTGGCGTTTATTACAGTTGGGTTCGAGCTTCAAAAGGTTAGCAAGCTATGTTATGCCAAATACTTATGAACATTATATATATATGGTTTTTGTTCAAGGGGATCCTACTTTGTTTGTGTAAGGTCTTCTTCTTAGAGAACATTGTGCCTAATATCTCCAAGAGAGGAAAAATCAAGAGTAAAATTTTCACAACTTAGGGAATGGAATGCATCACATCACCACTAAGAGGAAAGTCGTACACTAAGAAATATCACACTCTCGGAGGACATCAAACCTAATGACACCACCAAGAAAAGGATGTGTCACAAGAAAAAAGAAAATCACACCATGAAACATGAGTTATGTCGAAAGATATTATTGATGTATTCCCCCACTTTAAAGTGGTTGCTAACACCATTGATGTGAGAAATTGTTGCAAAGTAGCCAATGTTTACTCCTAAGACATGGGAATTTCCTTGGAAATCCCTATTGCAAGTCATATGTTTCCAAAATAAAGCTACGTCACAAAAAAGGAGGGATGGGTTGCCCCAATAATAAATAAGGGATCTATGGATTTGGGGTCAGTATATCTTTGTTACAATGTTGTTATATAGCTTCAAAATATCATCATTCCATAAATACTCATAGAACTAGAAGAATGACACATAAAGATTGAAAACAAAGAAAAATCCTTTTGGGTCAACATATAAGAGACCTAAATGTCTCAATTTATTGTTTCATCTGCAAAAGGAAAACACAAGAAAAATGAAAAAAGGATAAAATGTTTACAACATATAAAAGAATGTAGATACATATAGAGGAATACACAAAAAGAGAGAGATACATCAAACAAAATAATACGGGGGATCACATTATGCACATGCAACTACATAAAAAACATGAAAAAAAACAATACAAAATACTAGTAGGGCACATGTGAGTCAATCTATAGTAGGCCTTATGCATCCTAATCTCAATCAGTATATGTGGAACACAGAAAACTAGCCAAAGAGACAACAATAAACACCAAAACAAGGACAAGGCTATCTAACCCCTTGCCCCCGCTAACTGCAGGACAAGGATGAGTCAAGATATGTGATGAGAATGAACTCCTTGCTATAAAGAGAATGATTTGGAATGAATGTAAAACATGTAACAATGAGAATACTAAGATCCTACAACTATTACATGGCAAGGAGCAAAGAAAATTTTATGCAACCATTTTGTCATAAAAATTATCAGCAGACAAATCAGTTAATGCCAATTTCAATGCATGACACTCATCAATAAGATTCCATGGAGTTCTATGATATGCACAATAATTCATGTTTTTCTTAGGTATGATACTTTTACTAGGAGATGGAAATTTAATTCTACCTTTTTTAAGGAGGTACTCCATATTTTGTTCAAATTTTGTTTGAGTATGTAAGAAAGACAATTTTTTGAGTTTGTAGGGTTTCTGTTGCTTTCTTGATTCACCAATTTGTTGAGATAGATGTTGAGGAGGAGGACCTAAGATTCCCTTATCATCCTTATGAGGCAATTGTTGTTCCTTAGGAAGGATACTTATGTCAAGATGAGGATCTTGATATCCTAATCCTTTGGTTTGTTCAATAGGAATTTGTTCTAAAAGTTTATGAATTTCATGTTCATTAGTTATGTCACATCCTTGGTTGGTTAAAATCTTAAAGCCTTGGCCATAAGTCTCTTCAAGCTTGATGCGACTATTTGTCACTTTTTTAACATTAGATGGATAGGTATGCACTTGATTAGAGGAGCTAGGTTCACTCACTATTGGAAGTTTAGGTTTATTTTGTAACTCAATTTTAGGATGTAAAATACCAAAAATCTGAAGTTGTGTTGGTTGTTTCATGGAGGGGTAAAAGGATGCATTATTCTAAATATTGTCAAGGAAATAATTTATGAAATTTTTCATGCTATCATCATCTTCTCCAATGATGTCAACTTCACGAAGAAACTCATTAGGAGTTGGTTGAGCATGATAAGGTTCAATTGCATTAGGATCATTTCCAAAAACACAACTTGAAACATCAACCAAGGAGAACAAATATTTCTAAACATTGCTAATAAACTTTTCCATTTTCAGATTTTTAGATTTAAAACAGGGTAATTTTCTTATTATAATATGCAAAAAATTACAAATTATATCTTGTAAATGCAATTTTGAAATCACATAGTGCACTAAATTTACAAAATTAAGCTAGATATGATAAAATTGATGAAACATAATTTTGCAAATAGTAACAAAAATTTGAAAGCAACAAATAAACATGAAAAAATTAATATTTTAATGCCCAAAAAATTAGATTATGACCTAATCAAGGACTCATTTGTCCTAGGGTGAATGGGTCATAGATGAGGGTTTTGAAATAAGTTTTTACAGATTTTTGAGTGCTTTGCAGTGGTTTCCAGATTCTAGTTTGTTACAACAAGTTTCAGTTTGATTTTTCTATGAAATTCAATGTGAAATGCTAGTGCAAAATTTGAAAAAATGATAACCTAGAACACCTAATTTGATATGAAATTTGGTTTCAATTTTAAAATGTAAATTGATATGATGTAATGCTATGCAAATGATATGAAATATTATTATTTTTTATATTTTTCAGATTTGAAGAATGCAAAATATGCAATCCTAAAATCCTTTAAATGAAATACAAACTAAACACCCTAAATGAGACCCAATTCAATGCAAAGAGATGCAAATGAATTATGCAAGATCTAAATCTAGGATGAAAGAGTACTCCAAAATCAGAAAATGCAATGATCAAACTTAGGTTCAAAAGGTTGGGTTCACCATAATGAAATATAGAAAAAGTAGATTGATCAAAATGAAACAAGTTTGATGCACCTATTTCTCTAATTTCATTCAAAATACGTGTTACAAAGTGCAAATGAGAAACAATAACCAAATCTAACCCAACTAGCAGTCAAAAGGAAGGTCTATAAAAGGTAAAATGTTGTGTACCTATCACCAAATATTCTTTTTCAGACCTCACTAAGGACTCATTTTCCTTATGGTGAATGGGTCCTAGATAGGGCTCCTAGAAAATGCTTTATGGGTTTTCTTCTACTAGGTTTTCACTCCTAGATTCCAGTTGTTCATTGTTGGAAAGGTGGAAATAAATCATGTATGTTAGCTTCTGTGATTTGACAACTTTCCTTGCAACTTTCTTCAAATTTTCTCTTCAAATGATCTTCAACCTAAAACTTGCAATCACACACAAAGAGAGAAAAATGTTGTTTGTTAGGGAATGGGGGTTTGCCATGGTCAAACCCCATTTTGGTAATTAAACCTTGAAATTAATAAAATCATGAAAGGAATGATGAATGAACAAATGCAATGTCACAACTCTCCAATCCCTATTTGAACCTTGGATAAATCTATAAACTAGCCTGAAGTGGCCTTAATGAATGTTGATCTTGATCATGAAACTTGATGTGAAATAATGCCTTTGATATGCTTGATTGATCTTAAACACTACATCATCACATGCATGATGAAATATATCTTTGACATGACAATGGAATCTTGATTGTTCCAATAATCTTCTATAAATCTTCCCTTGAATTCCTTAGAAATTCTCTTGAATGCTCTTGCTCATGAACTTTCTAGAATTCTTTGAAGACTTGAAATTGCCATGATTTCTTAGGATGAAACATAGTGAAATAACCTTGTATTTATACATATCTTAACATTAATTCCTGAAATTCAAATATCACAAGTTGACATTGAATTATAAATTTGAAATCATTAAAATATTGTCAAAAACATATTTCAAAGAGGGGTCCTAGGTCTAAGTGAGGACCCATTTTCCATAGTATGAATGGTTCCTAAGCCACTCACCTATTACACACATTGGACAATGTTAAATATTATGCAAAATTAGGGTCCTAGATCTAAGTGAGGACCCATTCATACCTAGGATACACATCTTCCAAATTTAAGTGTTGTGAAATGAAATTTATGAATGTTAGGTTTTATCCCTCAAAAATTGCATTTAATTAGGCTTGGATTTGAATTAAATGGGCCAATTAAGGAAAAATAACCTCAATCAATTAATAAAGCCCTAGATTAGTGTCAAAGTGTAAAGGTACACATTATAACACCCTAAATAAGGTACAATTAAGTCGATTTAATCTAAAAGGGCCCTAAACTTAATGTGAATATGAAAAATATATTACAACACTAAATTAAGGAAACATTAGACTCATTTTATCATTAATTATTCTCAAATTAAGTGTCAAAAAGGGGATACTTTTTCCTACACTACAACCCCTAAGTCATTTTAAATAACATAATTGACATTAATATTATTGTTGCAAGAATGGAAAGAATGAAGGTGTTGTCATTGATGTCTACTGGTCAATTGGTTATCAATTGATTGATATTGCCATTAGTGTCATGGATACAAGTCAGTGATTGTATATGTCGAGGATATTGAGAAAATTGTAATGAAGATATGTCGTAGGTGTTCAGTGATTGCTCTGGGTTTGCTCTAAAATTTACTCCTATATTTGTATGGTTCAAATATGTTGATCATGGTTGTTAGAAGCTACTATATCCAAATTTTTGGCTTTTGATTCTTTGTATAGTGTGAGTTATGTTCACCAGTTGTAAACTATGGTTTTCTATGTTTTTGGTTGAGGTCCTGGAGAAATTTTGTTGGTCCAACTTTCTCTTTGTTAAATTCTTATGACTTGTGGTTCTAGAGTTGAGTTGTTTTTATTGTATTAAAGATAATTTTGGTATCTGGAAGGTTTGTGCTTAATTGTTCAATGTTTTTTACACTGGTTTGGTAGACCTTGTGTTGAACACTGTCTTTGGAGTTGATGAAGCATGTTTTTGGGGTCACCCTCATTCTAATTCCACCCTAGGATGTTTTGGTGTCAATCTAATTTGAATTTGAATTTGGATGGCTGAATTTGGATATGTTTCAAAGTTGAAGATGGTATAAATGTAGAATGAGTTAGGGAAGAAGAGAGAGAACAAAGGAAATAGAGACAAGAGCACAACAAGAATAGAGGTATGATGCAAGTATGGTAGATCAATGTGAAGCCTAAATTTTGATTTTTTGAAAGCAGTGAGTTCAAGGTGCACTCTATCATTCATGCACATGTTTACAAGTGGATTGAGTGAACTATGGTGGATTTCTTTGTTGCATTAAGATTGTCTTCTCTCTATAACAAGTCTTCTTTATCTTCTTTATATCTATGTAGCAGTGAGCCCTCCAAGGTAGCCCTATTGGATAGTGAGTCCTTGTTTTGGTAGTGAGCCTTGTTTCTCAGGTGGTGAGCCTCTTATAATCAGTTTTGATATTCTCTATAGTGTGAGTTAATCCTCGCCATGGTTTTTTCCTTATTGTGTTTTCCACATAAATTTGGTGTTATTGTGTTTATGTGATGGTTTCCAGCTTCTGCACTAGTATTTAATGTTTAATCATTTAAGCAGTGTTAAGGATTGGTTCCAGTGAATGAATTAAGGTTTAAATCTATGACAACTAATTCACTCCCCACTCTTATTTTTCTTGTTCAATAATTGGTATCAAATCTTGGTTCTTTGGTGAAGAGCTTAATCACTTGAGGAAGGTCTGGGATGGCTAGCAAAATGACTTATGATTATCCAAGGTTCGATGGACCTAACTATGCTATTGGAAAATATCAATGGAAGAATATTTGGAGTATTGTGGATATGATGTGGAGAAAGCTTAGAAGAATCCTTACACTCCTCATGCAAATGGTCTAAGTACAGCTGATGAGATCAAAGCACATGAAGCAAATAATAAGATGAAGTACATTTTGAAGAATACTCTGGTACATTCTGAGTTGATTGAGGTTTAGAATATGAAGATTGCTAAGGGAGTATGGAATGCTTTGGAAGGGACACATGAAGGTGATGAAAGAGTTAAAGAAGAAAAAATATAGAATTTGGAGACACAGCTTGAGCTTCTATAGATGTCTCAAGATAAGAATGTTAAAGCTTATGTATAGAGATTGGATGAGATAGTGTCTGAAATTCAAGGACTTGGTGCTACAATAGATGAAACTAAAATTGTGAAGATTCTTAGAACTCTCCCTGATGCTTATAGTGAGAAAGTGCGTTCTATTGAATAGAGTATAGATTATAAGACCTACAGTAAAGATCTATTGTTGGGATTTCTAACATCTTATGAGATGGGGAAGCCGAGTCTAAGGAATAGATGCAAATCATAAACTACTTTTAAGGCTACAAAAGCTAAAGATCTAGATGAAGAAAATTTTGATGAAATAGAGGATAACTTTGTGAGAAGGATGAGAAAAGGCTTCGGTAAGTATGAAGGCAAGTTACCCTTTAAATGCTTTAGTTGTGGAGAAATAGTTCATTATATTACAAAGTGTCTAGAAATAGCTAAGAGGAATAAACAAAGATATGAGAAAGAAAAGAAATGAAAGAAGATTAACAAAGCATATTATGTGCATGAGAATGCTAGAATATCTAATGAAGATTTTGATTATGAATATATTGATGATAATGAATGCTTGTTCTTGGCTATAAAGGATGAACCTACTTTTGCTAATTTTGAAAAAAATGGGTGAAGAAAATCCCTCTAGAGAAGGAGAAAAATGAAGATATTGTTATCTCTACCCTACATGCTAAGCAAGAAAAGAAATATTGGGTTGTTGGTAGTGGTTGTTCACATCACATGACTGGTGATAAAAGTAAGTTTGTTAAATTTGAAAAATATGATTGAGTCTTGGTTATGTTTGGAAATGATACTAGTGCTAAAATTTGTGGGATAGGTTCAGTAAGTTTTGATGGAAAGCATAATACTAATGATGTCTACTATGTTAAGAGTTTAAGGCATAATATTTTGAGTGTTGGTCAGATGTGTAATAAATGATATGATCTTATATTTAAGGATGAAAAATGTGATATTTGGAACATTGATTGTTACAGGAAAGAAATTTAAAGGAAATATCTATCAACTTAAGGGTGTTGATGGATAATGCTTTATGACTCAAATTAATGACAGTTGGTTATGACATAGGAGAATGTGTCACATAAATTTTAATAACTTGGAAAGGATTAGTGTAATTCAAGTTGTGAGATATTTACCAAGGATTACAAAACATGTTAATCCTATCTTCAAAAAATTTCAATTTGGAAAGCAAACAAGAATTCATTATAGATCAAAGGAACAGTCTATTACTAGTCCTACTAGACTTAATTCATGCATATCTCTATGGTCCTACAAGAGTGAGAAGTCTACAAAGTGAAAGTTACTTTATGCTTTTGATTGATCAATGATTATTCTAGATATACATGGGTTACATTTCATGGAGAGAAATCAGATGCATTAGATAGATTAAATACATTCAAAGCTATGGTTGAAAATGAAGTAAACTTGAAGATAAAATGTTTAAGGTCTGGTAGAGGTGGATAATTCACCTCCCATGAGTTTAATATGTTTTGTGAAGTGCATGGAATAAGAAGACAATTATCTGCTCCAAGAACTCTTCAGCAGAATGGAGTTATTGAAAGGAAAAATAGAATAGTTCAAGAGGTTGCTAGATCAATGATTACTAGGGCTGGTTTACCAGAAGTTTACTAGAGAGAATTTATTCATATTGTTGTGTATGTACTCAATCGAGTTCAAACAAGAGAAAATAGTACAAAGACCCCCTATGAGCTATGGTTTGGAAGAATTCCTACTGTTAAGTATTTAAAGGTATTCAGAAGCAAATGTTATATTAGAAGAGATGAAGAAACTTTAGGTAAGTTTGATGCAAGAAGTGATGAAGGAATTTTTCTTGGATATTATACTAAAGGAAAAGTATACAGATGTTTCAATAAAAGACTGAGGAAAATTCTAGAAAGTGCAAATGTCAAGGTTGATGAGACAATGAAGAATTCAATTAACATTGATGGATATTTATCTAATGAACTTGATTGTGTAAGAATTGAAGAGATTGTGGAAGAATAGGAAAAGTATGAGAAAGAGAAGCAGAATGAACATAATGAAAGAGAAGAAGAAGCTTCAGTGGTGTCACCTAAGACATGTAGATATGTGCAGAAGAATCATTCAAAAATTTAGATTATTGGAGATAGGACTTAAGGAGTATTAACTAGAAGGAGAGCTATTGTTGAAGTTAATATGTGTTTATGTTTTGAGATTGAACTGAAGACTATAAGTGAAGCATGTAAAGATGAACATTGGATGGAAGCCATGAAATAAGAACTTATGCAGTTTGAAAAGAATCAAACTTGGGAATTGGTCCCAAGATCGACAGATGAAAACATTATTGGATCGAAGTGGGTACTTAGAAATAAGTTGAATGAGAATGGAGAAGTGGTTAGAAATAAAGCAAGGCTTGTGTGTAAAAGTTACTCACAAGTAGAAGGCATAGATTTTTAGGAAACTTTTACTCTGGTAGCAAGAATGGAAGATATAAGGATGTTCTTAAAATTTGGTTCTCATAAAGACTTTAAGGTCTATCAAAAGGATGTAAAGTCAATGTTTTTGAATGGTGAGCTAGAAGAAGAGGTCCATATGGAACAACCAGAAGGATTTCAATTGTCAGAGCAGCCGGATATGGTGTGTAGATTGAAGAAAGTGTTATATGGATTGAAGGAAGCTCCTAGAGCTTGGTATGTGAGGTTAGACAAGTATTTCATTCAAGAAGGTTTCAACAAAGGTATGATAGATAGTAATCTATATTTTAAGATTAAAAATGACAAAATTTTGATTGTAATTGTATGTGTTGATGACATTATCTGTGGAGAAAATTAAAATATGTGCAAGATTTTTGTGGAAGAGATGCAGAAAGAATTTGAAATGTCTATGTTTAGAGAAATGGATTTCTTTCTTGGGCTACAGATTAATCAAACAGAGAAATGAATTTTTATTTCATAGTCTAAGTATGTGAAAGAGATGTTTCAGAAGTTTGGGATGGATGATTCCAAACCAATATGTACTTCTATGGTGAATGGTTGCAAATTGGGAAAAGATGATGATTCACCTAAGGCTGATTAGAGCAAGTATAGATCTATGATTGGTGGACTATTCTACTTGACTTCTAGTAGACCAAATATTATGCATGTTGTCTATCTTGTGGGTAGATTTCAAGAAGATCCTAAGGAAACACATGTTGTTACAAGAATATTCAAATATTTGAATGGCACTCTGGATTATAGATTATGGTATCCTAGAGATACTGATTTTACTTTAAGTCCCTATATAGATGCAGATTGGATTGGATGTGTAGATGACATAAAGAGTACAAGTTGTGCTGCATTCTTTCTTGGTTGTAAATTGGTGGCATGGTTGAGTAAAAAACAAGATTCAGTCTCCTTGTCTACTACTAAAGCTGAATATATTTTTGTTACATCTTATTGTACACAAGTTCTATGGATGAAACTGACATTGAAAGATATCACATTGGTAAATGATGATCCTATTTCTATCTTTTTTGATAATAGAAGTTCAATTAACATTTCAAAGAATCTTGCGATGCACTCAAGGACGAAGCATATATCTATCAATTATCATTTCTTGAGAGAGAAGGTCATGGAGAATGAATTAAAGTTTGAGTATGTTCTGATGAAAGATCAAATTTCTAATATATTTACTAAGTCTCTTCCTAAAGATACTTTTGAGTATCTCCAGGAGAAGTTAGGGGCCATTTCCCCTCCTTTCTTGAACTAGATGTATATGGAGATGCATCAGTCCGGTCTATGGATCTATATTTCTTCTAGGTTGGTGTTTTGGTGGCTACGTCTCAAGGGAATAGGTAGCATTAGGTGTTGTCATTGTGAGTATTATGTTTCTATGTCAAAGGGGAAATCAATGTAAAATATATTTTTCCTTTGCCTTTGATTTCAAAGGAGGAGAGGAAGCATGTGAAAAGGGGGAGGAAGCATGTGAAAAGAGAGGAAGAATATAAAAGGCCATCTAGTAAGGGTGAAAAATAGAAAGGAATAGAAAGAAATTTTTTGAGAAGTGTATTCAAAGCTAGTATGGTGTCTTTGATGGCTCTTCACATCAAGTGTTTCCATTAATGGCAAAGGGGGAGATTGTTGCAAGAATGGAAAGAATGAAAGTGTTGTCATTGATGTCAATGGGTCAATTGGTTATCAACTAATTGTTGTTGTCATTAGTGTCATGGATACATGAAAGTGGTTGTATATGTCAAGGATATTGAGAAAATTATAATGAAGATATGTTGCAAGTGTTCAGCGATTGCTCCAAGTTTTGCTTTGGAATTTTCTCATATGTTTGTATGGTCCAGCTATGTTGATCATGGTTATTGGAAGTTTATATATCCATATTTTTGGTTGTTGATTCCTTGTATAGTGTGAATTATATTGACTAGTTGTGAACTGTGGTTTTATGTGTTTCTAGTTGAGGTTTGGGAGAAATATTGTTAGTCTAGATTTCTCTTTGTTAAAGTATTATGACTTGTAATTCTAGAGTTGAGTTATTTTTATTGTATTGAGGATAATTTTGGTGTCTAGAAGGTTCGTGCTTAATTGTTCTATGTGTTTTACACTAGTTTGGCCAACCTTACATGTTGAACACTATCTTCGGAGTTGATGAAGCATGTTGGATCTATTTGGGTCCTTATGTAGCATGTGTTTGGGTCACCCTAATTCTAATTCCACCCTAGGATGTTTTTGAGTTGACCTAATTTGAATTTGAATTGTTGACCTAATTTGAATTTGAATTTGGATGGCCAACTTTGGATATGTTTCAAAGTTGAAAATAGTATAAATACAGAATGAGTTAGGGAAGAAGAAGAGTGAGAACAAAGGAAATAGAGACAAGAGCGCAAAGAGAATAGAGGTATGATGTGAGTATGGTAGATCAATGCAAAGCCTAAATGTTGAGTTTTTAGAAGTAGTGAGTTGAAGGTGCACTCTATCATTCATGCATTTCTGCAAGTGAATTGAGTGAACTGTGGTGGATTTCATTGTTACATTGAGATTGTCTTCTCTCTATAACAAGTATTCTTTATCTTTTTTGTATCTTTGTGGTAGTGAGCATGGGGAAGATGGAGAAAATGAAGTCGGTTGGTTTCAAGAGACAACACACAACTTGAAAGATGGTGAAGATGGAGAAATTGTAGTTGGTCATATTGAAATGATGTGATTTGAAGCTCCTAGTTGACAACTGAATAATCCTAATGCATGGGGTGATATTTTTTACTTTGTGGTTGTGTTGCAAAAAAGCTTTCATAATGGGTGTCTTTGTGAGAGGCTCCCTAGTCGTATGGAGAAGCTTGGGTTGTTTTATAGCTATGGAGTAATGTGCTTATGTTGGGTTTTTTTTGTGGTATTGGAAGGAATTGTTTTTTTATTACCCCAATTGCATGTAAGCTATGGAGTTGATTACTGGATGATTTGGAAGCTTTTGTAATAGCTTGTCTCCCTCAAATGCATGTGCATGTTGGTGGTTGTGGAGTTGGCCTAGAACAAGCTTGGAGTTCTTGAACTGATTTTTCCTTTTATGGATGTTTTGCACTTGCATGGCTCGTATTCATGTTCTTTGGATCTGGGGGTTTTATAGGTTTTCCTAAAAATCTATATTTATGTTCATCTATGCTAATCCATTATTTTGGTTCAACTGTTATGGTGTTTTTTTTTTAGAATTTTGAGTTTCCAGATGTGAAGTGAGTGTGGATGTGTTGGAAAAATGAAGAAATATGATTATCTTTACAATTTTGTGTTGTCCTTGATGTCACCATGTTGTGATTGCAAGTCTAAGTCTATGTCTAATCTGGTATTTTGGTTTGGTATCTAAACCGGTATTCGAGCTGCACTCTCCGATGTTTTTGTATACATTTCTCCATAGTTGACGGTTACTATTTGCGATTGTGGGAAATTGTTCATAGTTATTGAAGGCATGCATGTTCAAAATATTATGTTCTTTTGTGCTCATATGACATAGTGACATTATTTTGTTGTGAAGTCTATTCCTTGCCAAATTCTTGGGTTAATTGTGATATGGTGAATTAATTTTGCTATGTGGATATATGTGTGACCTATCTTAGGTCTATGCTGACATGATGTAGTGTTTTGGATGGTTGAGCTACTTTTTGGAAATATTTTGTGAATGATTGAAGTTGATAGTTAGTACTTTTGGTAAATATGAAGTGCATCTAATTAGGCCGACCTAATTGATGCTTGTGAAGAAGAATAGATATATATATATGTATATGTTGGAAAATTTTGAGATATATAGGTGTGTGTGTGTGTGTATGCAAACAATAAAGTAGTATTAAATGCAGAGTGAGCAAAAAATGATGAAGTGTGTTAATTCAGTCTATTAAGCATCACCAGAACTATATCAACACTTGTTAGGTGCATTATTCTTAGTTCATTTTGGCTGTAAAGCCCAATTTTGTTTTGTGAATCTTTTTGTAGGAACTGAGCCGCTCTTGTAACTAGTGAGATTTTGTATCAGGATAGTGAGTCCTTTTCAGGGAAATGAGCCCTTGGCAGTGAGCCTTTTATATTCAATTTGAAACTACTTTCTATTGTGAGTTAACCTTCATCGCAGTTTTTCCCTCCTTTGGTTTTCCACGTAAAAATTTGGTTTTTATTTTGCTAATTTAATTTTTGTTATCTATGTTTCATGCTCATACTTAATAATAGATAGTGTGGCTGTGGAATTGTTATGTGTTGGATTTTTTAAGTTTGAATTTTGTGACAACTGATTCACCCCCCCCTCAATTGTCCTACATCTTTTAATAATTGGTATCAAATCTTTGGTTCTTTGGGGAAGATCTTAACCACTTGAGGAGGATCATTATGGTTGATCAGATGGATGATAAAGAAGAACTCCAGACTACACTTAAGGATCTTGACAAAGTTGAAAATGAAAACATAGATCTGAAGGAGAATCTTGATCAAGCAAATGAATGTGTTCAAAAGTTGAAAGAACAATTGAATAAATTCAAGGAAATACATAGAGAAGTGAGTGAGTAGCTGAAACAAGAGATAATTGGACTATAAGTGACAGTATAAGAGAAGAAGAGAATTGAAAAATGTATGAATACAATGGTGCAAAAAAAAACTAATGAATGCTCTAAACTTGAACAGGAGATAGTAAACTTGAGGATTGAATTGGAAAAGGAAAAAATCTATGGGAATAATTTCAAATCAAGCTTTTATAAGCTTTGAGAACTACTTACTAGATAGAAATCAAGTAAAGAAAAATCTAGTTTGGGAAATGAGGTTGGTGAAAGTTCTAAGGACAATCAGATGACTCAAGACAAAGGGAAGTAGAAGAAAAATTCAAGAATTTTTACAAGGAGATCGCTTGTGAGATAGCCTAATGCACAAAGGTATCCCTCTTTCAATGGTATTTTTTTTCTTGTAATAAATATGGTCACGGGGCAACAAAATGTAGGAGCAAGAAGAGTCAGAATCAATTTTATGGTCTGTTCACCGGACAATGTTTTGAATACAAGAAGATTGCACATAAAGCTATTGAATGTAAATCTCAGGTGAGAATAATAAGTCAAGTAATGAGGAACAAATTTAATGAAGGAAGAGTAAATCAATCATTTAATGGCTACTACTATACCTATAAAAAAATTGGACATAGAGCAAATCAATGTAGGTTGAGAAGTAATGGAAGTCAAAGTAATCAAAAAAATGTCATCTGTTATAATTGCAATAAACCAAGATATATTTCAAAAGTTTGCAGAAGTAAGAAAGGAAAGAAATTTTCTCTAGTAGAGAAGAATGATTTGATAAATAAGGTTGACAAAGAAAAAATGAAGCAAGAGATGAATAAGATATTGAAGAAGAAAGAAGAAGAAAAACCTGAAGCTACTAATGCGTCTGTGCCCTCATCCGATACAGATGATTCTTCTAGGAATTAGACCTAGTATGGTCTTAGGGGGAGCATTATCAGAAAACTATAAAAAACCCCTAGATATATGGTGTTTTAGAGGCTAGCACGAGGATAAAATATGAAGAATGAAGAATCAAAGGTTTTGGAAAAAGAACTAGAAGAAAACATGTTGTCATGATGATTTGTGGATCGAATTAAGGTTTTCTATAGTGAGAAGAATGCTTTAGTAACTTTTTGATGTATGTCACATTTAATGTATTTTAGGATAAAACTGATGATGTATAAGTTGAATTTTGTGAGTCTTCTCAGTTAATTGAGCATTTGAAGAACTTAAAAGGTGCCCTGGAGCAATCTTGAAGAGATCTTAAAGCAATTCTGAAGGGAATTAGAAGCAATTGTCATAGGTAATCTAGAATTTTTTTTGTTTGCAAAAGGGGAAGAAGAACAACGAAGAGATTTTGACTAACGATTCGAGAAATCATGACAATGGATAAAGGATCAAGTGATGTCATCCCTATGAAGTTGAAAGGAGTTGAATTGGAAGAGTTTTATCATAGAAAGATGAAAGAAATGGAACTAGGGCTGAAAGAAAATGAATTACAGAGTATAAAAACCCTAGGTATGGATGTGTGGGGAGAATTTATGTGGTTTGCTGATAAAGAATTTATTTATGTGGTTTGCTGATAAAGAATTTATTTTTTTCTTTTTGAATCATTTCAAGAATGACAGTATTGTATTGGAAAAACCCTACTTAATTACAAAGGAATCGATTGAGACGATTACTAGATTGTTTATTATTGGGGATCTGCCTGCAGAGAAAGTTGTGAAGTACAAGGATGGGAGGAATTGACTAGCATTAGTAAAGACCCACGAGCTCTATTGATAAATAATCTTGAGGATTTGGCCGTAAGGTATGTTACATACAGTGTTTCTTACAAAATATATTTTAGAAATCATGAAGGTTCGACATCAGCTATTATTGTTTATATTGCCACATATATGATAGTTAAGGAGAAAAGGCAATTTGATTTGTGTGGTCTATTACTTGAGAATTTATCAAAAAATGTCTGAATGTCGGTGGTAGAGGGTTATCCATTTTGATTTGGTTCTCTACTTGTGTGCTTGGTCTTTTACTTTTTGAGTTCCCTACTAGGAAAGGATAATGTTGTGTGGGAATCCGATATTCCTATTGGGAAACAAGTCTACAGATACCTGGAGTCATTGGAAAATAATGTAAGTGTGTGAAAATCATATTTCACATCCTTAAAAATAACTTTATGCTTTGGTATGTCAACACTGAGTCAGTTTGAGGTAGGTTCATCCTCTGGTAAAAGAGAATTGGAAGTTGTTTTTGGTGATTCCCCTCCAAAATCAAAGAAAAGAAAAGTTGTAACTGAAGATATCATTGTCTTTTCGGAAGAGAAGGAAAAAGAATATATTCCTAGATCCAAGTCTTTTGATTCAGATGACATCAAGACTATATTGGTTAAAGGAAAGATGAAGAAGATTGGTGAGATATGGAATGCAACGTTTCCTATTGACAGAGTGAAAATTGATGATGCTCTGGTAGATTTTTTACTTCAAAAAGGTATTGATGTATCAAGTGTCTCTGACTCCCTACTAGAAAATTTAGTTGAGATTGTTGAAGAAAGAATGTTGCTTGAAGGTCCAAAAGGACATAAGTTTGAAGCCTTGGTTGAGAAGAGATGTACTAAAGCTAAGAAAAGACTATCTAAACTTATAGTGGAAACAAACAAATGCATTAAAGAAATATTAGACATTTACAAGTATTGTCTTTAGTGGCCTGTTGTGGTAGATAATTTCATAAGCAAAATTGAAGCAATTGAATCTAAAGTAAACAGCATTGGGAAGAAGTTTGACATCTTTGAAGACAAAGAAGGGAAACAAAGGTTGAGAGTTGGTGAACTGCAAGCTAAACTAATTGTTGTACAAAGACAAAGAGATGATGTGGTGAAAACGTTCTGGTTCCTTAAAGAAATTGATGAGTTCCGGTTAGACTATCTTTCTGGAATACTTACTAACGTAGAGGAGTGTGAAAAACAATGTTCATATTGGTCATCTTCTTTTACTCTATTGTGCTTATTGGAAAGCATCTGCACAAGAATGGATTCAGCTACATTTAACTGGAAGAAGTTGTGTCCAGTTCTCAAGGAAAGGTACAAGAAGGTGTTTGAAGTGAAGAGTGTTATTTTTACTTGAATCTTGAATGATTTCTATTGTTTTGTTTGTTTTGGGGAAGAAGGAAAGGAAGAGGAAAAAGAATTTTGAACAAATTGAAGTTAATTAAATTGTTGATTGAAAATTTTTGGATGGTTGGAAGGTTTTTAAGAATTAGAATATCTTTTTGCAAATTTTGATGTCACCATGTTTATATCTTTTTTGGCTACCCTTTGCCATTGATGTCAAAGGGGGAGAGATTGGAGAGTCTAGAGAGTTTTTGAATTTTTGGGCACATGTTGCCATCAATGACAAAGGGGGAGATTGTTGAAAAAATGAAGAAAGATGATTATCTTTATAGTTTTTTGTTGTTATTGATGTCACCATGTTGTGATTGCAAGTCTAAGTCTGTGTCTAATCTGGTATTTTGGTTTGGTATCTAAACTGGTATTCGAGTTGCACTCTCTTGTGTTCTTGTCTATATTTATCCATAGTTGATGGTTATTGTTTGCAATTGTGGGAAATTGTTCATGGTTATTGAAGGCGTACATGTTCAGAATATTATTGGCTCTGGTGCTCGTACGACATAGTGGTATTATTCTGTTGGTTGCTTTTTGTTGTGAAGTCTATTCCTGGCTGACTTCTTGGGTTAATTGTGATATCGTGAATTACATTTTCTATGTGGATATATGTGTGATCTATATTAGGTCTATGTTGACATGATGTAGCATGCTACATGGTTGAGCTTCTTTTTGGAAATATTTTGTGAATGATTGAAGTCGACAGTTAGTATTTTTGGTAAATATGAAGTGCATCTAATTAAGCTGACCTAATTGATGTTTGCAAATAAGAATATATATGTATATGTTGAATAGATTTGAGATATATAGGTGTGTGTGTGTATGTGAACAATAAAGCAGTACTAAATGTAGAGTGAGTGAAAAATGATGAAGTGTGTTAAGTCCGTCTATTTAGCATCACTAGAATTGTATCAGCACTTGTTAGGTGCATTATTCTTAGTTCAGTTTGGCTATAAAACCCAAATTCTTTTTGTGAATCTTTTTGCAGGTAGTGAGCCTCCCTTGTAAGTAGTGAGCTTTTGTATCAGGATAGTGAGTCCTTTTCAAGGCAGTGAGCCCTTCGTAGTGAGCCTTTTATATTTAGTTTAAAACTATTTTATATTGTGAGTTAACCCTCATCGTAGTTTTTCCCTCCTTGGTTTTTCCATGTAAAAATATGGTGTTTATTGTGTTAATTTACTTTATGTTGTCTATGTTTCATGCTAATACTTAATAACAGATAGTGTGGTTGCTATGCCCTTAATATCAGTGTACATCGGGTTATGAATAGTCGGCTTGTGGCTATCTTAACTCTCTATTAAGTCATATTATCATTAGTATGTTTTTATTTAGTTTTTTAGGTCAGCCTAAGACTTATATAGGTGTGCCTAAGTCGGTCTAGGTGATATCCTAGGCATAAATAGGTATATATAGGAGGTTGTGAGTCTTGTTTCATCATCAAATTGTGAAGTGCGTTCTCATTAGAGATATTTGGAGGTTTTCCCCCTCAAAGTGGCTTGTTATTCTTAGTTATTATCAAGTATTTGTAGCATATTTCATATCATATTCTTCTATTGTGCAAGTTATTTCATAACAAGTCGTATCAGAGCATGATCTTGGCACTATAGAGGCAAGGTTTTTTCTCAATATTGGAGGTGATTTTGGAAAGAGCATATCTTTCAGATTTTGGAAAAAAAAATTCTTATGTTTAAAGAGTTTTTGAAGAACATATTAAAGAAGCTATATTCCAGATTTTAGAAGAATTGGAGCAGAATTAAGCGAATTATTGCAGAATTAGGGTTTCTACACAATTTTTTTGGAATCTACATATCTCAGACATCTTATCGAATTGGAGTTTAATTTTTATTGGGTTTTTGAATACATACTAAAGGAGATTACAGTAAAAATTTTAGAGAATTTAAGTTTCATTTGTGTGATTTATTTCAAAATTAGTGGTTTCCATCATGACGGGGCATGCAACAAGGGGCAAAAAGAATGTTGTCACTCTAGGGAAGACTCCTGATAAGGATGGGGTAACAATAGAGGATATTACCCCTAATGAGGATATCAGTAAGGTCAAGGAATAAATTTCCTCAATGAAGATGGATATGTGTGACCTAAGAGGAGATATATCAGACATACAAAACATATTAAGCACCTACATGGTTGAACCAAGAAAGGAGTTCTCAAGTGACCAAGGTGAAAATTCTAGGTCAGCTAACATTGAGACAAGATTTAGTACTCCTATGGGAACTAGGACTTTATTTCCAAAGGTGGATATGCACAAGTTTGATGGCAAGGATCCTCTAACATGGATAAATCAAATGGAGAATTTTTTTGATGTACACCAAATCCTAAATGGATAAAAGGTCATGATGGCTTCCCTATATCTAGAACTAGATCAATTCATTTGGTATCATTGGCTTTGCACTCATTGAAGGAAAAAGGGGCTCACCGACTCATGGTTAATTTTTATGGAGGAACTCCAAGCACAATATAGCAATAATATGACAGATAACTTCTTCAACCAACTGGCTAAACTTCAACAAACAGGATCAGTTAAGGATTATATTCAGCAATTCCAAAATCTATCCTTAAGAGTGGATACAATTACGGAGGAAAACTTGAATGATTTATTCTTGGGGAGTCTCAAGGATCACATTTAACATGAGGTATGCATGTTTATCCCTAGCTCCATAAATGAGTCTTTTATCTTAGCATGCAAGGTAGAGGAGAAGTATTTGATTCCTAAGAAGCAAGGGGATAATGTGATAAGAGATAAAGGATATTCAATACAACCTACTAGGTTGACTTCACAACAAATTGAGGAGAAAAGAGAAAAAGTGTTGTGTTTCAATTGTGATAGAAAATATAGTTGAGGACATAAATGCAATGAAAACAAATTGTTCTATATTGAAGGTCCAAGTGAGGAAGAAGAGGAGGAACCCATACTAGAGGATGAAAGGGAGTCAAATGAGGAATCACATGATTCTCAACCAATAATTTCTTGCCATGCACTCTTAGGTTTCAGTGCTCCACAAAATCTCAAGGTGTTGGGGTTCTTAAAGAAGCAGAAGGTAACAGTGTTGATCGACTCTCGTAGTACTCATAATTTCATCAACAAAAAGTTAGCTACTCATCTAAATTGTTTTATATATCTAGCTCCAAAGCTTCAGGTTTTGATTGTAGGTGGTGGTACAGTTAGTTGTTCAAGGAAGTGTCATAGCAATAAATTATCCATGGGATATTATCAACTTGATACTCCAATGTATGTGATATCCATGGGAGCAGTAGATATTGTTTTGGGAGTACAATGGCTTACTACATTGGGAACGATTGAGATGAACTTCCAAGAACTATTCATGAGATTTAAATCAGAAGGAAGGGTAGTAGAGTTAAGGGAGTTGAAGGAAAAATCCCCACAAATGGTAAGCTCTCATCAAATGAAAAAGTTGCTTAAGAAAGGAGTGGATGGATTTGTGGCCCAGCTATGTTCATTAGAAGTCTCTCAATCTAATGCTCCTACTCATCCAGATTTGCAAGCTATAATTGATCGTCACTCAATTGTTCTTGGAGATATGCCTAAAGGACTTCCTCCTAAGAGGGATCATGATCATGCCATACAATTAGTTCCAGGTAGCCAACCACCGAACATCAGGCCTTACAGGTATCCACACATACAAAAGAGTGAGATAGAAAAAATTGTTGAAGAGATGTTAGAGGCAGGAATTATCAGGCATAGCCAAAGTGCTTACTCCTTACCTATGGTGATGGTACGTAGGAAGGATGATACTTGGCACATGTGTCCAGATTATAGAGTGCTCAACATATACACCATTAAAGATAAGTTTCCTATTCCAGTCATTGATGATTTGCTAGATGAATTGAATGGAGCTATGTATTTTACCAAGTTAGATCTTAGATCTGGTTATCACCAAATTCAGATTAAGGAGGAAGATATTTGTTAGAAAGTATTTTAGACTCATGAGGGTCATTATGAATTTTTGGTGATGCCATTTGGTCTTACCAATGCACCATCTACATTCCAAAGTTTGATGAATTCCATTTTTAAGAAGTTCTTGAGAAAGTTTATGTTAGTATTCTTTGATGATATATTGATTTATAGCAATACTTTGGAAGAAAATTTGCAACATGTGGATCAAGCATTACAAATAATTGAAGATCATAAACTCTATGCTAAGCCATCCAAATGTGCTTTTGTTCTTAAGGAGGTGGAGTATTTGGGACACATAGTTTCACATGAAGGAGTAAAGGTGGACCCTAACAAAATTAAGGCTATCATGGAATGGCCTATTCCAAAAACCATTAAGAAACTGAGGAGTTTCTTGGGATTGACAGGGTACTATAGAATATTTGTGAATAATTATGGTCATATAGTAGCACCTCTCACCACTCTATTGAAGAAGGATTCTTTCCATTGGAATGAGTCTTTCAATACAACATTCAAGAGATTGAAGGAGGCTATGTGTACAACTCCAGTGCTTGCCACTCCTGACTTCACCAAGGAATTCATTGTGTAATGTGATGCTTCTAGAAATGGGATAGGAGTAGTGCTCATGCAAGAAGTTTGACCAATTACTTTTGAGAGTCGTCAATTAAAGGGTAAGAATCAACTAAAACCTATTTATGAGAAGGAAATGCTAGCAATCCTCCATGAAATTTAACAATGGAGGCCTTATCTATTGGGTAGAAACTTCAAGGTTAAGATAGATCATGATAGCCTAAAAAATTTTTTGGAACAAAGACTATCTTCTAAAGAGCAACAAAAATAGGTCGCTAAGATGTTAGGTTATGACTTTGAGATTGTATATAAGAAAGGGAAAGAAAATATTGTAGCAGATGCACTTTCAAGGAAGGATGAGAAAGATGAAGCCGTATTGTGTTCCGTTTCAATATTACAAGAAAATTGGGTGGAGGAAGCCAAAGTAGAGTGGCAAAATGATGTTGAGACAAGTAATTTCATCGAACAATTAAAAAGTGATCATAGTAGTTCATATGAGTTTTTTTGGAAGGGAGATACTCTTTGGTATAAAGAGTGTTTGTATCTCTACAATAATTCCACTCTTAAACAAAATATTCTCACAGAGTTGCATGAGTCTCCAGTGCGTAGTCATTCAAGATTTTTGAAGACATATCATCGAGTCAAGCAATATTTTTTTTGGGAAGGGCTAAAAGGTGATGTTAAAAAAATTGTGGCTGAATGTTTGGTTTGTCAAAGGAATAAAGGGGAGAGAATTAAGACACCATGTCTCTTGCAACCCTTATCTATTCCTAGCCAACATTGGGAAGAGGTATCCATGGACTTCATCACAGGTCTTCCCAAATATAAAGGTCATAATGTCATCATGGTAGTAGTTGATCACCTCACTAAATATGCACATTTAATTGCATTATCACATCCTTTTACAACAAGTGCAGTGGAAAAATATTTTTTGGAGAATATCCAAAAGCTACATGGTACACCTAAGATTATTGTTAGTGATTGTGATCCTATCTTCACTAGTCACTTTTGGAAAGATTTATTCACATGTTTGGGTACTCAGTTGGCTCATATCTCTTCATACCACCCTCAACTAAATGGAAAAACTAAGGTTGTTAATAAATGTTTGGAAGGATATCTACGTTGTTTCACTTCAGAGAAATAGTCTCAATGGGTAGATTGGCTACCACTTGTAGAATGTTGGTATAACACTTCTTTTCATAGCTCATCAAAACTGTCTCTATTTTTGGCACTTTATGGATATCATCCTTCTTCCATCACATCATCAATAAAGGTGTCACCAAGAGTTCAGGCAGTAGAAGACCACTTGCTTCATCAACAACAAGTACTTTTAGGACTCAAGGAGAATTTAGCAATGACACAAAATTGAATGAAACAACAGGCAGATCAACATCATAGTGAAAGAAGTTTTGAAGTTGGGGATTGGGTCTTCTTGAGATTGTCGCCTTCTATGCAAATCTCACTAAAGCAACAGAAAAAGAATAATAATTTGTCTCCAAGGTATTATGGTCTATACCAAATTATGCAAAAGATCGGCAGTGTTTCCTACAAGCTAGAGTTGCCACCAACAACAAAGATACATCCAATTTTTCATGTTTCTTGTTTAAAGAAGGTAGTTGGGCATAATATTCCCACTCAAACAACACTACCAGAGCTTGATGAAGAAGGAAGAATCATTTTGGAACCAGAGTGAATTCATCAAACACGCACAAAGAAGCTAAGGAATAGAACTCTCACTTAGTATTTCATCCAATGGAAGAATTTACCAATTAAAGATGCCACATGGGAGGATGAGGAGTTCATTCAAAAGAATCCAAACTTGATTAGCATTGAGGACAATACTTCTTTGAAGAAGGGGGGCATGCTACGCCCTTAATATTAGTGTACATCGGGTTATGAATAGTTGGCTTGTGGCTATCTTAACTCTCTATTAAGTCATATTATTATTAGTATGTTGTTATTTAGTTGTTTAGGTTGGCCTAAGACTTATATAGGTGTGTCTAAGTCGGCCTAGGTGATATCCTAGCATAAATAGGTATATATAGGAGGTTGTGAGTCTTGTTTCATCATCAATTTGTGAAATGTGTTCTCATTAGAGATATTTGGAGGTTTTCCCCCTTAAAGTGGCTTGTTATTCTCAATTATTATCAAGTATTTGCAACATATTTCATATCATATTCTCTATTGTGCAAGTTATTTCATAACAGCAGTTGTGGAATTCTTGTGTTGGAGTTCTTAAGTTTGAATTTTGTGACAACTAATTCACACCTCCCCTCTAAGTTGTCCTACATCTTTTAACATGATGTGCATGGGTGTTTTCCAAGCACAATGGTTTTGCAGGTTTTGCACGGTCAAGAAAAACTTGTGGTTTTGTGGAGCTATGGTTAAGCTATTTTCTAGACCCTAGCTTTTCGGCCATTACTGGATGAGATGCAATTTTTCATGCATGCTTCATCCATGGTGTGAGGAGGTGAGATTCTTTCCTTGCATGGGAGTGTTGGTATGTGATTAATCACTCAACATTTTTGTGGTGATGCTTGGTGGATTCCTTGATTATGGTGCTTATTGTGGACATGATTGGAAAATTTGATCTGAGCTTGATTTGGTGCTTGAGTCATGTTGTCTACATAGTTATTCTCTTTGAGATCTTAGTTTTGTATTTTCTAGTGTGATAGTTAGTTTGCATGTTACGTTGATTGGATCTACAGGTTGTGCAATGTTGTGGGCTATCTTTACCTACATGATTGCATATATGACTTGGAAGTGGATTGTCTATATCCATGAGTTTTAATTCTATGTTGATGCAAAATTGTTAGCTGGCCTTGTCTGTGCTCACTTGTACATCTGTGTGGCTTCTTTGAGATGAGAGGATGGATAATATGTGAGTACTTGGATAGTCAGCATTGGATTCTTGCAACATGGTGTATTTACTTGGTTTGGAGATCTTGGTTTCACTTGGTGTGATCAACAATACACTTGTATGTGTGTGGAACTTAATGATTTTCAGATTTGGGAGATGGCGTGTCATGTGCTTGGAAAGCTCGGTACCACAATTCAATGGTATTTTTAGCAATGACTGTGTATTCATCACTATATGGTGAATGATCTTCTCAAGTGATGCAGATGTTTCAAAAGGACTCTTAGATCTTGTTGTTGTAGAAGGGTTTCTTCACATTTGCATGTGAACACTATTTGAAGATGTGTAGCATCTCAGAGCCATGGAGAACTCTTGTGGTCTTTGGGTTGAAGTGTTGGCAGTGCTTGATAGGTGATGTCGGTTTAGAGTTTGTTTGTTTTATGTCATGATATACTCTTGATTCTAGATTAGAGTTTTGGCATGATGCATTGACCATGGTATATTCACTTGGAGCATGGGATCTCCTAAGGGGGTGGTAGGAGCATGGGATCTCCTAAGGTGGGTGGTAAGATCATGATGTCATGATAAGTTCCTAATTCAAATGATTGAAGCTTTGATAGTGGTCTAGTGTTTTTGTGTGTTTTGGGTGCATTGGTCATATGCTTGAGAACTTCATGATAGTGTAGTGATGCATTTGGAGTTTAGCATGAGATGAATGTTTGTTGGTGCTCATGGATACATGGAGAATGAGATAAGGCTATATTTCTCTTGAGATGAGAGAAGTGTTGTTGAGATGGTCGCTTTTGATGAGATCTCAATAGAAAGTTTGAGGATCCTACACCTTGGTTGGACGTGAGTTCAATAGAGACCTATGAGGAGATTTATCTTGGAGGATTCATGATGGCTTGCATATCTTAGAGGAGCATTCTCATTCCCCACTCTTGGTCTACTGAGTGGCTTATCACTTGAAAGTTATTTCCCATTGTTTCTCTCAAGTGCTTTATGCTTTCTTTCATAGACATGGATCTTGAGTTTCTATTAGATGGTTCTGGAGGATTCATTGTAAGAGATGGATAGCATGGTTATTTCCTTGGTTTTGAATTTTCATTTATGATGATCATAGGGGATGGTATTGGGCTTATTTCTTGAGATGGGAAATGGAGTAGTTTGATATTCTTTTATAAGCTTACATCCATGTATATACATGATGCATATATTATGTTTAATCTCTTGAGGTTGAACGGGTTTGGATGTTGTTATAGCTTTTCTCTTGAGGTTGTGAAGATCTTACTCGACATAGTTGGCATTTAGAGGTGTATGTAGAAGGGCATGCTACATGTTTATGATTTGTAGATTTTTCTCTTTAGTCTAGTTCTTCATGTATGTTCGGATTCATATGACTTTAGATGTCAGATTTCTATGTGGAGCTATGGTGATCACTAGTTTGTGGTAATGTGTTGTCACTTGGTTGATGACATGGAGGTTCTTGTATCTCTTTCTTAGGTCGGATATGGAGAACATGGGAGAGTTGTGGAAGATTGTTGAGAGAGATGTGTCTTGCAGTAGTTGATTGCAGGATTTGTAGATCTTTGTGGATGTTCCTTGGTACTACATGGCTACACTTTCTATGTGTTGTGATTAGTAGACTTTGTATTCCTTTGATTGTTTCATATTTGGTATTACCCATGCAGTGGGAGTTCCTAGATGTGTTCGATCTTCTTCGACTGGTTGGCACATGGAGCTTGAATTTTCAGTTGATGGGCTAGCTATGTAGGTGGCATGAGTTTGTTGATGTGGATACCTTTGAGGTATGGGTGAGGATGGATTAGCACTTGTTTTGTGTGTTAGTTTTAGTCATGTGGGTTGTTCAGCTAGATGGGATCAATTAGTTTCCTAGTTGTTGTTCTAACTGATGTTCTATCTTGTTTTCTCGAGGATGACTTCACAGTTGTGTTTGGGTTTCAGGCTTTGAAGTTGATGTTCTTGATGCTTTTGTATAGCTTGTGAGCATAGTGGAGTGGTGGCAATATCCTGTAGCCTTTGCTATCAATTGGATTTGATGCTTGTGTTCTTTGGACTTGTGTATATACACCATGGCTTAATCCTTTCCTTCGAGGATGGCAGGAATTGTTGCTCGAGATGGTGGGCATCTTGGATGTTGTAGGTGTCTTGGTTGGAGCACGGAAGCATTGTTTGAGATTCTTGTGATTGCTTGTATGGTTGTGATGATGTGTTTTCATCAGTTGACTCTTAGTATTTAAATCCTTTTACTTTCATAGGCTCTTCAAAGGCGTTTGACAAGTGAGAGAATGTTAGGAAAATGAAGGTGTCTCAACCTTTTGTTTTTCTATATATTGAATGTTGCTAGTTTTCTCACATTGTCTTTTGAGTTACAACTTGTAGTTTCTTTTTTCTGATGAGGATTCAAGTTGGAAAGTTGATTTTATAGGTGGATTTGTGCATGAAGGTATTTTCTATTTCCATGTTGATTTTTGACAGTTCATTTAGAAATGTATAATTTGTGCATTGTAAGCTCTATAAAAATGAGATTTTGCTTGAGTTGAGAGAGGAGATATTGAATTCACAGGGGTTATGCTACTGAATTTTCTCCATATGGAATAGAATGTAAATCTCCATGTAAAGGCTATTGGGAATAGGATGCCATTTAATTATAATCCTAAATATATTTCATGTATCTCCTAAGTCCTTGGAAAATGTTCCCCAACACTAGAATTAGAAAGAGATTAAATTCAAATGAAATGAACATGTAGATTGACATTTGTGATTATTCCTAAATGATAGGAACATGTGGGGACATCTAAGAAGAGCTCCTACAACATAGGAGCACATAGGGCATCCACATGGAAGGTGGAACCCACATTGCTTCAGTTAACTATTTGGAGGATTGACAACACTTCAATAATGCATGTTCAAATCCTACAAATTAGGGATTGATATTTACATGAGTGGAGTGGTACTATTAGTTCAGTTTCAGTTCAGTGCAGTTATGGTTCAATTATCTTCAGTTGCATGTAGTTATTTTGAGTTGAATGCTAGTTTACTTGATTTGACTTGAGTTGCATGACTAATGACTTTAGTTGCATGTCAGATAATAGGTGGATACTTTTAGTTAAGTGGGGATGATCAATTGTGCATATTTTTTACATGAATTGGTGGAGAGATATGTTTCAATTAACTAAGATATACTTGGGACCACCTTGGGTGCCCAAGTTGGCATCTTTCAGTTAACACATTTTGCATGAGAAGATATTTACAAGGCTCGGTTAAGTGGGCCCATTCTAGGGTGCCAACTTTGAGGTGATGTTTGCAAGATATTTTCTTGACCAAAGTTTTGTTAAGTGTTTAGTTTGGGGTGCCTAAATTGAGGAAGACTTTAGTTTGACTTAATATTACATTGTGGAACTCTACTTGCCCAATCTAGGCATAGATTTTTGTGAGGAGAGTTATGCTCTTGTTTTGTATAACTCTTATGAGTTTACATGCTTAATTATTGTCTATTAATTCCAACAAGTGGATGAGAGTTCTATGAGAGTTTATTGCAGGTTGTGAAGAAGGATTGTTAAAGGAGGGGAAGCATATCAATCAAGGATTGATACAATATTATTGTAATCTAGTTCTAAGGTTAAATAATACAAGCACTATTGATTATGGTGGATATTTTTCCCGAAAGGGTTTCTCCACGTATATTATGTGTCACTTCTATCTTCTTGTCTCATTCTTCTACAATATTTTGTTTCTTTCTACAATTGGTAAAATTGATCTAAATAGATTAATCATACACAAATAATTGTGACAAAGAACACTTAATTAGATCTACAGTATCATAGTTTTACAAGTATTAAGCTACAATATTACCTTCATTTTTCAACATTTTGGTATTAGAGCTAATGGTTGGTTAGAGTTTGGGACGCCTTTCTCTTAAAAGTTTGAAGGTCTTTTGTCTATAGTGGGAGCTTTTACTATTGTGTTATTGCAAATTTGTAAAAGAAGTGTGTTACAATGAGTTATACTTCTCATCTAGATATTGAAAGATTCAATGGATCTAGTTATGAGATGTGGAAACTAAAAATGGAGGATGTCCTTGAAGAGAGAGATCAATGGTTAGTTGTTTTTAATGAGACAAAGCCATCTACAACAATGTTAGGTGAGGATTGGGCTAAGCTTGATAATAAGGAAAGAGGGACCATAAGGTTATGTCTTGTTGATGTTGTTCTCTTGAATGTTTTAGTTGAAGCTACCACATATAAATTGTGGAAGAGGATCTAGGTGATATCTATCAAACCAAAAGTCTTATTAATAAGTTGTATTTGAAAATATAGTCGTATTCTTTAAAGATGAAAGATGGTGATTTTTTTGCACATCATTTAAATGCTTTCAATTTGATTCTAAGTCAGCTAGCATCTATAGATGTAAAGCTAGAAGATGAAGATAAATGCATTTTGTTACTTTGTTCTTTACCAAAGTCTTGGAAAAATATAATTGTTGCTATCAGTGGTAGTGGTGCAGATCCTAATATGGACACTATAATTCCTACTCTCCTATCAGAGGAGATGATGAGGAAATCTAAAATGGGATCCCAAGATGCCTTATTTGTAAGAGGTAGGCCTAAGGAAAGTAAATCTAAGGGAGACAAGAAAGGAAAGGATAAGTCCAAAGGATAGTCTAAAACCCCTAGTAAGAGTAAGGTAAAGTGTTGGAACTGTGGGAAACCGAGACATGTAAAGAAGGATTGTAAGAACTAGAAAAGGAGTTTTGATGCTTCTACAGAGAAATCCTCGGATGATAGTAATGATGCATTGATCATTTCATGAAAAACTATTAGTGATGACTCTTGGCTTATTGATTCAGGTTGGCTTTTTGATTTAGTGATGGTAGGGTTAAGACCCTTAATGATGTTTTACATATTTCAGGACTTGCTAGAAATCTACTTTATGTATCTAAGTTCAATGATTCTAGAATGCATGTGAAATTTGACTAAGGTGGTTGCAGATTGGTGAAAGGGAATATGGTGGTTACTAAAGGATCTCGGATTGGGACTTTGTTTAAGCTTAATACCTCCAATTTGAATAAATCAACCAATGTAACTAAAGCTGAAAATACATGTATGTTGTGGCATAGATTGGGCCACATTAGTGAAAAAGGTCTTAGGACCATTATTAATAAGAAATTGGTTGACGGTATTCCTAATTATAATATTGGAAAAAATGATTTATGTGAGCATTATGTTTTTGGAAAGCAATCTAGATCTTCATTTCCTAATGGAACAAATAAAGCTAAAAGATTATTGGAGATTATTCATTCAGATGTTATGGGTCCTATGGATATTGAATCTATTGGAAAATCTAGATATTATGTCACATTTATTGATGATTTCTCAAGATACACTTGGATCTATTTTATGCATAACAAATATGATGTGTTCAATAACCTTAAATAATTTAAGGCTTTAGTTGAGAAACAATTAGATCATAAGATAAAAGTGTTGAGATCAGATAATGATGGTGGATATTGTTCTAAGGAATTTGATGATTATTGTAAGCATGCAAGAATTGTGAGACAGAAAACTACTCCATATACACCTCAACAAAATGGAGTAGCAAAAAGGATGAACCAAACCTTAATGGAAATAGCTAGGAGTATGCTAAGTAGTGCTAAGCTAGATTGGTGCCCTTGGGCCAAGACTGTAAGTACTTCTTTCTTTTTAATCAATAGATCTCCTAGTTCATCTATTGAAGATAAAACCCCTTATGAAATGTGGTTAGGTAGGAAACCTAGTGTTACACATTTAAGGATCTTTCGTTGTGAGGCTTTTGTTCATGTTCCTAAAGAAAAGAAGTCTAAGTTGGATCCAAAAGCACAAAAATGCATATTCATAGGTTATGGTGAAAATGTAAAAGGTTACAAGCTTCGGAATCCTCTAACCCAAAAAACTACTTTATCTAGATATGTAATTTTTAGGGAATTTAGATCTTATATAGGAGAAGAACAACCAAAGGAGAAGGATACTTCTTGAACAGTGCATTTTGAGATAAATACTAAGAAGCATGAAGATGCACATGTTGAAGAAAAATTAGATGGATTGGATGAGGATAGTTCATAGAGTTCTAAGATAGATGCTCGAGATGAGCATATTGAGGAACAAGAAGAACCTTCTTTGAGAAAACCCACAAGACAACAGAATCTCGTTGATAGGTATAGCCCACCTGATTTCCATTGTATATTTGCTTTGATGAGTACTAATGATGAACCTAGATCTTATAGAGAAGCTTTTTCTTCAAATAAGAACAAACTTTGGTCACAAACTATGCATGAGGAAATGGTTTCCTTGGATACTTGTGACACATGGGATCTTGAGAGTTTTCCCAAAGGAAGAAAGGCCATTGGTTGTACATGGATCTTTAAAAAGAAAATTGGAGCATATAGTAATCTTGAAAGGTACAAGGCTCGATTAGTAGCCAAGGGTTGCTCCCAAAGAGAGGGAGTTGACTTTAATGAGATCTTCTCCTGTTGCTAAATTAAATTCTATTAGATTCCTTTTATCTATTATTGTTGCTTATGATTTTGAGATAGAGCAAATGGATGTGAAAACTGCTTTCTTACATGGAGATCTTGATGAGGAGATTTATATGAGGCAACCTGATGGTTTGTTGTAAAAGTAAAATAATTATTGGTTTGTAGGTTAAAGAGATATTTATATGGATTGAAACAATCACCTAGAATGTGGTACTAGAAATTTAATGTTTTTGCATTGAATATTGGTTTATGTTAGGAGTGAGGAAGATCATTGTGTTTACATAAAAGTTATTGATGATCAGATTTTAATTCTTATCTTGTAGGTTGATGACATGTTTATTGGTAATAGCAAGGTAATGAACAAATAATTGAAAGCACAACTCTCTAGCACATTTGAGATGAAAGATCTAAGAGCTGCAAAATATATCCTTAGTATGGAGATCAACAGAGATAGAGGTAACATAAAGCTTTTCTTAAGCCAAAGCAACTATGTTGATACTATTTTGAAATGGTTTAGTATGCATGATATTAAACCAATTAATATTCATTTATCAGTTGGCACGAAGTTAAGTTTAGACATATGCTAGTGTAGTTGGTAGCTTGATATATGCAATGGTTTGTACAAGACCAGATATAGCCCAAGTAGTGGGAGTTCTAAGTAGGTTTATGTCTAACCCTGGTAAAAAAAATTGGAGTTATGTTAAGAGGGTGTTTAGATATTTACGAGGTACTTTTAATTACGGTTTGGTTTATCATGGTGCTAATGATATTGATATTATGTACAGATCATTGGACATACAAAGTTTTGTTGATTCAGATTGGGCAGGAGACTTGGACAGTTGGAGGTCGACAAGGGGTGAAGCCACAACAGTGGTTTACAATTCAAGTGAGGAAGGAAAACTCACAAAAAATGACCCCATGGAAAAAAACTTGATTTTAGGGGTTTGTACGAACTTACTGGTTCAAGCAAACCCATAATAAGGGGTTCATTCGAACCAGGGTTCACTCGAACTAGGGTTCACTCGAACCAGGGTTTGACTGAACCCTTTTAATGCTTTCCCGCCCAAAAACCAAACAAAATCCCTTATGGAAGGGTGGTTCATTCAAACTCCTAGGGGTTTGTTCAAACCACCTTTACCCCTAATCCCCCCTAAGACATAAGAAAATCTAATTTTTTACGTTTCAAAGCTCGGGTTGAGGATGAAAATGGAGGAATCTTCACAAACCCAACTAGAATCAGGTAGTCCTCAAAATGAGCTATCCAACAAATATAATTTTAATATGTTTTGGTTTTATTATGTATTTGATTTTTAGTTTTATTAAACATAGGTTTTTCACCAAAAATGAAGGTCTTTGTTATGCACATGTGGAAAAATAGTATATTATAAATTAAAAAATTGAAAAATATGATTTCACCAGATATTGAAGTCCTTGATCCAACAAAAAAAATTGAATTTCAATATATACAAAAAAAGTTATGCGTTATACAGTCGCGCTATGTCTGAATTGTAATTGGTTTAACTTCAAAACTTTATTAAAAAAAAAGACTCAATAAAAAACTATCTAATCAAGTGGAAGCACTAGATATCGGAGTTACAAATCTAAATTCAAAAGAATTATAATTTTATCCTTCATGGAAAAAAGTTATGCATTATACGGTGTCTGTCATTTTTTAAAAATGTTGTTTTCTTAAAAAATCAGTTTTCGTGGGAGATGGAAAATGAAGTACAATCTAATTCCAAAAATTTTTAAAAAATATTTTTAGAATCTATAGACAAAATGTGACAAGACTCTAGTTTGCATCATCTTCAAATTCCTCACAGTTTAGCCGCTATAGGTGCATGAATGTGAAGATTTAGTTAAAAAAAAAAATCAATGTCCAGTTTGGCCAAAAATTGTAAACCACTATTATGGGATCACCCGTGGCTATGTGTTTACTTTGTTTGGAGCTACAGTTAGTTGGATGAGTACAAGGAATCCCACAGTTTCTTTGTCCACCATAGAAGTAGAGTACATGGCTGCTACACATGCCTCTAAAGAGGCAGTTTGGTTACAGAGACTTGGGAAAAGTATTGATTTTAATTGCAAGCAAAATCTAGACTTGAATTTGATAGTCAAAGTGCTATTTTTTTTGCCAAAAATCCTATGTATCATGCTCATACTAAGCATGTTGATGTTCAATATCACTTTGTGTGAGAAATGGTTGAGAGTGGGAAGGAATTGATTAAGAAAATCGACACTTTGATCAATGCTGCAGATTATCTTACGAAATCGGTTCCTACAAATAAGTTCTCTTAGTGCAGGAAGGCCATTGGCCTTGAGTCCTATACTTGATTTATAATAATGATTCCTTGTTTAGAATAAATGCAATGTATAATGTCTAGTGGGAGAATGTTGGGAATAGGATGCCATTTAATTGCAATCCTAAACATATTTCATGTATCTCCTAAGTCCTTAAAAAGTGTTCCCCAACACTAGGACTAGAAAGAGATTAAATTTGAATGAAATGAACATGTAAATTTACATTTGTAATTATTCCTAAATGATAGGAACATGTGGGGGTGTCCAAGAAGAGCTCCTACAAGATAGGAGCACATGGGGCACCCACATGGAAGGTGGAACCCACCTTGCTTCAGTTAATGGTTGGAGGATTGATAACACTTTAGTAATGCATGTTTTGATCCTACAAATTAGGGATTGATATTTACATGAGTGGAGTGGTACTATCAGTTCATTATCAGTTCAATATCAGTTCAGTTTCAATTCAGCTCAGTTATGGTTCAATTATCTTCAGTTGCATGTAGTTATTTTGAGTTAAATGCTAGTTGACTTGAGTTGCATGACTAATGACTTTAGTTGCATGTTAGATAACGGGTGGATACTTTCAGTTAAGTGGGGATGATCAATCATGCATAATGTTTGCATGAATTGGTGGAGAGATATGTTTTAGTTAATTAAGATTGATTTGGGACCACCTTGGGCACCCAAGTTAGCATCTTTCAGTTAACACCTTGTGTATGGGAAGATATTTACAAGGCTCAGTCAAGTGGGCTCATTCTTGGGTGCCAACTTTGAGGTAATGTTTGCAAGATATTTTCTTGACCAAAGTTCAGTTAAATGTTCAGTTTGGGGAACCTAAATTGAGGAAGACTTTGGTTTGACTTCATATTATATTATGGAACTCTACTTGCCCAATCTAGGCGTATATTTTTGTGAGGAGCTTTATGCTCTTGTTTTGTATATAACTCTTATGAGTTTAAATGCTTAATTATTGTCTATTAATTGTAGCAAGTGGATGAGAATTCTATGAGAGTTTATTGCAGGTTGTGAAAAAGGATTGTTGAAGGAAAGGAAGCATATCAATCAAGGATTGATACAATATTATTGCAATCTTGTTCTAAGGTTAAATAATACAAGCACTATTGATTCTGGTGGGGTTTTTTCTTGAAAGGGTTTCTCCACGTATATGTTGTGTAATTTCTATCTTCTTATCTCATTCTTCTACAATCTTCTCTCTTTCTACAATTGGTAAAATTGATCTAAACAGATTAATCATACACAAAGAATTGTGACAAAGAACACTTAATTAGATCTACAATCTCATAATTTTACAAGTTTTAAGCTACAATATTACCTTCATTTTTCAACAATGGCTTAGAGCCTGCAATTGTATTGTAACTATGTATTTGGCTGCTGAATAATTCAATGGATCTATGCTTTTGGAGTGTGGGGTTTTTGACTCGAAAGGGTTTTCTCAACATAAATCTTTGTGTTCATGTCTTATGTTCTTTCATGTTTAATGATTCTATTTATTGAATTTGTTTAATGCATGTTGTTGAAACTGGTTAAAATTGCATGAATTTTCCTCTAAGGATTAATTGTGGGAAATAAACTATGTCTAATTCCGCTTTATGGCATAGTGGTACGTGCTTTTTGAGGTTCTATGAAGAAATGAATGTTTACCGAAGGCACCTACTGATTTCAAATGTTCGTTCTGGAATGAATCAATTTCCCTTCAAACTCTACCCCGTACTCTCCAACCTTTCGCTTTCAACCTGTAGAATGAAAAAACTCACAACACAGAGTGTTTTCCAATGACAATACTTGTTACAATTTAAAATGCATGTCTTAATCACATTAGCCTTCCCACCTCCAATGCCTGCACGTGCACAGATAGCTTCTCATGCAAGCCACCACACCAGTGAATTGGAAGGGGCAGAACAAATGACTTGTTGATGTCGTTATCTCTTTGCTTCCCTTGTCGTAACATTTCCTCCTATCTGTCGATTTCGTCACTTTTATCTCCCGTCTTGACGGTCCCCGCACTACGTCGTCTCATCATGTTATATATGTTTTTATATATATTTCTATGCGTTTTTGTATGTTACATACTTATGACATGTATGTTTTGTCAGAAGATTAGCTGCGTCCAACTCAACTCAACTTCTTTTAAATATGTCTTAAATATTTTAAAAATCTGTCATAGTGCAAGCTGTCGACCTTCTAGTCGCAATAGAACTACTTATACAGCTCTGTAAAAATCGAACCTAAAACATAAGTTGCACGCTAATAAAACAGTCACCAAAAACAAGTGAAGATACTTTTATAGAAACAACTTAAATGTGGCGATTAACTTATCACTGAAGTCTACAATTTTTGTCATGACTGTTTTACATGTTTATATTCTTGCTTCAGAGAGTTTCGACAACTCGCAATTGCAACGTTAATAAACCACTGTGATGTCTAGTTTACAGCCTTTTTTCACTTGTGGAAGACATTCACATCAAATGATAACAATGGAATAAATAATTTTCCGAGGAAAAGAAATTTGTATAAATTATATATTCGCAAAAAGTTTATAAGTGTTGGCATCTAGGAAGACCTGGCGAATAGCTGCAAAACAGCCCAAAATGGCCATGATAGAAAATACTACAGCAATAATGGTATTAACCCAGAATAGTATGCCTCTTCTAGAAGGTCTGAAAGTCAGGTTGTAGCAGATCATAGGTAAAACAAAATCCAATGGCAAAAACCCAAAAGCACCAATCACTGCATTAATATCCCCAAAGAAAGGTAGCATTGCAGCCAAAAGTGTGGCAATCGCTACTGCTAACGTCCTTAAAATCAACCTGGGTATCAGATTTCGCAAAGAAAATCTACCCATTTCCACATCTGCAGAGTTTCGTTCTAGCACTTCAAATGATGGTTGCAAGTACACCTGCCAATGTCAGTTTTAAAAACAATCAATTAAATTTCCTGATGATAGGTTGCGAAGTTACAAATCCAAACATTTTACTTCTACAAATTCATTCTCAGTTATTCCCTTAAGAAAAGTGGGATAAGTTAATCTTAAGCTCGAATAAACTAGAGGAGAGGATCAGTTTTTGAGCATGTTTGAATAGTTGTTATAGTATTTATTGATTTAATGTTCAATAGTTTTAACAATATTAGATCAATAGTTGTGACTTTAAAGTTGTTAGTATTGATGATGACTACCCATAATTGAATGAAATGTATTTTTCAGATCTAGAAAACAACAATTCATGTGATGCCACATTAGCCCCCAATAAAACATGACTTAGCAGACAACTATTGTTCTCACTTTTTTTAATGGGCCTTTTTGGACACCTTGCCAAAAAAATGCTGATGTGGCATCATATTTGATGATGTGGCCCTGAAACTTTAATTATAAGCAGGGGACTTGTCAAATAAGCTGTTGTAAAAAATTGAGAGTGATTTGAAATTTTCACATAAGATTTTGAGAAGTGCAAAATTAGAGTGCTCAACAACTATTAGATCCTCTCCCCTAATAAGACTAAATAAATATAAATGATTTAACTCTCTGACTTATTCACTTGATCTTTTATCTTCTTTCAACTATTCACTTCACTCATTTTTTTTTTTTTTTGAGACATTTCAAATCTTTACTAAATAGTAAATTGACAATTGAACAACTGTAACAAGTTTTTCAATTCTCTAACCATTCCAACTGCAGCTCCTTGGAAAAACACAAACATATTAGCCATGACTAGAAACCATTTGGGAAGAAACAGAGGCCCCTCAGATGGGACGAAATTGCTAAAGATAGTTCCATCTGCTTTGTTGCCAAACGCCCAGTAGCCTGAAATTGCCACAGAGAAGAATGTGGACACCACCACTGCGTAACATATAGACAATCCTTTGAACATCTTTCCTGATACAGGAGGCGCCAGAGTTGCCTGAAAACATTATACTCAGTAAGGCCTATAGTTCTATTTGTGTCTAGCTGACAATACAAGAATTGATTTTAAAGAAAAATGTAAGAAAATAATACAGATGCCCATCTAGTCAGCAGTGGTCACCAATGTATAAAATGTTTGAACGTAAAAGCAACTTGAAAATAACAACTCTTTTGTGTTTTTATTTGGTTGTTGATTCTCTAAATAGCTGTTGTAATGATTGCCCCTTTCCACTATAAGCTATCTTAAGTAATGAACAATTTAGTCGATACCACTAAAAGATTTCTATGGTAGACTAGAACCCCTAAATTTTATAGAAAATCAGTAGTACTTACCTGAATTTCCGGAATGATTCCATTACCAAAAGTGGTAGCAATGATTGAGAAAGAATTCAAAGCTGCAAATAGTTTGCTTGTTGTACTACCAACCAAAGAATAATCTTTCTCAGATTCTTCTTTTGAATTACCTGTTAGATAGGAAATAAAATTTTATTAAATTCTACCAATTATCCTTCTTTCAGACATCTATACATTCTAGATCTACATAAACTTTAGGAAAGGTTAAAGTATGTGGGCATAAAAGGGATGATCCAAATGGTAATGATGTAATGGAAAGGAAGCCATTTTTATGATCTTGGTTCGATGAAAAAATCAAAACAAGAAATACAGAACAGTTGTAAGAACCTGGTCCTTGTTGAAGTTATCCTTACAGCAGTGGGTGTCCCACAACTACAATTTTTGTATGAGTTGTAGATAGTTCTATCTAAATTATAGAATCTTAAGAAAGTTGCTTAAGTTTACCCCATACCACTGTGAAGGGCACAGTGCACGAATCAATCTAGACAAACCTGCATAAATGGAACCGATCACTGCACAGATACTGTAAGCAAAGCACAGAACAAAGGACACCAGATTAATGTGTCTCAGAGAATGAAACGAAGGCATCTGAGCCAGAATCAACATCAACCCTCCAAAGCAAATGATAAATTCATATAGCTTCATTTCTCCATCTGGATGATATATAGTGTATAGAAACTGCAAAACAGAGCCAAGCATCAATGGGAAAAATCCACATCACTCTTCCAAATGTATTAAGATTATAGGATGCATATATAAAGACCTTAAGAGTCTGCCCACCGATCAGAGTGCACCCTATAGTAGATCCATAGCATACTGCAAACTGTATAGGTCCTACAAAATACTTAGCCACCATGGGCCCTGTATAACCAACAAATTACACAACCAAACCATTACAAATAATATTCGCTATGAAAACCTCAGACAAATGCTATGAATGTATCTCTGACCTTTCCAGTCACACTTCCTGACCCATCATCACCATTAAAAGTGATGATAAATTTGGATAATAACTTAGAGGTCCTTAAATAGAAAACACTATTACATGCACACAAGATCCAATACCCAGAAAGAGTAACAAAAATCCTGATTCCTACCCATAACATGATAGCTAACATCTCTGAACCTTAATTGTCTGTTTCCCTGCAATTCCAAATGCTCAAGCACCAGGGACAGGAGATTATATGAATAGAAACTGACTACTGCCCCACAAGTAAGGCACATTACACCTGCAGCCCATCCAAGCGAGGCGAAGGCAAATGGCAAGCTGAGAAGTGCAGGGGCCACTATGGAGGTTGATAAATGAAAGCCAGCATGAATCCATGTTCCTGCATATCATCAAAATCCCTCTTTAATTCGGTCTATTTATATTTATCTTAAGTATAAAAATTGAATTTACCTTTGGATTCTAAGACAAAGAGGGCGCCTGCATCTACAGGTTGGACCAGAGCCCATCTCAAATCTCCTTCCCTATTAGCAGAACCCATCTCAGTATATATGACAGACCTTTCAAAGATCTGAACCTAATATTTTTCTGCTGCATATGTTTCCAAACTTCCTGGAATGATGCCCAGAACTGGGGTTGAGCTTTGATAAAAAACGAGTGGTAGCGGTGCAATATATTATTGCTATTACTCATAAGTGGCATAGTACTATGGTAAAAATTAAATTTGTTTTGTTTTATAGTGTTAGTAATAATTTATTTTTTATTATGTTAATATAAATACTGTTCTAATATCTAATTTAAAGTCAAAAATGTCAGTTTTAAATTATAAGAGGTAGAGTGTAATTGTATAAATGTATTAAGAAAATTATTAAACAACAAACATATTATGCAAAATATTTGTGTGCATTATTATTTTCATTTATCTATAATGAATAGAATAATTTTAGTAAATAAAATTTACTAAGATATATATAGATGATAAATTATGTGACAAAATAGCAAAGCAAACATTTATATTTAAGTAGAAATAAAATAATATCTAAAGTTGTAGATATTACATAATATAAGTAGATTTTATGTATTTCATAAATAAAAATTCTAACAAGTTATCCATATTAATTTTATTATAACATGAATCTATGTTTTAGTTATACAACCTATTCATAATTGTATGAAGCTAAAACAAATTTATGACATGCATTACACTATAATTTGAATGGTAAATTTAGTAAATGATAGGTGATGGCTTTCCACCTTAATTTGGGTAATATCAAATGTTCATTTAATGTATAGTGCATATTTCAATAGCTAACAACAATCAAATGAAAGAACTCAAACTTTCTTTGCGTGATGTAATTTGTTATCTTAGAACCTTCTCTAATGTGTTCACATATATTTTCTATACAAACCTTATTTAAAAATGAAAAGGAATAATGTGACTTCAATCTCAACTAAAAATAAATTCCATCTTTTTCTTAACGTATAATCTATATTTAATAAAAAAGAGTCATGTCTCATGTAAGAGGCACACTTTTTCGTGTATAATATTTATTTAAGGGTCTTTGGATTCAAAATTTTATACGTGACATCATAGAAACAATAAACAATTCAAGCTCTCTAATTTTTTACATGGTATCAGAGCATCTTCATGATTTCATGTTGAATCGGTGGCAAGATTAGTCCTTTCACTATGTTTGTGTCATTCCTTGGTGGCAATAGGGATTGATCATAAAGAATTTTGTACTCATGAACTTTTTTTAATGTTATTTCTCATTGCAACATAGGAAGGATTTATGACAGCTTGAGTAGCATATAATAGTAGACTTAAATAGTGAGCAAAAAAGAATATCACTATGTAGCCTATGCATAAAGAATTTGAATGTGATAACTATAAAGGGAGTGTAATATGGTGGTATATTTTTTGTGGACTATGGTAGTATTGAAGGATCTATGCAGTGTTAGGGTAAAAGATCACAGGTGTGACACATGAATAAAATCATAAAGAATGAAATAAAGGTAGATTAGTAGAATATGCTTTAATTGTTGAAAGATCTACCATTGGAAAGGGGTGATGCAAAGGGACTATTGAAATATTGAATGAAAGGATGTGTGACATTGAAAAAGGCAGCATTGTCTATCTTGGTAAATGAGCTCTACCTTTGCATATTCATCAAAAAATTGGAAAGAGAACATATTTTGTGAGGAAATTAATTTGGGAACTAGTATATTTCACCTCATGTATTCAGAGTTATTGAAGTTAATGTTAAAAATCACAATCTTCTTAGCTTTCGTTGAATTGCATATTTGATTAACTATGCATCAAGTTTTATTAATAGAAATTTGAAGGCTAGTATATTTTTACATTTAAGTTTGGATGTATACAAAAATAGGGGTTTTGGTAATAAAATTAAACATAGATTAATTTTTTTAATGAAACTAGTTTAAAAGATATTATAGATCTTTGAAAATAATTTCAAGAAGTTATTTTGCGAATAAATCTTATAAGCCACAAGAGACAAGTTACAACAAAGGACAAGACAAATCATTGTCAATGATCGTAGATTATGAAGAGGTTGAAGTTTCCAAGAAAGATGCCAATTAGAGAAGAAAATTGCATGTGATGAAAGACAAGTGGGAAGAGATTGTAGCTTTAGAAGAAAGTGTATCTATATTAATTGTTTGGTTTGAAAAAGGGATCTAGATCCTAAATCACACTTCTTCCAACATAGAACATTGGGGAAAGGATTAAAATTGATCTTAATTCCCAATTGGCAACAAAACCTCAATAAAAGAGCCAAAATGGTGGATTAGGGTTTTAATCCTTTGGTGGGGGATGATGTGGATATGATTAATTGACTAAATATTTATAATGCAATGGTGTTCCTAGATTATCTATGGAAATGCAACAAACTATTGATATTTTTAGAAAACATAGAATAGAAAAACAAAAATAAATTTAAGGAAAGTAAAAGATAGACATAGATGAACCTGACATATAAATTTGGGCCTAAAACAATTGGATAGGGGTGTTGGAACCTTAGATTGGCTGACAACTATTAAAGATCTAATTTTACACTCCTATTGCACCTATTTTGCAATTTATTCTCTTATTAGATCATTGTTGAAACTTTTTTCTATCACTGATAAAATCCACTTTCCTTTACTTGATGACTTGTAGGACTTGAATGGATGAATGCGAAATTTTTCTTCAAACTTCCTCCAATTTTCTTTAGATCTTTAACATGCACACACAAAAGAGGGGGGAGGGTTGTGTTGTATATGAGCTTGCCTAATTCAAACCGCATTTTGGTATTTCTATCTTCACAATGGTTTTGATGATATAAAAAGAGAACTTACCCTCAATCAACTAGGGACTAAATGATAAATAAGTGATAAATTGATAATTGTTGCAACTTACCACCTAGATCTTCATTCGTTGATGGATTGAAGTCGTGTACTCATCACCTTCAAGGAGAAATTGACAGTTGATTTAAATTCCTACAAGTGTTAGTACTCACAAGACTAATAAACATGAAATATGAACAAACTCACATAAAAACATGATGTATGGCTAAAATGATGCTTGACTGAAATTAATGTTGTAATCCTACTAATTCTACTCTTGATAGCTCTTAGGATGCTCAATAATAATCTCAATTTCTTTCTCAAATATGCTATGATTCATTAGGATTAAAATGGTGAAAATAATTTGTATTTATCTACAATTCTTCTAATTTATCAAAAGATAAATACTAATAGTGCAAATAATTTTATATTTTCAAATAATAAAATGTTGACATTGACATATTTAAATTTTAGCCAAAAAGGGTTGGACAAGGGTGTTAGGTTCCCTATTGCTAACCCATCCTTGTCAAGGCCTTAAACATTGGTATTAAATATTAAATATTTATTTTTAAAGGACTATCTTTTAATTTTTTGAAGATATTTATAAAATGTGCAAATTAAATGCATGACTATGTCCAAGAACATAGGGGGGAGCTAAAACTAGTGTGAAATTTTCAAAGGTGACAATTTTTAAGACTACATTTATTAGAGAAGAAAGGTGATCAAAAAAATTCTTAAATTTTTTCACAACATTTGATGGATTCTATAATATTTGTTGAAATTTAAGTTTGCAAAGATACAAAGTAAGTGGTAGATCATTTCAAATCATGGAAGAGTGAAGTTGGTAAAGTCACAAAAATTAATTGACATTAGGTATTACACTAGTAATTATTTTTGGGTAAATTTTAACTATATAAGGAAATTATTTTCCAATTAAAAAGATTGATAAAAGAAGAAAGAAAAAAATAGAAAACTCAATGTGTAAAAATAATACTTTTGGAAGAAGAAATTAAGAAAATTAGAAATAAAAATGAAGAATTAGAAGTGAAACATAGGTTGCATTAGGAAGATTTATTAGAATTGAGAGAAGAAAATATTTTGTTCAACCAATTACTTCAAGCTTATGTAAAGGAAAATCAGTATAATTTATTTAAGCCTGCACTATACAATGTGTCATGTGATATAAATGATTTGTATTGTTCATTAGATTAATCATTTGATAAATTTGATATAGCTAAATCATATTTTGATAAAAAAAAAGCATAAGAAATATAACAATATTTTGAATCTACAAATCTTGCAAGTTGTGAGGATAATGACAAAGAATGTTCTCCAAAGAATGTTTGATTTAATGTAATGAAAAGAATGGGATACAAAGGAAACATTTGTTAGAATTTTGCAGTCATGGACTAGCTAGGATTTGAACCTAGGACCTCTCATTTGCCACTGGAGTGCTCTACCACTGAGCTATCGACCCACTTTGTGGTCGATCCATCTTCAGTTGAGGTGTGGCTTTTTTCCAACACCCCCCATAAGCCACATTTTTCATGCCTAGGGCTCCTAGTCTAGCTCTGATACCATGTTAGAATTTTGCATTCATGGACCTGTTGCTCAATTTTCACCTACGGGCTCAATCAGGTAGGATAAATTATGTTTCAGATGTTCATAAGGGCCAAATGGGACATTTGCATCGAGGGTTAGGTCATGCATCTGATGAAATTTCACAAGAAGCTCAGTTGAAAAGCATGCCTCAATCAGTTTTGGCGCAAAACTTATCAGAGAAGAGAGTCGGCAAGACCCTCTTGTTATCTTGCCAACTAGCAGTGCCCTCTATTTGTTCAAATGCACCAGTCGTCAGGACATTTGGGTCGCCATGACTCTTTATGTGTCTCTCCACGTGGCATGTCTCGCTGACGATAGCTCACAAGGTTGGCATTGGGGAGATGTTTGTGTTCACCATGATGTCTCGGTGACCAAGCACAAGTCTCAGCGAAATGAAATGATCTCGGCAAAAGGTCTCACTGACAGGATGAAGTCTCCCCAAAATGGTTTGAGCCCGCCATAAGATTGTGAGTTCTTTGAGAAGTCTTTCCGACCCAAAAGGGTCTTGCCGAAGTAGGGTGAGCTCGGGGCAAAGGAAAGTAGAGTCACCCTGATGTCTCGGCGAAAGTATGAGGCCCTGCCGATAATGGGGGGTCTTGATATGTGTTTTTCCTTCGGCAAGAGGTCTCACTGATAACGAAGGGTCTCCCTGACATATATGACATCGATGTAGCATTTGGTCATCAGAGTGATGTCCTACCGATTGCTTGAGGTCTTAGCGACGGTATGGGGGCTTCACTGTAAGGTCTCACTGTCAGGGTGAGGTCTTGCCGAAGTGAAGTGCTCTTGGCGAAGGAAACAACTTCGACATGAGGTCTAGCCGACAGGAGAAGGTCTCGGCGACAAGATGAGGGTTCGGTGAAAGGTCTCCCCGAAAGTGAAATGTCTTGCCGACATGGTGTGGTCTCGGTGAATGGTGATGTCTTCGGGGAGATCTCTCCCCAACCAAGGGTGGTCTCACCAAAACAAAAGGGGCTCGATGTAATGTTTGGCGCTCGGTGTAAGGTCTTGCCGACTGCTGATGGTCTTGCCAAAATAGAAAGGAACATTGGTAAGACTCTTGCCATTCACCATAGGGTCTCATCGACAGGATGTCTCGCTGAAGTGAAGCGGCATCGGCGAAGGAAAGAAGTTTGAAAAAAGGTTTCGTTGAAAGTTGAGGGTCTTTCCAAACAAGTAGGAGCTCGGGGAGATGCTTCAACGAAATGAAGAGAGCTCAGCGAAAGGAGGTGTTATCGACAGGATGTCTTGCCGATGGTTGTTAGTCACGCCGACATGTTTTGTGCCTTTGGTATAACATAAAGAGCTCAACATGATGTCTTGACGAATGGGGTAGTCTCACCAATAGATTTTGCCTTCAGTGTGAGGTCCTATCGACTGATGAGGTCTTGCCTATAGTGGGTGCCTTCGGTATAATATTTTGAGGTCGGGGAGAAGTCTCCCCGACCTGATAGTCTCGCTGACCATTGTGAATAGGAAGGTAGGCTCCCACCGAAACAAGATGGCTTCGGCAAGATGTCTTGCCGACCTGATAGGGTCTTACCGAAATGAAGTGAACTCAAGGAAAGGAAAAGACCTTGCTATGAGGTCTGGATGACCATCGTATGTCTTGATGAATGCTACTACAAGAGCATAATCGCATCGAGGAGACATGATTAATGTCTCACTGACATGTGATTCTATCTGAAGGACCTCTAACCGTCTGAAAATCTACATGGCTCGAGTTTGACCAATTAGAGGGAGCTGAGGATGCACTGTGAGCCATTTGACTATTTGACCCCCCCTACGAAGAAGATTAATAGAATGAGCGACGTGGATCTACTCTGAGCTCAAGAGCATTCAAAGCAGCTTGACAGGGAGGTTAGAGGATAGACACAAGACCAGAAGTTAATGCAGGTTTTGCAAAAGATCAAGGAGGACACCCCTAGAGCATCTCTTCACCGACATGGATAGTAGGGACGCATGTTTAATGCAGTATTAACTTCCTTCAAAAGATCTAAGGGCGGATTTATTTTAAAAAGGCTAATATTTTGTAAGCCCTAGGGGTTGGGACTTTCGTATATATGGCATTTTTTTCCTCTTTTTGTAGGAGTTCTTACTTGCATATTTTTCTTCTTTGTGACTTCTAAGAGTCCTTAGAGGAGAATACTGAGTTTTGTAACTCATTTACAGACATTGAATGTATAGCTTCACCTTTGAAGATCAATAAAGAAAGCAACTTCTGCCTTCTTAGTTATCTATTTCATTGAGTGCGTTGAATGATTGATAAATGTACATGTGATTTTCTTTTATTCCTTGTTAGTTGTCTCATTAGTAGCACTTTTAAGCAGAGGAGATGTGTATATTATAGGTTATAGGTTATGTTAGTGATGCAAACAGTTTTAGTTGTGAGGAGAATTTATCATCCTTCTAGGACTGCATGTATCATAGCTTTCTTATAAAACATTTATGCAATATCATATGAGTGTTGAGTTGTGCATATCAGCTTTTACTAGTTGATTGAAAAATCTATGTTAAGAAGTTGTTCATGTTTGAACAAATTTGGTGTATCACCATAGAAGTAGTTTTCAATTTATGTATTCCTTCATCCCCTTTTCTTTCAAAGAATAGTAGTTAGGTGATACTACCACCGTAGGAAGTCGGCCTTCTCCGGAGGTTGACCTCTGTTTACAAGAAACCCACATCTTTAGAGGTCTTCCCATGTTACACTAAGGTATTGAATTTTGTATTCAACAGGGTGCAAATTTTAGGTGATAACAGTTTTGGCACACGCCGGTGGGACTGTGAACTGCTTCTTAGTTCATGTTTATGCATTTTATTGCTGCTATTTGGTGTGTACAGCAGTAGTTTCAGCCTTTTGGAGACATTTTCTTTACATACCTGGCAACTTCAGGAGAATAGCAACTGGTTTCAAGCAGATTAAGTGCTAGTATGTTCTTATTTCCAGAAAATCAGATCTAGTTTTCTTGTTTTACAAGAAATTTTAATGCATTTCCAGCATCTATGAATGCTCCAAAATGTCTACATTTTATGAAGGCATGTTCTACCACCTAGCTTTTCATGAAACTACTAATCATCCCTCATTTCATGAAAATTCTACTCATATACCCAATTATCAGCCATATCAAAATGAGTATGCAGTTGTTTTTAGTCCAATTATTTTTGCTACAGGAGATTATCAATATTCCCCACAAGTTTTCCACCCTCCCACCCCTGCTCAATTTGAGCATCAGCCTATATATGTCCAACAACAGTCTCAGCAAAACCATCATAATGCCAACCAACATGTTTGTTCACATGCCCAATCTCAAGGAGTTAACAACATGTGTATCAATGACAATCTCTAATTTTCAAAGACAAATGTTGGAGATTGAAGGACAACAGGAGATCGATTGGAAACAAGAACAAAAAGCTTACCAAGCTCAAACAAGGGAGCAAGAATGGGAGGCCAAAAAGAGGCAATTTGAAGAGAACCTTGCCCAACAGCTGGCTGCAAAAGATGCAGAAATGAGGCTAAAATTTTCTGAACAAGAGGTTCCCAAGTACAAGTTTTCCAGCTTTAGGAAAAGTCAGCCTCTTGACTCCCCTATTAAGTCTTCTTAGTTTGAAATTCCAAGCTTTAAGGGATTCAATTCGATGCAAGAGAATGTAGTACCTGAACAAGATCAGTCCATCATCCCTTAAGAGCAGCCCATTGATCCAGATGACTTACTCCTGATGGAGAGGATCAACAAAGTAAATCCAATGCATTTAGCTATAGCATGTTACCGACTACAACAAAAAAGTCTCAAATAGGAGGAGGAATCAATTTCTTTATTTGACCAACTGCCTGGTTATGTTGAGAAAGCTAAAGAGAGCATGAAGGTTCCTAGTTTACCAGTTGATCTGGAACAACCAGAGAATATCGCTGACTTGTTTAATGAACTTCCTCAATTTGTTGATGAAGATGAAGATCTCACATGCATGATAGTATCTATTCCTAGTGATGAGCTAGTATCATATGAAAGGGAAGCATGTGATCAACCCATTCAAGTCAGTGAGACTATTGAAAAGGTTGTAGAAGATAATGGCCTATGGACTTATTTGATGAGCTGCCCCACTTTGTTGAGGAGGAGTTATATTTTGTCATGGACAAAGAGCATAAGGAACAATAGTTTGAAGATTTGTTTTCAGTTATCCAACAGGGATATCAGCTCCTTAGTCAAGAAGATCAAACTTTAGTAGCCAATGAACAACCTGCATATTACCTCCAATCAACATCTTTTCAAGGAAAAGATGAAGTCTTTAGAGATCAATGAGAGGCCAGCAAGGAAGGTTCAAGCTTTTCACTTACCAGAGGATGTCCAATTAGGTACTTATCCCAGATGGAGTCCAATGAGGCACCCATATATGAAACAGCGAAGGAAGATATCCAAGATGCACTAACAGCCAAACAAGAGTATGTTCAGTTTACTTATCCTCCTCTAATTGACAATACATATGAATTATTTAGTGAGGTAAGTGAAATTTTTCACCTCTTTCAAGAAGTAGTGCATCATCTTGTTAAGTATCTTCATGTGTCCCATTTTTACTCAGCTATCCTTAAACATGCCAGTCACTGCATATTGAGAAAAAAAGGGCAATTATTTCAGTCATCCAGTGAATGGTTTTGTTTGACCAATTTCATACTAGTTAGTGTAGGGTAGGTTTAGATGCAGTTTTCATTCCCTAAGTGCTATCCCAACACAGTAAATAGTTTCACTTCAATTTTTTCCTATTTTCAATAAGTTTCCAAGTGTCCTGACCTACTTTAATGAATCTCAACTTAGTTGCAGCCATGTACAAAGTTTCCCTAGGTCTGTTTCCGAGGTTTTCCTAATGACTCCATGCCCAATGGATAAGCCTAGGCTACTAGTTTTCATCTTTAGCAGGCAAACATCTAGCTGAGGTCGCCAGAAATTTTGCTCAATTTTCACCTATGGGCTCAATCAGGTAGGATAAATTATGTTTCAGATGTTCATAAGGGCCAAATGGGACATTTACATCAAGGGTTAGGTCATGCATCTAATGACATTTCACAAGGAGCTTAGTTGAAAAGCATGCCTCAATCAGTTTTGGCACAAAACTTATCAGAGAAGAGAGTCGGCAAGACCCTCTTGTTGTCTTGCCGACTAGCAATTCCCTCTATTTGTTAAAATGCACTGGTCGTCAGGACATTCAGGTCACCATGAATCTTTATGTGTATCTCTGCGTGGGATGTCTCACTGCGGGTAGCTCACAAGGTTGGCATCGGGGAGATGTTTGTGTTCATCATGATGTCTCGGCGACCAAGCACAAGTCTCGGCGACCAAGCACAAGTCTCAGTGAAATGAAATGATCTTCGCAAAAGGTCTCACCGATAGGATGAAATCTCCCCGAAATGGTCTGAGCTTGCCAAAATATTGTGACTTCACTGAGAAATCTTGCCGACTCAAAAGGGTCTTGCAAAAGTAGGGTGAGCTCGGGGCAAAGGAAAGTAGAGTCGCCGTGATGTCTCGGTGAAAGTATGAGGTCCTGCCGATAATGGGGGGGTCTCGATATGTGTTTTTCCTTCGGTAGGAGATATCATTGATAACAAAGGGTCTCCCTAACATAGATGACATCGATGTAGCGTCTGGTCGTTAGAGTGATGTCCTACCGATTGCTTGAGGTCTCGGCGATGGTATGGGGGCTTCACTGTCAGGTCTCGCCGAAGTGAAGCGTTGTCGGCGAAGGAAACAGCTTCAGCATGAGGTTTGGCCAACAGGAGGAGGTATCAGTGACAAGATGAGGGTTCGGCGAAAGGTATCACCGACCAGGCAGTGTCTTTCTAACTGGATGGGCTCTCGCCAAAACAAGAAGGCTCGCCACGAGGTCATCCCGAAAGCAAAATGTCTTGCTGACATGGTGTGGTCTCGGCAAATGGTGATGTCTTTAGGGAGATGTCTCCCCGACCGAGGGTGGTCTTTCCGAAACAAAAGGGGCTTGATGTAATGTTTGGCACTTAGTGTAAGGTCTTGCCGACTGCTGATGGTCTTGCCGAAATAGAAAGGGACATCAGTAATACTCTTGTCATTTGCCATAGGGTCTCATCGATAGGATATCTTGCCGAAGTGAAGCAGCATTGGCGAAGGAAAGAAGTTCAATAAAAGGTTTCACCAAAAGCCGAGGGACTTGCCGAACAAGTAGGAGCTCGGGGAGATGCTTTAGTGAAATGAAGAGAGCTCGGCAAAAGGAGGTGTTATCGACAGGATGTCTTGTTGATGGTTGTTATTCATGCCGACATGTTTTATGCCTTCGGTATAATGTAAAGAGCTCGACAGGATGTCTTGGCAAATGGGGGTAGTCTCCCCGATAGATTTTTCCTTTGGTGTGAGGTCTTGCCAATTAATGAGGTCTTGCCGACAGGGGGTGCCTTTGGTATAATATTTTGAGGTTGGGGAGAAGTCTCCCCGACCCGATAGTCTCACTGACCATTGTGAATAGGAAGGTAGGCTCCCACCGAAACAAGATGGCTCTGGCAAGATTTCTCGTCGACCCGATAGGGTCTTACCAAAATGAAGTGAACTTAGGGAAAGGAAAAGAGCTCGCTATGAGGTCTGGCTGACCATCGTATGTCTTTCCGAATGCTGCTACAAGAGCATAATCGCATCGGGGAGACATGATTAGTGTCTCACCGACATGCGATTATGTCTGAAGGACCTCTAACTGTCTAAAAATCTACGTGGCTTGAGTTTGACCAATCGGAGGGAGCTGAGGACGCACCATGAGCCGTTTGACTATTTGACCCCCCCTATGAAGAAGATCAATAGAATGAGCGATGTGGATCTACTCTGAGCTCAAGAGCATTCAAATTAGCTCGATAGGGAGGTTAGAGGATAGACACGAGACCAGAAGTTAAAGTGGGTGTTGCAAAATATCAAGGAGGACACCCCTAGAGCATCTCTTCACTGACATGGATAGTAGGGATGCATGTTTAATGCAGTATTGACTTCCTTCAAAAGATCTAAGGGCGGATTTCTTTTTAAAAGGTTGATATTTTGTAAGCCCTAGGGGCTGGGATTTTCGTATATATTTCATTTTTTGCCTCTTTTTGTAGGAGTTCTTACTTACATATTTTTCTGCTTTGTGACTTCTAAGAGTCCTTAGAGGAGAATACTGAGTTTTGTAACTCATTTACAGACATTGAATGTATAGCTTCACCTTTGTAGATCAATAAAGAAAGAAACTTCTGCCTTCTCAGTTATTTGTTTCATTGAGTGCGTTGAATGATTGATAAATTTATATGTGATTTTCTTCAATTCCTTGTTAGTTGTCTCATTAATAGCACTTTTAAGCAAAGGAGATGTGTATATTGCAGGTTATAGGTTATGTTAGTGATGCAAACAGTTTTAGTTGTGAGGAGAATTTATCATCCTTCTAGGACTACATGTATCGTAGCTTTCTTATAAAACATTTATGCAATATCATATGAGTGTTGAGTTGCGCATATCAGCTTTTACTAGTTCATTGAAAATTGTGTGTTAAGTAGTTGTTCATGTTTGAACAAATTTGGTGTATCACCATAGGAGTAGTTTCCAATTTATGTATTCATGCATCCCCTTTTCTTTCAAAGAATAGTAGTTAGATGATACTGCCATCGTAGGAAGCCAACCTTCTCTGAAGGTTGACCTATGTTTACAAGAAACCCACATCTTTAGAGGTCTTCCCATGTTACACTAAGGTGTTGAATTTTGTATTCAACAGGGTGCAAATTTCAGGAGATAACAAGACCATCTAGGATTTGAACCTAGGACCTCTCATTTTCCGTTGGAGTGCTCTACCAGTGAGCTACTAGCGCACTTTGTGGTCAGTCCATCTTTAGTTCAGGTGTGGATTTTTTCCAACAACATTTTCAAAAAATATGGACAAGGAATTATAGATCCCATTGAGACAATAGTGAGGCCAAATAATGAAGGCCTTGGTTATTGTAATAAAAATTAAAAAATGTTGTTACAAGTTCTATAAGTTCAAAAAAACTAGCTTAAGGAATATAGTGCATGCAATGTTCTTATTGTCATAGGCATGGACAAAAAAAAGACTTATGTCAGGATCTTCATCCTTGCAATATCTGTGATTTGAAGAATCATTATGAGAAATTATGTTGGAACAAAAAATGAAAGAAACAACCTCTACAAGATAGTGTACAAATGAATTGTGGATGAGTTAATGTATCTAATTAGAAAAAGGTCACAATTATGTTGAAAATATTGAAAAAGAATAAATATTCTCATTTAAAACAAAATAGCAATCATGCAAGGTCAAATATCATCCTAGATTTACCATGTAATTTAATCTATGAATATTTTACTAAGTTATAAAGGCTACTTGAGTAATATTCATGTAGTGGTACGGTATTTGAAGTTGGAGTACTCATATATGTAGAATAAGTGCCATTGATCATAAAAATCATTCTTGAATGGTTGTAATATTGATCCCAAAGATCATTGTTGAATCTAAAAAGTTATATTGTTTTGATTAAGGGGGAAAAGCAGGTTTTGAATGGACCTAAAACCATTTACAATAGGTTTTGAATGGACCTGAAACTATTAACAAGCAGGTTTTGACAGGGACTTGAAACCCACACAAAAAGACCAAGTTGCAAAAACATTGAACAAATACAACCAATAGCAAACCATAAGCATATTATAAAAAAACTAGCATGAGTACACAAATCTACACAAAATAGAAAATGTTTTAACAGGATCCTTAAACCCAAAACAACCAATTACATGGGAACTTGCATCCAAGAACTACTTGAAATGGCTAGGTAACTATCAACCTAAAAATAACCAGACTGCAACACAATACTTTTAGCACCAACCAACAATGCACTTCTTGAAATGTTTAGGTAACCATTAGCCTGTATCAACTAGACTGTGTAGACATGCAAAATTTACATTCTGCATTTGATCAGGTTCATTCATCAACCGAACTAGATGTTGCATTAGGTCCATTCATCACCTTTAATCCATTCATTAAATAATCTCATTTATCAAATAAACATTATCATTCAACCTTCATCATCCATTTAATTAAATAAATCAGGAATCCATTTAAATCAAATCCTAAATCACTTTCCATCCTTTTCGGATTTAAATAAATCAATTATCAAAATCCTAAAGGTCAACTCATCTAATCAGCATTAATCAGCATAATCTTCATCTAATCCTAATCTAATGCTAATCACATCCCACTTGCATTATCTAGATCTATCCACTTGCACAATAAATCAATTTTATTGATTTATTAAAACAATCATTTTCCCTCAACATGACAAGTCAAACAGGGCATTTATTGCTGTTTTTCCTTGTCCCCCTCTCAGCATTTATGGCAAAATTTGAATTCAAATTTTCCCCCTCTTGGGCACTCTTCCCAAATCTTGCACACACATCAACTAATCACATGATGACAAGTGTCCTCCTATCATTGGCTTAATCTTTAGTCCCACATTGGTCCCTCTTCAACAATCTTAGCATTTGAAATCTTTAAATAGGTGCTTCACAATCTCCATAATCCTCCACAACTTTTATGCAAGGTTACTCTCTTAATTTGAGAGCTGATCTTGCTCATCACTCCACCATCTTCATAGCATTTCATCATCTTGAGCTTTTTATCAAGGATTGGGAAAGGGTCACTAGCACATGTGACACCAATCCACTATGAGATAGAGTTGGATCATGTCTTTCATATGCATTATTTAGTTTCTATTGTTCCATTTTTATTGCATGATTGATGTGTTTCATTATTTCATAGGGATGTTAAAATGGTGTTTTAAACTAATCATTTTGTAGATTTTAGCATCCACAGACTGCAACACAATACTTATCAACACCAACCAACAAAACCAAAATCTCCACCTCAATAGGAGAGTTAGGAATCAGAGTAAAGCACTAAAGAGCCACAACAACCACACAACACTAGTTGACCCACAACACCAACCTAACCTTCACCTCAATAGGAAGGGGCTCCCCTCTATAGGAGAGGATGAAATGAGTCCCTAAACCACAAAAAATAGAACTTCCCACTAGAATCACATCCCACCTCTCCACCTCAAAAGAAGAGGACTCCACCTTCGAAGGAGTAGTCTCCACCTCCAAAGAAGACCATAGCTTAAAAACCAAAGGGAAGCAACTACACCCATAGAAAGGAAAACCATAGCATCTTTTGGAAATTCAATAAACTAGAGTAAAGAAGAAAAAGCAGGGCTCTCCAAAACCAGCAGCCATGAAGGAAGTAACATCTGAGCAAAAGGATAGAACATTTGAAGGAGCACAATAGTCAGAATAAGCACACCCCCATCCTAAAACATAATCTTTAGGACCCAAAAGGGGGAGAGCACAGAGCTCAACAAAAGAGACTAGAAATATGAGAGAAAGTCACCCAGAAGAACCATGGCATGATCAACCACATCCACCAACCACAACAACCTTCCAAGAAACAAAACCAGTTAAAAAATGAGGAGGGTTGATAACCACTCTGCCAAGGCCACCCCAAGCACCCAACACCAAGAGAAACATTCCCCACATGAGCTAAAAAGAGAAACATCATTGCTATGAAGCAGAACCTAGAGATGAGCAACCACATTGCCTAGCAAAACAAAAAGCACTAAAAAAGAGCCAAAGGTCCCAGAAAGAAGTAGGGAAAGGCGAGGAAATCCCCCAATAGAGAGAGTGGGTAGCAGGCAAGACTATGAAGAGAAACTTCCAACCCTAAATTCTAGTTAGGTTCTAAAACATGTCAATAACTATCCACAAACCACTTCGCCAAAGGAAAACCAAAGACCTCCACCATTGAGCACCAAGAAAAAGGGAAGCTAGAAGGAAACACCAAAACAAAAGAAAGTAGAGTGAGCCAAGTAAGGAAAGAGGAACCCTTATAGGGAAGAACTAGGGTGAAGGCCATACTAGAAAGCATAACCACACCTCTAACACGTCAGTCAGAGTCCAAAGTAAGCCATGACCCTGGGTCACATCATGTAAAGAACCAGAGCCTCACAAGACACATCTGCTCCCAACACACAACAACCAGAAACTACCACAACCTAGCTGCCAATGCCCAAACCACAACCAGCCACAACCCCACCCCTAGTTCCCAAACCTCAACAAGTCGCAACCCAGCCATCAGTGCCTAACCCTCAACATCATCCTCATCATCAAAATATGAGCCAAGCAAAGTGAGCCAAGTAAGGAAAGAGGAACCCTTGCAGGGAATAAACAAGGTGAAGGCTAAACCAAAAAGCACAACCACACCTCTAACATGTCAGTTAGAGTCCAAAGTAATCCATAACCCTGAGCCACATCTTGTAAAGAACTAGATCCTCACAAGACATACCTACTCCCAACACCCAACAACCAAAAATGGTCACAACCTAGTTTCCAACACCCAAACCACAATCAACCGCAACCCAACCCCCAGTGCCCAAACCACAACTAGTCACAGCCCAACCGCCAATGCCCAACCCTCAACATCATCTTCATCATTAGGATCTGAGCCATCCTCACCATCTGCGTCAAATGATTTCAAACTACCAAAATGCCTCCTATTCCCGTCTCCTCCTTCACGAGCCATTTTAGAAGTTATATCCATTGGAAACAAGCAATACTGAGAGGGGGGTAAATCAATGTTGAGAAAAAATTCAACTTTATTATTATGTCACTTAGCTTACTTAACCATTCAACAAAAGAAACATGCATCAATAGAAAGAAAATAATCGCAACACCATAACACCAAAAATGTTACATGGAAACCTTGTTAGGGGAAAAACCACAGTGGATGGCCAATCCACAATATAATATGAGTATACCCAAAATTGGAAGTACAAAATGGGAATGCACTTGCATTTAGGCTCACTGCCTAGAGCTCATTGCTCAAAAGGATGGACTCACTTCCCTACAATGATTTGGAATAAATCCAAAAGAGTGAACTAATGAAATAGAATCCACAATGCCAGATATAGTTCCAATTAAGCTCTATAGGTGATCTACTATCCTTCTAACTGATTCAACAATTTTTCTCTACTCTTTACAACTCGCACTGTAAAAATATTAATGCACAAGTGAAACTATGCATAATCACCTAATCGCTCTTCCTGATGATCATAACACACCATCACTCCTCTTTCTCTCATTCCAAATGATATATCAAATCTCTAATATATATCTACATGTAGAAATAAAATCGCTATAGGTCAGTCTTGATAAAACATGAAAATATTATCAATTGTCGGCCCAAAATTACAATTGGATTTTTAATGTGGATCTAATACCATCAGCTAGACTATAGTTGGGACCCATAATTAAATATTTGAACATAAAAACATTTCAAATAATTTCACTTTACACATCCACAATGCATCACATTCACTAAGTCGGCTACAATGAACAAATAGACAAAAAATGTCCTACAACAATTGATGCAACACCATGAGATTTAGTAATAAGATAAAATACATGCTCAACAATCAATCATGGGGGTCGACAACAAAAAATGATGATCCGGTGAAGTAGACAGATTAACTAACTGACCGGATAGCCTATTCTTAAGTATTCTACCGGTAACACACAATACTTCACTTTATCTACCAGTATGACTAGATGTTGATCTACAGAACATGGAGATGACTTCAATTGCCATCAATGACAACACTAGAAGCCATATGCCAACAATCTCCCCCTTTGGAATTGATGGCAACACTTAGTGAAAATTGACTAAGTGTCAAAACTGGTAAGTATACTGCCAAAATTTAGAATATTGCTCCCCCTAAGAATGTCAGGGCATTTTGATCACTACACTCTCTCCCCCTTTGACATCAATGACAAAATTGAGAAATCCAAAATTGCAAAACTATTGGGACTTACCAAAATTTGAAGACATCTGCAAAGTTTTTCTCCAAGCCACTTAAGGTTGATTCGCAGATACTTCTCAAACTCTCCAGAATGGTTATATGACCACAAATCCGATATGACAAAGTTTTTGTTGCTTCGAGAATTACCAGATCAGGTGCAGATATAACATCTTTAGCTTCTTTTAGAGCATTTACCATCATCTCAATCTTTGGACTTATTAGTCCCCTAAGTTCACATACTCTTCCAATAATCCTTTCATTTTCAAATTTTAGACTCTTTATTTGGTTGAGCAAAGACATCACCTAACTTTCTTGACTACAAACACTGCCAAAAAATGGGTCAAAAGTATTGGAAATAGTGACCAACTATTGTTCAATGTCTTTTACCTTCTTCTCATTTGCTTCAGTGAATTTTGACAAGATCAAGCAAGATTTGTACACTTTTCCTCCTTCAGACATAGTACCTTGAATATTTTCTATGCACCTGTACATAGCAGAGCTTTGTCTTTGGAAATCAATTCTTTTAGGCTACCAACTCTCTTCTCCTTAAACTTCTTTTTCACTTTATCCAAAGAAGATTTCTCAAAAATTCAAAATGAGAATTTACAAAATTTATTAGCTTTTTTAACTCATCGGAGGAGGAACCTGATGGATCCAAAACATAAGCAGGCATTAACTTATGTAAAACTCTAGATGCAAGCTTTGGTAATTCACTATCCTCTATGTGAAATTTCAGTATTTTCTCAAGTTTGCTTTGGCTTGAACAATTTTAGCAACCTTCATCATCTGAATTGGAGATAGAGTAGATAGGTTAATTGAGTTTTCATCCAACTCAAGATCTGATTCTTCCTAAAGCTCTAATAGAGATTCCTTCACTTTCTCTATTATGATTTCTTGATCCTTTTCAACCTTGTATTTTGATTTAGGATTGACTTTAGGCATATCAACTTCTTCAGTATGCACCTTCCTTTCCTTAGCTAGCACCTCAACATGGACCTTAGTTACCATAGGTGACTCTGTATTTTCCTCATTAGGAGAAGTCAAAATATCCTCAAATTCTAGAGGATCAAATACATTTATTTTCTCCTCATTCACATTCTCTTCTTCTAATTCATTCACCTCCACATTCACTTCCTCATTTCCTTCAGCATTTTCAGTATTGATTTCCTCAATGTTAATTTTGTCCCTTGACAAAAATTCTTCCAAAATTTTCTTAGTTTCACTGACAACGACGTCAGTTTCACCAATCATGAGTTTATTTATCCTTGTTTTGCTCCTAAATTCCCTTTTAGCTTTTTCAAGGAATAAATCCATTTCTTTAATTGAAATTTTTGGGCACAAATCGGCAAGAACTCTCTTCCTTAGATTTTCTTCTTCTAATAAGGCACTCAGCCTCCTAGACTCCAAAGCATTATACAGACTTGCAGGAAAACCAAACATGATTTCAGCAAGGACTTTATTGAAAACATTCACATGCTTTATTGTTTCTTCTTCAAGAATTCTCTTACCGAATTCATCAAAGGTCTCATACCAATCATAGAGTGGATTGATATTTCCATCTTTCACGGTTTCATCCTTGACTTCCTCAACAGACATGTTGGGCTTGTCAATATTGGCCTTTTTCTTTGCTTCTTCTCTTTTTCCAGAAGATTTTCTCTTATTCAGTTTGATAGCATGTGTACCAGTAGCCTTTATCTCTCTTACTACTTCTAAATCAGTTTCTTCCTCTTCATTTGCAAACACAACTTTGTAAGATCTAGTGCTTTAATTCTTATTCCTTTTTCTAGAAGCCTCGACTTGATTTGACTAAGCTGCATGGGAACTTCTAGTGTGAGTAGGAGATGTTCCCGAACTAGCTAATTTTTCCTCTTCTTTCTTCTTAGCCGATTCAACTTCATCTATTTTCCTTCTCATTTCTTTTATTTTCTACATAGGAATGCCCATACTTTCTACAAAAGCTTTTGTCTCTTTTCTTACCCTTCTGATTATCTTGGGCTTTTTCAATTCTAAATGAACTTGTAAGCTTTTCTCTGCACAAGTACCAACCCTTTCTTCTCCCTGATCTAGTGGTGAATTCAACAAGTGTTCATCATACATCCTCAAAACTTTCTCATCTACTTCATAACCCATAGGCATGATCCAAATAGTTCTAGGATCAAGAGCTTCCATATGGCACTGGTCAATGTCTACCATGAAGCAAATAGTGTATGTGTACTATTCCACTATTGAAGCAGGAATCCTTTCTCTGGCATGCATCAAGTTCTAAAAACTTTTAAAGTACCCCCACATGATTGTATTACGGGTCTATTGATCACCTAGTCCAAATAACTCATTTTGTATTTGAACAACTATCGACATATCATTACGCCATTGAACTTTACCAACTCTCGGTATCTCACCTAAGAAGTAGAAGAACAAACATATCAGTAGGTTACCGTATTTGAATATGTTCTTATCTTTCTTGATTTTTCCCAAATTCTCCAATAACTGGGTTTTGAACAATTCACATAATTATAGTCTGCATTTTGTTTGACCATTTCATATGTTGTGTAGATAGTTGTGTCAGATACTATGTTCTCTCGGTTGAGTGATAAATCTTATAGCCAATAACCATTGATGCAAATTTTACATCCACTGTGGCAATATCGTCTATCGTCATTGCTCGTTTGTCCCATTGTGAACCTGTTGCATTAGTAACCTTATCATTCTTTATAGATTTCAAAACTGGAAGCTTACTGGTGGATTTTAGTCCAATAACTGCACATATAACTTCTTTTGTGATTTGGAATGGCACATCCAGCCAATTTGGAATGGCACATCCAGCCACATAAATTCATCATGGACACGACTCAACAAATATTGAACCCATTCATCTTCTTCAAATACAGGGAATTTTGTAAATTGCGCAAATTTATTATCTTCTAGGGTTTTGAATTCCAGTTTCACAGTAAGATCTTCTTGAATTATATGATGAGAGTAAAAATCCATCAAATGAGAGGTTCTGAAATCTTCAATGTTTGCATGCACATAAGCCCTAATATCCTCAATATGTAGGACTCTGTACGACACCAATGAAAATGCACCAAAGGGCTCTATATCCATAGACTTATACGGATGCCATTTGAAATTTGGACATGACCTATACTTAAATTCAACCACCATAGGAGTAGACATGATTGCAATCACACAAATTTATAGGTTTTCAATAAATACCTTTCGGGGATGAAAACAAAACTTGATTGCAGATTTCCTTTTATGCTTGAGTCTCTCCACAAATTCGCAATGATCACTTGAGCTCTCCAAATGAAATATGAAAAATGAGGGTTGAAGTCATTCCTTTTATTGTCCACATACCTAAATCCTTTATTTTGCAATAAATTCTCTTGCCCTAATTCATCTGTTTTTCTTCCTTTCAGGCATCGAGATAGATGACTCTTATGCGGATCTCCAATATGCTTCACTAATGTTTCTAATAGGTTGAACAACATCTGAAAAAGCATCAACTCTCCTACAGGACACACTCGGATTCCAGTATCATTCACTTGCTAGAGGGGGTTTAATATTTTTTATTGATAGCTCCCCTTAAGCTAGAGACCAAAAATTAATTCCCTAAGAAATTACCAGAAGTTGCTTCTGGTGCAGGTCCATCTCCTTCTATAGTGGGATTCTTCTTTACCCACTTCTTTTGCATTTGCTTCTTGATCACATCAATATTGACTTTTCCCTTTCCTTTAACATCCTATTGCATGTTTTGATTTACCAGACCTCTTTTGTTCCAACATAATCTAGTGATGTGGCCAAATTTGTTGCAATTGTAGCACACAATACTTCTTTGTCCAGACCAACTGTTCCACTAGCTTTGAATTGATTTGCATTGATTAGAAATATGTCCAAGTCTATTGCATGCATGGCATTTGATATCTCTATGAAATTTATTCATCACAATTTTGCATTCACTTTATTTATGACCATACTTATAGCAGTTAAAACAGTGACCTGAGAATGATGGTCTACTTGTATTTACCCTACTTCTACACTGAGAATCCATATGACCAAATTTGTTGCAGACATAACAATAACCATTAAATCTTTGAGCATTTGGTTTCCTTACCGGATTTCTTTTGCCTCCTTCCATCTATCTTCCTTGTCTGAATCTTCCTTGTCTACAATTCCTTTGTCCAAAGTTCCTTTTTCCAGAGTTCCTTTGTCTAGATCTTGAACTTTCTCCTCCTTCATATCCAAGACCTTGTGGGTCACCATCAGTCCTTTTTCCTTTGATTAGTTCATCAAGTTTGGCTAAGCTTGCTTTGAATTTCTCCTTATACTCATTTGCAATAGCTAGTTCATCTATGAGATCATCAAGCTGCTTTTCAAGAACTTCTTCATTATTCTTGGATTGCTCCAATTCATTATCTAGTCAGCTACATTGTTCAAAATTTTCTTTCAAAGATTGTGCAAGCTTTTCTTCTTTCTTCTTTTTGTCCTCAATCTCCTTGGTCATTCTCTTCATGATAGATTTCATCTCATGCTTCAACACAACATTCTCTTTGGAAAACTTTTCACATTCTTCCATTTTCTCTTTCAAAGCCAGACTGAGTTGTTCATCTTCAATGCTTTTGTTCTTTTGTTTGAGCAAACCACATAATTCCTTTCTTTTCTCCCTTGATTCATTGATTTTTTCTCTTAGCACTTGACTGAATGAAATTTTCTACATTCTCAATATTTTCTTACAGTTCTTGGTTCTCAGATTTTGACTGGTCTAGATCATCAAGGGCCACCATAAGTTGTTGTTAAAGACTTCTTGTATCCATTGAAAAACACCTTCGAAGATATCCCCAAGTTGTAAGAATTCTTTCGAGAAACTAGCTCTGATACCAATTGTTGAAAACAAGCAACACTGAGAGGGGGGGTGAATCAGTGTTGTGCAAAAATTCAACTTTATTATTCTGTCATTTAGCTTACTTTACCATTCCACAAAAGAAACATGCATCAACAGAAATAAAATAATCACAACACCATAACACCTAAATTTTTACGTGGAAACCCTGTTAGGGAAAAAACCATGGTGGATGGCCAATCCACAATAAAATATTAATATGAGTATACCCAAAATGAGAAGTACAAAATGGGAATACACTTGCATTCAGGATCACTGCCTAGAGCTCACTGCTCAAAAGGATGGGCTCACTACCCTACAATGATTTGTAATAAATCCAAAAGATTGAACTGATGAAATAGCATCCACTTGATGCCAGATACAGTTCCAATTAAGCTCTGTAGATGGTTTTTTGTCCTTCTAACTAATTCAACAATTCAGCTTTGCTCTACACAACTCACACTATAAAAATATTAATGCATAAGTGAAACTGTGCATAATCACCTAATCACTCTTCCTGATGATCACAACACACCACCACTCTTCTTTCTCTCATTCCAAATGATATATCAAATCTCTTATATATATCCCCATCTAGAAATAAAATTGCTATAGGTCGGTCTTGATAAAACTTGGAAATATTATCAACTGCCAGCCCAAAATTACAATTGGATTTTCAATGTGGATCTAATACCATCAGCTAGACTATAGCTGGGACCCATAATTAAATATTTGAACATAAAAAAAATTCAAATAATTTCCCTGTACACATCCACAACATGTCACATTCACTAAGTCGACTACAATGAACAAATAGATAGAAAATGTCCTTCCAGACCTCCAAGATCGTACAACGACTGATGCAACACCAGAAGATTTAGTAATAAGATAACATACATGCTCAACAAGCAATCACGGGGTTCTACAACACAAAAAAATGATCTAGTGAAGTAGACAGATTAACTAACTGACTAGATACCCTATTCTTAAGTATTTTGCCAGTAACACACAATACTTCACTTTATATGTCGGTATGACTAGATGCTAATCTGCAGACCATGGAGATGACTTCAATTTCCATCAATGACAACACTAGAAGCCATATGCCAACAATATTGTTGATCACAAAGATCATTTTTAAATGGTTGTAATGTTGATTACAAAGATCATTGTTCAACCTAAAAGTTGTATTGTTGATCACAAATATCATTTCTAAAATAATTGTAACATTGATTTTAAAGGTCATTTTTAAACCTGAAAAGTTATAGTATTGAACACAAAGATCATTGTTAAATAGTTGTAGCGTTGATCGCAAATATTGTTGCTAAATTTTTTAAGGATTTGATCACAAATATCATTGTTGAAATTGATTGCATAGATTGTTGAAGGTTATTTTCACAAAGATCATTGTTGAAATTGATCATAGAGATCACTACTAAATTTGTGAAGGTTTTGGTCATAAGAGCATTGTTTAAATTGATTGAAAATATCATTGGGAATGCTTCACTCCCTTTATTGATATAACTATGAAGAATCTTTTATTGTGGATAATGATGGACAAAAGTAATCAAGGATATTCAAAAGAAGAATTAATTTGCATACTTTCAATAAGGCATTGGGGTTAAATATTCTTTATTTTTACATGGTTATCTAATAAACCTATTGGTTATAGGTGGCCCCCGTCATATAGTTAAGTTGCATGATAAAATAAATTTTATGGCAGGGTGTTAAATATAAGCTATATTTAATCACAAAGAGTCATGTCTCATGTAAGAGACACCTATCCATGTATAATATCTATTTAAGGGTCTTTGGATCCATAATTGAATAGATGAGATCATAGAAACAATAATTTATTTAATCTCTCCAATTTTCTACACTTTTAAGGGCACATAAATAATACAAAAATAAAAATTTCAATATAAATTTAATATAAACAATATATAAAATATCAAGTTAATATAACTATCTTAAATACATCTATGAGTTATTTTATTTACTTAACAATTATTTTATTTTTGTTAATTATTCAAAAAAAATGTTTAAGCAATTATTTTTATTTTGTTCATTTTTTCCTTTTATTTTTCATCTTTCTCCCTGTAACCCCTATTCAATGGGGAAATCATGGACATAGTTGGCATGCCATATTTTTTGTGCTCTTTGTGTCCTCTTTATCCCATGACATGGTTGAGTCCTCTGAAGCACCTTTGTTAATAGAAGCTACATGTGGATCCCCAACAACTTTGTCTTGCAATTTAAATGAAATGGAAGTATTTGATTTTGAGCTATCTAGTGAGAGATCATCAAAGGAGTTGGAATATTTCTATACATTTGATGGTATAACATAATGGTGGGATTCAACCCCAATTCACCTAGTGGGTGTGCCACTCACAACATCATTTCCCAAATCACGAGCTTTAATTTTTAGAAATTGAGCACTAGATTGATTAGTAGAGAAGCATTTCCTACATCTAAAAGAAATTCTTTCATAATCAACTAGTTACCTCCAATTTCTTCTTCCTAGTTTAAAAATCTCTTAGCATGGAGGCCTTTGGTGAGATCCATTTCCACACATAAGTGTGTACAAATGGAACTTTTGTAATTATTTATTTCTTTCAAAGCATAATAATACTTTCCTAGGCCATTTCCAATGGTCCATAAGCTCTCAAACTCTTAGAACTACAAAGGGAGATAAGGTAATCACACCCAAAGATATGCAAAATATTTTTTTTTGTTCAAGGGTCAAAAGATGGAAATTAGGGTTTCATCCATAAGAAATCCTCATGAAAAATCCATGAGACATTTTTTACCACCACCACTTTATCTTGAAAAAAATCAATTTGAGAATAAAAACCATTTGGTGCAAGGATAGATAAAAATTTCCTCCATACCTTTTTCAATTCATTGTGATCCATTCATGGAGAGTGCTAAGCTTTGGCCAAGTTTTCACAAAGTTGCATATGAGGGTGTGGTCCTCTAAAAATCCCTCCATATGATGCATAGATATTTCAATTCTTATCACTAAAATGTGGTGTATGTGTTGAAAGAGGATAGGACAAATCTCCTTGTTGTTCATTCCAAAATTTCGAGCATCCTTGAAAGGAGAAGTGGTTGGAATACTAGGTCACCATTACTAACAAACCTTATTAAGACTATCATAAGCATTGTATAACTATTGTAAGCCAAAGGGAGATTGTCAAAAATATCCACCATACCATGGATTAGGGTTCGAAGTGGGTGCAATAGGTATTTTGATGTAAAGCATATGCAATATTATTAAATTAATTATTAAAAAAATTATTTATTTATGAATTTTTATTTTTTTTATGTTTTAAAAAATATATATCAATAGTATTTTAATTTTTAATTATACATAGTACTCTATACATTATAGAAAATTCCTATAAAATAATTATATATTTAAATTATATTAACATTATTTAAAATTTATTAATTTCATTATTTTTGATCCTTAAGAGTAAGTTTTATTGATTAAAATGAAAAAATTACATAAATGGCTAGCCATGGCCAACATGTAGTAATGCATTAGAGGAGTACAACAAATCTACTCATTTTGAGTTATACTTTATCCACCAGAATTGGTGTGAGATTGCAAATCCATTTTGATCCTATTTTGTTTTGTCATGAGGATTTTCTTTTTCTTATTTTGTACTTCCTACCAGTCCTCCCCATCTTCCTTCTTTTGCATTTCTATGGGTTCTACAATTTGAGATGAATCGTGTGGATTGCTTCCACTGCTTATTGCAAATGATTTCCAATCACACTTTGGAGAAGCAACAATTGGATTTGAGGTTGTAATCTAAGGCTTGAATTTTGAAAAACTATCTAATTTCTAAGGTTGCCTTTGAGCCAAACCTTCTTTTGTACAAGGTTTTGTAGCTAGATGTGTTGTAATTTTCCTATCTTCAGAAATTGGGAAGAAAGTAGGCATCTAAGAAGGTTCGGCCTTTTCCTCCCACACCTTTGATGATGCTTTGATTGAGTAATGATGAGGTCGAGCATTATTACACCAGGTCTGTTGATCATAATTTTTAATGATTTTGGTGCAGGAGTTGGCCATATGACTAGTTTCAAAACACTTCCTACATCAGAAGGGTAAACCTTCATAATCCAGCAGTTGTGTTTAGCTGCGATCAACAAACTTGAAAGTGATATCTATGGGAAGATCACATGTGACATCAATGTCAACAAGGATGCAAGAAAAAGTTGAGTGGGTGAAGTTAGTTTTGTCTAAATTCACTATAAGAAATCTTCCCAATGAGTCCCCAATCGCTTGAAAACAATCCACAAACCAATAATGTAATGAAAGATTCAGAAGGCGGATCCAAATAGGTTTTATAGAGAAAGATGCGGTAGCAAGGTTAAAATATGGGAACCACGGTTTGAGAAGGAGTATGCTTTGCCCCCAACACCACTTCTCTTGCAGAATGGCATCCCTATCATGAATGCAATCAAACACCACAATAAAAAACCCTTGAGCACATGGATAGACTTCTACATTTCCTTTGAGTGTGGGCTACCATGCCGATGAGATCCAATCATACAGATCTAGTAAGTTTGGCCACAAGTGATTGAACTGGCCAATCAAACCATTAGATGCAAAATACTATTCGCCAACATCAACCTCCTTTTTGAGCTTCTTCGAAAAGACTAGAACAAGGGAGGAGGATGCCTTAGTGATGAGGGTTTTAGGGAAGCTCTTAGAGATCCCATGGCATTTTGAGACAAAGTTTTCCCTCAATGGTAGAGCATCCTAGGCTATAGATTTGAATTTTTTCTCTTGACTCAGACCAACAAGCATATCCCTAAATGACAAGATATCCCCAAGCTTAGAGTTAGTCGATTCTTGAAACCCAATAGTAGGATGAAGAGGTATTGAATCATCTGACATGGAATTTTCTGAGCAACGAAATCTCGAAGCCCTAGTCGAACTAGGGAAAAAACTAAAGGCTTATCGAATCCTGACATCGGACCCTCATCGTGGACTTGAATAGAAGGCTTAGCAGAAGTATTTTTATCAGCAACCAGGGAGCAAGACTACACCAAGGGCATGACATGAGTAGTAACAGTAGGGGTGACTTGAGCAGATCACATTTGCACCATCCTAGAGGTCCCATCGAGACCATCATGGCCAACAAAAACTCTAGCTAGATCAGGCAAATTTGGAGATTTAGGGAGACAAAGGGGCGTAGCCTTTCTAAACGTTCCACCATTAGAAGCCTCCAGGTCGTTCACAGCTGAAGCGTTTGAAAAAACTTTCCTGGAGCCTTCAGGAGTTTCAGCATATTCGGGAGCAACACTGAATTTTAAATCATTTATTAATTGCATATTTACTTAAATATAATAAGATAATTTTTTATAAAAAATACATATAATTAGTAAACACATTAGATTTAGATTTTTTTAAATCAAGCAAAGTTATTTTTTGTCTAACATTGAACTTATTCAACATTAAGAAAATTCATGAATTTACATTTCATTCAAAGTACATTCAAGAAATATGATTTGAACTCTTTATTCATCTTTCAACACAATTCTCTTGAATTATGCATGTAGTTTGATATATCAATTGATCTTTGTGTGAGGCCCCACCTATTGATGGGCATACAATGCCATTTTTTTATATTTATATATAAAGGGTCTTTTAGTGGACTCATAGAATTAACATATAATTGATTAGTTGTAAATATGCAATGGCAAGTCAATTAGCTAATTGTTTCTTTTTGCCACAACATAGTGTCGTTTGAACATAGGATATGTTTCAATGAAATGCTCATACTTAGTTATGAGCTTTAAGCATACTTGATTTCTTAGATGGGTTAGTAGCAAAGCATGAGTTAAGCTTAGTTTGTGTTGACATTTGAAGAATCTTGGGAATATAAAACCTAGAGATGGCAAAGCATTTAATTGGAATCCCTTCAAATATTCATTAAATCATGAATTGAGTTCATGCATCCTTCATATTAAAGTACAATAGTCCACTTGACCTTAGTTAACAAAATACTAGGTTCAAACTAATTAAACTTTGTATTTCACTTATAATTTATATGCAATGGTAATTGCAGGAGCATAGATATTCACTTGCTGTTATAGATATATAAAAGATGGAGTACATTAATGTAAAAAAAAAAATTAAATGTCTTCAGTAAAAAATCAAGACTAAGTGGATAGACCAATAAATCAATATCCAAATCAAACTTGTCATTTCAAAGCAATTGGTAACCAATGTTTAAAATGATATAATTCACCCTTTTGTAAATGATATGACTTGCTCTTAAATAATAGGGATAACACTACTTGGACAACACCTATCCTTGAAATACATATTTCATGTGCATTTAACATTAGTACCAAAGTGACCACCATTAATTACCCACAATTATAATAATACTATTACTATTGGAAAGTACAAGTTTTCTTTAAATATTTATTGTCACTAACTAGTGTTAGTATTATTCTATTAACCAATCATAATAATGATAGTTATTATTTAATCCATGTTTAGACATTATTAATAATAGTGATGTTACTAACCAACAAAACGATATTAATTATCAATTATTTTAATGTGGCGTATTTTGTTCATATAACTTTTAAATGCAAAACAATGTACAATTGTAAATGAGTTACAAAAGAATCATTTTATCTATTACTATTGAGTTAATCTAAAATTGTTCGAAGGATAGATTTTGTTATGGGATTGGTTATGCCCAATCTCAATAGCAAATGTGCCAACTTCTAGAGAACATGTATCTCTTTTGTCACATTTTCCTATCATATAAAGGCAACGCTTTGTAGAAGCATATAAGCTAGTAAAATATTCTCACGTAAAAATCCTATTACATATCCAGGTTATCATTGATGTTAATCAAAGGCCCTCATATGTCGAGTATATGTATTTTGGTCCTTGTTATTTTGATACCTGGTTCATAATGAACATATGGGTTTTACTAAAGGGTAGATAATGCAAAGCACTTCAAATATGGTTTAAATAATGGCTCTAGGAAAATTCACCGCCATCAACAATTCACCGTCATGGAAAATTAACTGCCAAAAATTCGTGCAATTAACTTTTTTGTGGGGTGAATTGTCATAGTGGTGAATTTTCTTGTGGTGAATTATTGACAGTGAATTTTCCCTCGATAAATTTGTGTAACACCTTAAATGATAATGAGACTCTTATGTTGAATGCTACCGCTATGAAAATGCTTCCAGATTGGTCAATCATATGGGTGGAGGTCCCAATATGCTTATACGGCCTATTCTTGTCTGGTACTCATTATTAGCACGTTGCATTCCTTGCTGCTCAAGTCATATCTCAAATGGAAGAATTGACCTGGGATTATGGTAGGTATAAACTTTTATGATGGACCCGACTACGCACTAACCTGCCATTACTTTCACCTCACAACGACCCTTGGAGAGGTACCAGAGCTGTAAGAGTGAATGAAATGGCAGCCTTTGGATGGAGGTGAAGGGACTGAATTGAAGGAAATTTAATACATACAACTACGGGCATCTCAGGTACTACGCAGGGAGAGAGAAGAGAAATTTAAAATAAGGAAAATGACAACCCAGTAGATGGCAAAAGTTTCGAGAAATGAGTTGTCAAGATACCCAAACAAAGCAGGATATTGGCAGAGCTTCAAGGAGGGGACAACGACGAGGGCAACTGGTATTGTTAAAGGCCAGCTTGACATGCCACAAATTTTTTCACATATTCTCATCGGCATGGTGGGCACCACGATACAATTGGTGTAGAATCTGGAGGTAAGTCATTTGCCATGATCTCAGTATATAAGTGGTGGGAATTCATATATGGCCGTATCACCTATTTTTTGTGCTGTATTTTATTCCAAAACAATTCTGCTGTTATCTTAAATGAGGGCGTTGGTTATGTGTTCTTTTTGTAATCTATGGCTCTTTACATGGCTGATATGTCTTTACACTCACCAGTCGCTTTTTCATAAATGGTTCATGTGCCTTGTCTATGCCTACACCTTTTGCGTGCATGTCTAATTGGGTACTTGAAATCTTTATACTTTTAATGGACACCCATGCCCTGCTCCAAAACTCCCAGTTTGGAATACGCGGGAAGATATTAGAAAAGGTTGGAGAATTTGGTTTTACACCCGCTGATTGCAATTGCTTAAATGTTTATAAAGCCTTTTCAATAAATCCATTTCTGTGCACCATTGCAGTCCTTGAGAGTCCATTTCTGTGCCTTCTCAATAAATCCATTTTTGTGCATATCTTGAACCGACTTTATAGATAGTAGGGCCGGCGGTCCTATCGAACCAACTAAGCACTATAGTTGGCGTGGGTGGCCCCCAATTTTATATGTATATTGTTTGTAATGAAAATAACATTATGTTTATTTATCAAATATCATTGTGTCTTTATATTATTTGACTTACATCTTCAGAACACATATATAGACTCTCTAGCGTGTCCCTCACATACCTACATGGCATATACATAGCTATCAATTAAAAGAGAATGCCACCAATTTTAATATATTAAAAATTGCTTATGCTATCTTCCTAAATATTTTGGGTACTCACTTAAAGACTAAAACAATCTTCTTCATAAATCATACTTTATTCTATATAGTGGGTACTTGATTTTACCTCTTCATAATTCCCTAAGATCTAAAATCCAAATGTATCTTCAACACTTTAGGAACTCTTAACACAAATATTAATTTAATTAATTTTAATTATCTCATCATGGAATTGGATTTTAGAGATACATTCATCAATGCCATCACATCTAGAATATGTGCATGCTATATGATTTCCTCACTAATAATCTTTTCTACAAGATTCAACATGGTCATCTCTTTCTATACATAATCCAATAATATTAATTAGAGATAGATAAATTACAATATTATCCTTGAGATCGTACTTGGGCTTTGAATTAAATGGATAAGGATAAATGATTACTTTGGCATGTATTCATAATAGATTCATCTTCCTTCACCTTATGGGAATTTATGTCAAGAATATCAAAGGCTTCACTTGCTCACATAATTAAGCTTTTTCGGTTACAGTATACAACATAATTCATCTGATTAGGATCATATGATGAAAGTGGGCAATACATTTGTTGAAAACTATTAACAATATTTATATCGTTAGGTGACTGTGTAAAATAAGTGAGAATATTTTAGTTAATTTGATAAAACCTAGGAAAATGTCGAAAAACCAAATCAGTAAAGAATTATCTTATGCTCCATATTGATAAAATCCTTACAAGCATGTTCCAAAAAAAGTATTTATTTTAGGGATATATTCTTACAACAACCATAATTTTGTATGCATTGGGATGTTTATTATTAGAATTGTATTTATGACTATGTGTTAGGGGATGCATAGGTTATGTTGATGTATGCCGCTTGAGTATTGATCAATGTTTTAGCTTCACCAATTTTATTAATAATTGTTATTGTAATGCGTATTATGCATTAAATTTATAGTATATTTAATTGATTGGCATGCTACTTGTGCTAAGATCCATGGAAGGTGTTGTGACAAGATCCTCAAGGGGACTTGAGGTATCTTATTATGTGTAGTTGGTCTATATTCAAGGTGTGAGAGCCTTATGCATAAATTTCATGAATGAAATCTAGTCTATGCTATTTATTTTGAGATGCATATGGCATACCATCTAGGACTAGAATGTCATAGTGTTGTATCCCATTATTATCTTGTTATGTTTCAACATTATAAATGTGATTATTAAATGATCTTAATATCTTGTATTTTACCTCTCTAGATAATTACACATTAATACATGGATGGATGTTATAGTTAATGATCTAGATGATTTTCAATTATTAGATTTTCATGTTTGGATGATGGGAATTGATATTGAGTTATTATCGATATTCTATTAAACCATCTAATTACTAAAACATTTTTAACAGTTATGAGGAATGAAAGTTTGAAAAATCCATAACACACAACACATGAACACCAGGATTTTTACGTGGAAAACCCAAAATAGGAAAAACCATAGTGAGGATTAGCTCACAAAATATTATAACCAGTTATAAGATATTATAGAAAGACTCACTACCAGGTGCACTCACTGTCCAAGTGAACTTACTATTCACAGAGAAAAAAAGATAGAAAGAAGTGGTTTCACAACCAAGATTTGAACTGATACAAAGTACATCTACCATATGCTGGATTTAGTTCCTTTGAAGCTCAAACCATTGACTTAATACACTTCATCCAACTTAGATTACAAATCTCTTCTCTGCTTTACATTCACACAACTTATTTACTTAACTCTATAAAATTTTGCATCACTGCTTTGTATTTAGATCATGTACACATTCAAATTCGATATCTTCAAACTTGAAACAATCTTGTATATATACCAAACTCCATCACAAACATCAATTATGTCGGCCTAATTAGATGTAGCCCTGAAACATACAAAACGTGTTTTGTTGACATCTAATTCAAATCAAAATCCCTTTATGTCCAAACAACATGCAATATAGATAAACATGGACCTATAGAAGCTCCTTCTTACATTCACATTACATATTTGATCTCCACAACTCCTTACATACATTAGGTCGGTCAGGCATAGGACCTAAAAGAAAAATACTCCAACTGATCATGTTGCAGTCACGGTAGGAGGGTCCTCAAAGAGAACAGTTTGGACCATGCAACAAGAGCTACACAATAAAAGCCATGTGGAATATGGAGGCAAATGCAAATTCAAACATTCATATTACTAGAAATTTTAGTTTCAATTAGCCGACAACATCCAGGTTCATAGATTGGGCTCACAGGCTTGATACAACATGCTTGAAATACAATATTCCTATATGCTCCTTAATACAAGCAGAAATATTACATATATCAAATCCCATATTCATCTACTTACTAACCTAATGATCTGTTACAATGATTTATATTACATCCTGAGATCTAGAATCTTTCGCGTCAGCCAAAGATCAATACAATCTCCAATGAAGGAAACGTAATGTGTGCGTGAAATAGGTCAGCCTTAAATTTGAATTTCTCCTCGGTAGGTGCATAAGATGAAGTGTGGACCTAAATTAAGGTTGGGGACACTCCATGGAACAATTTGGAACACATCGCAAGGATTCACAAGTTACGGGAAGGATCCATAAGAGACAAAACTAGTCGTTATATAGGCTCAAAATTGCTTTGGTGCTTGGTCCTAGAAACTCACTTAATCCAGAAGTGATAACTTGTTGGAAAAAGATCCAATCATTTTGAAATCTTGGAATAAGGTAAAATGAACATGTCCATGATGAAAACATAGATCTGCAAGGTTCGGTGAGCAAATATGCCGAATCTACCAACTTAAACTTAAACAAGAACTGAAAAAGAACAAAACTAAAATGAAAATATTTTTGGTTGTTGCAGGGTTATTTGAAAATTAAGTCCTTCACTTTGCTAGGGCTAAAGGAAAACCAATACAGTCTACTTTATCCTAAGAAATCCAAGAAGAATCCTCCACTGGTATACCTTTCCACTTCACAAGATATTCTTTGTACTATCTTCCATGCATTTTCCTCCCATCTGTGATATCCAAAATCTCTTCTATCTCGTCTGATTGTTGTTTGGAAAATTGTTTCTCCAATTTTTCTTTACTGTCTTGACTAAATTATGCTTCATGGTACTAATGTAGATCTGCAATGTTGAATATAGGTGATATACCCATGCCATCTGATAACTCTACTTCATATGCATTTCCTAAATCAAATTTCTTCAAAATCTTATATGGTCCAAACTTCCTCATCTTGAGCTTATTGTATGTGCCAAATGGAAATCTTTCCTTCCTCAAATACACCATCACTTTATCTCCAACTTCAAACTCCTTATATCTCCTCTTTTCATCTACTTGCTCCTTATACTTCTAGTTCATATCTTCTAATTGCTGCTTTACTTGAGTATGCACTTTCTTCATATATTTTACAAATTCCTCTGCTTCTGCACTCCTTTTATCTTCCTTACTGATGTCTTGCAACTCTAATATACCTCTAGGATGAACTCCAATAACAATCTCAAAAGGTGTCTTTCTGGTACTCATGTTCACTGAATCATTGTAAGAAAACTTTGCTTGTGCAAGGACTAAATCCCAACTTCTGGTCTTCTCCCCAACCAAACATCTCAACAAATTCCCCAAACTCCTATTTACTACCTCTATCTATCCATCAGTCTGTGGGTGAAAAGTAGAACTGAACTTTAAATTTATGTTTAACTTCTTCTGAAGTTTCCTCCAAAAGTAACCAACAAACTTTGTATCTCTGTCTGAAACAATACTCCTAGGTAATCCATGCAATCTGGCCACTTCCTTGAAAAACAAGTCTATTACATGTACTCCATCTATTGTCTTTTTACAAGGTATAAAATGTGCCATTTTAGAAAATCTATCCACCACCACAAATATAGAATCATTACCTCTCTGTGTCTTCAGCAAGACAAGTATGAAATCTATGTTGATATCCTCCCAAGGTCTCTTTGGAACTGTCAAAGGCTTATACAATCCAACATTCTAACTACTCCCTTTTGTAGCTTGACAAACTTTGCAACTCTGCACAAATTTCCTAACATCCTTATGAATATGTGGCCAAAAGTAATTTTCACTTACCAATGCTACTATCTTATCAATTCCAAAGTGTCCTACCAATCCTCCATTATGTTTTTCTTTCACCAAGCTATCCCTCATTGAATTTTGGGGTATACACAACTAATTCCCTCTTAACAACATATTCTCTTGAATGAAATAATCAAACCACTGACTCCTATCCTCCAAGACTGGTTTATTTACAAGCTCTCCAAGGTTTTGCAAAATCCAGGTCTTCCTCATACAAGTTCTTCAATTCATCAAATCCTAATACCTTCACTCCCATCTTTGCCAATAAATTCCTTCTCCCACTCAAAGCATCAATTACTCTATTTGACTTTCCACTCCTATGTTTCAAAACAAAAGTATAACTCTACAAGAATTCCACCCATTTCATGTGTCTTTGATTCAACTTACCTTGACTATTTAAATACTGCAATGCTTGATGGTTTTTATACAACACAAACTCCTTAGGAAACAAGTAATGTCTCCACTTCTTCAAGGCTTGATCTATGGCATAAAACTCCTGGTCATACACTGAATACCTTCTCCTAGCATCATTCAATTTCTCACTGAAATAAGCTACTGGTCTTCCTTCTTGACTTAATACTGCTCCAATTGCATTTCCACTTGCATCACAGTCTACCAGAAATACCTTATTAAAGTCTGGTAAAACCAACATAGGATGCTTAGTCACCTTATGTTTCAACAACTCAAAACTTCAGTTTTCTCCAGATGCCCACCTAAAGTATTTCTGGAATTCCTAATGAACTTCTGGTAGAAACTAGCCAATCCATGAAATGATCTTACCTCTCCAATGCTTTCCGGTGTAAGCCATTCAACAATTGCTCTTACCTTCTTAGGATCCATCTTCAATCCATTTGTAGATATCACAAATCCTAGATATACCAATTCTTCCTTCATGAAACTACACTTCTTAATGTTTATCAACAATTGCTCTTCTCTCAACCTCTATAAAACTTGTCTTATATGCAACAAATGTTCTCTAGTCTTACTGAAAAATAATGTCATCCAAATAGACAATCACAAACTTACCCAAGAATATCTTCAATACTTCATTCATCAGTCTCATGAAAGTACTTGGTGCATTTGTTAGTCCAAAAGGAATCACCAACCACTCATACAATCCTTCATTTGTCTTGAATGTTGTCTTCCACTCATCCCCTTCTCTGATTCTGATATGATGATATCCACTCTTCAAATCTATCTTTGTAAAGTATTTAGCTCCACTCAAACAATCAATAATGTCATCCATCTAGGGCAAAGAAAATCTATACTTCACTGTGATTTTTTTTATGGCTCTAGATTTTGTACACATCCTCCATTCTCCATCCTTCTTAGGTGCTAGCACAATAGGTACTATACAAGGACTTAAGCTTTCTCTGATCAAACCCTTCCTCAACAACTCTTGCACTTGTCTATTCGACTCTTCATTCTCTATCGGTGTCATCTGGTGTGTTGCTTTATTAGGAAAACTAGCTTCAGGAATCAGATCCATGTAATGACTAATACTCCTCACAGGTGGAAATCCATTAGGTACATTATTTGAAATTATATTTTCATATTATGCCAACAACTCCTTTATCTCCTTTGGTTGTTATTCTACATGCTTCAAGTCTTCAGCCTTCTTAGGAACCAAGGCATAACACATGTTCTCATGTCTCAGTCCATCCAAAAATATCCTTCCATCAACCAAATAAATTCTAGCATTCGTACAAATCTCAACTTTAGGAACATCTTCCAATGGCAACAAAGTCTGCTTCATCCCATTAGCAACAATGGCATATGTGTTATTTCCATCATGAATAGCCTATCTATCATACTGCCAAGGCCTTCCGAACAAAACACGGCATACATCCATAGGCATGATATCACACAAATATTCATCATGACAATTTCCTATCTTCAATTTCACCAAACATTGTTCACTTACCAATATCTTATGCTCATCTTGAATCCATGCTATCTAATAGGGCTTCAGGTGTTTCAATCTTTCCAGCTTCAATTTGGTCACCATTTCTTCAAAAACTAGGTTCTCAGAGCTTCCACAGTCAACAATCACCTTGCAACATTTACCAACTACCTTGCATCTAGTCTGGAACAAATTATTTCTCTACAATGGTTCCTACTCCATCTCACTTTGACGCAATACTCTTTTGTTCACCAACACTTCTCCTTCTTCCAGTTTATTAGATGATCTGACATGATCCTCTTCAGAAAAGACTGTCCTTCTACTATTCTCTATCTTTCTCCTTGTCTCTCCCTAGTTACATTCAAATGCTCCATGTCCTTCTCCACCACACTTAAAACAAGTTCCCCTGCATACTCTTTTCTCCTGTCCTCTATCATCTTTTCTATAACCCTCATTTTAGTAACCATGATATCCTCCTCTCTAATAAGAGTTTCTATCATCTCTATGGTATGAATTATCATTCTTACTGACTTCCTTATCTTTATTCTGATCTACAAAAGATCCTCTTCCTTCTCCAGTAAAAGTTCTTCCTCTCTGAAATATTCCACCTCTTCCTCTTTGTTTCTACTCATGTCTTTTATTTAGCTTCTATTATGCTTTTAGGGCACATTGATATGCCTCTTCCACACTGAGAAAATTGATCAAACTGATCTCATCTTGTATAGATAGCTTCAAGCCATTCACATATCTAGTTACTTGCTCGACCTCATCCTTTGAATGTCTGGATCTGATATTCAACTTGTACATAGAACCCCTTAGTATACTTTGTCACACTTAACTCCTACTTCAAATTTTGCAACTTCCAAAAAGAATTGATCTGATAGTCTATGGGCATAAACTTTTTTTGTAACTTATTCACCATCTGATCCCATGATTTTATCTTCTCCTTTCCTCTTCTTTGCCTATCTGTTTGCAAATGTTCCCACCAAAGGGATGCATGTCCTTTCAACTTTGTACAAGAAAATTTCACCTTCTTATCTTCAACAGTACCTTCAAAATCAAAATACTTCTCCATCTTCATTATCCAATCAAGCAATTCTTTTGAATCCAACTTAGCACTATAATTCGGTGGATCGAAATGTGGTTTAGTATTTACTTTGGTTGGGGCTCTTATGAACCTCTCTTCTCCCTGATCCAAGCCAGGTTGATCTTCTCTTTCCTTTTCTTCTTATTCTTCTACCTTTTCATCACTCACATCATCAACTGGTCGACCTCTCCTATGGGTTGTTTCAATTGCTTCTAATCTAACAACAATTCCTCTCAACATCTCCATCATAACTGGGTCTGCATTTTTGCGCGCTCTATTTCCTCTACCATTTCTTCTTCCCGCCATCTTTACTCAAGTCCTCTGCAGCTTCAGGTCGGATCCTCAGTCTACCACCCCACAACAAATCTTTGACAGGACTCTACAAACTTTGACAATCTCTCATGAAATGAACCTCACTCTGATACCAATTTGGTGCAGTCATGGTAGGAGGGTCCTCGAAGAGAACAGTCCAGACCATGCAACAAGAGTTACACAACAAAATCCACGTGGAATATGGAGGAAAATGTAGATTCAAACATTCATATTACTAGAAATTTTAGTTACAATTAGCCGACAACATCCAGGTTCACAGATTGGGCTCACATGCCTGATACAACATGCTCAAAATACAATATTCCTATATGCTCCTTAATACAAGCAAAAATATTACATAGCAAATCCCATATTCATCTACTTACTAACCTAATGATATGTTACAATGATTTATATCACATCCTGAGATCTAGAATCTTTCGCGTCAGCCAAAGATCGATACAATCTTCGATGAAGGAAATGTAACGTGTGCGTGAAATAGGTCGGCCTTAAATTTGAGTTTCTCCTCAGCAAGTGCATAGGATGAAGTGAGGACCTAAATTAGCATCAAGGACACTCCACTGAACAATTCAAAACACATCGCGAGGATCCGCAAGTTACGGGAAGGATCTACACAAGACAAAACTAGTCCTTAGGCTCAAAACTGCTTTGGTGCTTGGTCCTAGAAACTGTCACTTAATCTAGAAGCGATAACTTGCTGAAAATAGATCCAATCATTCTGAAATCTTGGAATAAGGTAAAATGAACATGTCCACGATGAAAACATAGATTCACAAGGTTCGGTGGGTAAATATGTTGAATTTGCCAACTTGAACTGAACAAGAACAAAACTAAAAAGAAAATATTTTTGGTTGATGTAGGATTGCAAAGAACCAAGGATGCTTGTACATCAGATCATCACCATAGGACATATGGACCTCAAAATATCATGCCAACTAGAAAAAATAATGCATTGACACCTGTTAACATTCTCCCAAAGCTGCAAGGTCTAACTTGAGTCCGTAGAGGAGTGGAAACTAGTTAAGTTATAGCCAATATAAAAAAATTTGTGTAGACCTTATATGCCAATCTTTTGTTACTTGTATCTTTCGAACCAGTTATCCAATTTAGGGTATGTGCAGGATAATGATGCGCCAAAAATTGGCGATATGATGGGTGTGTCTAGGATATGTGGCTGATGACTCTTTTTTTACCCAAAATTGATGAAATGAAAAGGGTTTTTAAAAGAGATTCTTAGCTTTCTACCAATATAAATTATGCTTTACTTTGAATTTAATAAATAATACTTATTCATTTTCTATTTGAATTATGACCAAAGTCTTGATTGATAGGTTGATTGAAAAAATCTATAGCTTTCAAACAATATCACATTTTTTGAATCTGAAACATGTCTCACATTCTACGCTTCACATACTATAAGATTAAAAAAGAAAAATTGAATTTCATGAAGTTTTGACCAAGTTAAGGTTGTCAAACATATGAGTATTTATATTTTTTAAAACTTGTAATAAAAAAATCATAATTAATTATATTTACTTGGAAAAAATTACAAAAAATATGCATCACATCGAAACATGAGTCCTCTACTTATATCTAAAATTTTATAAAAAATTTTATAATTTTATTGTGGTTATGGTGGTCAGACAGACACCTACTTATGTTTTCCTTGAAATTTAAGTACTACTGCATTGAAATTTCAAATTTTCAACAAATAGATTAAAAAAACCTAGTAGTTTAGAAACTACATTCAATTCGCTACAGATTCTATTCTTACATATTTTTGAAATAATATAGATAACTTATTCAAATTTTTACGTCAAGTTGCCTAACTCTGATTTTTCTAAACTTTTTGCCACTTAAGGGCCTGTTTTTTCCATGATGATTCTGCACATACACTTTAGATGAAATTTTGAATGAAAATGCTATTGATGTCCATAAACAACATATTAGAATCACAAAAGTAAATATATAAGGGTGAACAAATGCAAACCAAATTACTAGATGGCTCTATGTATTAAAACTGTTAGTGTAGAAACTTAGCAAAAATGCTTAACTATTTATGTGTGTGGATCAAACTATCTTGCAAAATACCTCTTCTACAATCATCCTCAACATAATGTTAACATCCATCATGTAGTTTTGACATCAATGACAACTCATTAATGACAACCTTCTTCATTCTTTCAACAATCTCCCCCTTTTTCATTGATGGAAACATGTGCCAAAACCAAACTTCTCCAAGTATCTCTCGTCAAATATCTCTCCCCCTTTGACATCAAGGGCAAAGGGTGTACTGGTATATACACCTTGTATGCTCCCCTCAAACATATATACAAACTAAAATAGTTGAAGTGACTAAAATGAAAGTATGATCTCCCTCTTAGGAAGTTAATAAAAAACTCCTAATACATCTACATATTTACAAAAGAATTTGTAAACATAAAAAATTGAAAAATGTATATAAATAGAAATGGTCAACTCAAAGATGTTGACCCCTAAAGCTTTTGAAGAAAAAATTTCCAAGTAGATTTGCCTTCTTCATATCTCTTCTTCGTGGTTGCAAGCATTCTATGTTGGGACTCAAGCTCTACCAAAGTTTCCTCTCCTTCCACAATATCGAGGGCAAGATTTAGCTTTGAGATTTTATCAGTACTAGCAAGGGAACTTGAGATAAACATATGATTTGTTTTCACCAAGTTCCTTAGCTTCCCTAGCTACTTGATAATCTCTTCCTTTTGGGTCTACAAGGTGAAGCATCTATCATGCAAGTCCACTATAGTAGTCCAGGTTTGATCATCTTTGTCCAGTATCAAATCATAAGCACTTGATGCATTAGTTATTTGGGACTCAATTGAGTCCATTTCATCTTTTATTCCTTGTGTGGAGCATCTGACCACTTCATGCAATACAAAAATAATGTTTTTGCCTCTTCTTCACAATCTTGCACCTCCTTCAAGCACTCTTCAACTTTGGTATGTGCAGATGCACATCTCTCTATAATATCTTGGAACTTCTCTACAACCCTTGTCTCAACCTTTGTTTCCACTTGCCCTTTCAAGCCAAAGGAATATTCCTTGAAGGAATCAATTAGAAACTTAAAGTTTTCCATAGTAGAAAAATATGTATCAATATTAGATCTTGGTGTGATCTCCTACAATGTCTTTATAGCTTCATCCATCAATTAACCACTCCTTTGGCGAGTTTCAATAATTTATGTTCTAGATGATGCATGGAAAACATCACCTAGCTGCAACTTATGAATGAGAGATATCTAAATCAAAACCATCTTGCTGCATGGGAAACTGCAACATCTAAGATGAAACAATCAATTGGAACCTTAATTGTTTAGAAAATAGAACTTTTGAGGATTACTAGAGGAGGATTCACCAGAGCGCTTAGGTAACTCCTTAGATTTCTCCACTTCTTCATTATTTCTAGTATTAGTGTCTTCTTCCTCTACCTTTTCTTCTTCTTCACCAGAGGGCTTGTCTAAGTTATCTTTTTCCTTGTCCTTCTCTCCTTGCTCACTTTCTTCATTTTAATTCTTGTTTTCTTCTCCTTCTCACCATCATTCTCTCTTTCCTTATTCTCTTCATTCTCATGCCTTTGCTTATTAACTACATCATGATTTTCACCTCACTGGTGCTCTATTCTATATCTACTGGAGGGATAGATGTATCTAGGTTGCCTTGATCTACAATAGCATGTGTCACTAGAGGAATAGGAGTGACATCATTTGTGATTTCCTCTCCGATCACAGTTTCTCCTTCAACAACAATCTCATCTTCAATGCTTCCTTGCATTGGTTCATCTATTCCATGTGGACTATTGTCTAGTTTTTCTTCTGTATTAGTAACTCTAATGTCTTCATCTACCAGATCTTGTTCTTTGTTGGAGGAGGCAATGGGAATCATGCCATACTTCTGAGCTATTTCTGTTATCTTTTCCTCTATTTTCTTTTGCATTTTCTCAAACTCACCTTATTCTCTTCCCATTAGAATTGTGACTCTCTTTTTTTCTAAATTCTTTACTGTAGACTTGGGCCAATGTGGCCTTGTCAACATCAATGTAAGAAGCTTGGAACTTATTTCACCAAACAAACAAAATTTTGATATGGCAAAATCACACTCAGAGTTGAGAAATTTTGTGCGAACGAAAATGCCTCAAGCACTCAGATTATAGCAATCAAAATCACATATTACGCTGGTTATACAATAACCATGTGACTGAGTACAACTATAACTTATTAATGATTGCAATTGAAATTTAAATACAAATCATAGCTCAAATATAGTTACTAGCATTTATCAGTGTTACATACTATTTTCCAGATCCAAAATGCATGAACAATCATTCACTGATAGAGAAGATAACCCTTGTGTGGGCACCCCAATCTGTGATTTTCTGAAATAAGATCGTTGCTTCCTACCAGTTGACCAACTCTCAAATAGTCCCGAATTGGATGTTTTGTCTTCTTTAGATGGTAGATTTTGCTGTTGTTGATCACTAGGTCCATCTCCAACCAAGTCACTATACTCCTAGTGGATAGAAAGTCACCTTTGGCCAGAGCCTAGGCTTGGCCAGGGTAATGAATTGCAATGTATCATTGCTCCCTTCTCACCCATGGTAGGATACGGAATGTAGTATAATGATTGCTCCTTTCACAATTTCCTGGTAAAGTCAAGATGGCATAGAAACTCTACACAAAACTTGGTGGATGAAAAATCTAGAAAATGCATGCTATGAAAGGGAAACCAACACAAATTCACAGGATCTAAGACTATGTCTAGACCTAAGTGCAATTTGGTGAGAGACTACGTCCTCCTAGATTACATGGATGCCAATGCCACTCCAAATTCATGATGCCAATAATGAACAATGGCCTCCCTTAAATACAAGCTTACTTAGATCCTTCCAATAGGTCGGCCAAGACAAGAAAATAAATTCAAATTTGCATTGGACACCAACTTGAAAAGGAGTCAACCAAAATAATTAATTTAAATATTATTTATTAATGTTTTAGTGTTTAAAAACACTTTTAAAATGTTTTGTCTCCATTTCTTAGCCTGATTTATTTGGGACATGACAGTCCTCTCCACCAAATTGTTGCTTGTCCTCAACCAACCTCAAGTTGGGGTGCTAAAAGATCTATACACTCTCCCTGTCGCATCTTTGGTAGGAAGATTCTTCCATTTCACCAATTACTCAGGGATAACCTTGTTTCACAACCTTTTCTCCCTCACATCTAGCATGGTCTCGAGCTCCAAAATAAAATTTCCTTCATCATCAAGAGGAGGCAACTCTGCGGAAGGTGCAATATGCTATCCAAGTGCCTTCTTAATGCATGAGACATGGAAAATGTTGTGTATCCTGCTATCCTTGGGAAGCTCTAGCTCATAAACTACTTCCCCTATCCTCCTTAGGATCTTGTAAGGATCGTGAAATTAGGGTTTCATCTTCTCTACTCCATTCCCTTTGAGTGTGGATTTTTGGTGGGGTCACAATCTAAGGTATACCATGTCTCTAACCTTGAAAACCCTCTCAAACCTATGCTAATTAGCATATATTTTCTACTAATTTTGAGCACGTTGTAGGTTCTCCTTGAGTGCATTCAAGATATCAAAAATTTGCTACACCACGTCTTTAACACTTGGCACCCTACTATCTGCAAGAACCAAATCCATGAAGGGAGTAGCAACATATCCATAAAGTGCTTTGAAAGGAGACATACCGATGGATATGTGATGTGGTGTTGTAACAAAATTTCCCTAGATGTATCCATTTCATCCAAGCTGATTGATGTCCTATCATGTAGTTCCTTAGGTACCCCTCAATCCATTTGTTCACTATCTCAATTTTCACATCCATTTGAGGATGATAACTTGTGCTTGGAGTCAATTTTGTGTGAGCCAAGCGAAAGAGTTCTTGCTAAAATAAATTGATAAACCTACTATCCCTATCACTCACGATGTTTTTTGGAAAACCATGGAGTCTAAATATCTCTTTAAAAAATAGATCAACAACTTGAGGAGCCTTGAATTCAAAAGTAATGGCATGAAAATGAGCATATTTTGTGAGTCTATCCACAACCATGTAAATGGAATCCTTACCTTGTACTTTAGGCAATCCGATGACGAAATCCATGGATATGCTTTCCAATTTCTAATGTGGAATGGGTAGGGGCTGCAACAAACCAGCTTGTAAAGTATGCTTGGTCTTGTTTTGTTGGCACACCACACAATCCCTAACATGCTACAATATATCATTCTTCAATCCCTTCCATGAAAATGTTCTCTTACTTGCTTGTATGTCCTATAGAAACCTGAATGACCAACAAGAGGTGTGTCATGGCAAGCTCTCATAATCTTTTCCTTGACCTTGGAGTTGAGTACAAGATACACTCATTCCTTGTAGAGGATGAGGTCTTCAATCACTTTGTACCTATCATCAAGTAAATTCCCATCCAAAATATCAGTAGCAAAGGAATTTTTGGCATACTCCGCTATTATGGCAATCCTCCAATCAACATATATATCAAACATAGAGCATAAACAAGGCTTCGTAGATAGAGCATCAACCACCACATTGTTCTTTCCTTTCACATATTCAATATATCAAAATCATAGGCTTGGAGTTTTCTTACCCATTTTTGTTGCCTATCATTCAAATCATGTTGATTGAGGAAGAACTTAAGGTTGCTATGATCCGTTTTCACCACAAATTTTCCACAAAACAAGTACTGTATGAATTTGGCAAGAGTGTGCATGATAGCCAACATATCTTTTTCATAAATGGAGAAAGATTTCTTTGAATATGTGAGCTTCCTACTCTCATATGCTATGGGATTCTTATTTTGCATCAAAACTACCCCAATGTCCTCTCTTGAAGCATCACACTCAAGTACAAATGGAAGTGAGAAATATGGAATAGCCAAAACAGGGCATGAACTCATTACCTCCTTAAGCTTATCAAAAGATTGTTGTGCTGCAATAATCCATGAGAATGCCCCATTCTTTGTCAAGTTGGTCAATGGAGGTGCAATTTGTGAGAAGACCCTCATAAATCTCCTGTAGTAACTGCATAGGCCCACAAATCCCCTCAATTGTGACAAGCTCTTGGGTCTAGGCCAATCCTGAATTTCCTTGATCTTCTCCTCATCAACACTAACCCCCTTGAGCACTAATATTATGCCCCAAGTCAACAAAATTTGTCATCCCAAAATCACACTTTGACATCTTGGCCTTAAATGAATGACACTCAAGTATGTCAAGAACTTTCTCTATATCCTTCAAGTGATCCTCCCATGTCCTACTATAGATCGGGATGTCATCAAAGAAAACCAAAACAAATTTCTTCAATTGTACAGTGAATACCTAATTAATATAGGACTGGAAGGTGGCAGGAGTTTTGGTCAACCCAAATGGCATGACCAAGAACTCATAGTGCCCATTGCGGCACCTGAAAGCTGTCTTATGTACATCCTCCTCCCTTACTCTAATTTGATGATACCCCAAACACAAATCAATCTTGGACAAATATACTACCCCATGGAGCTCATCTATCAACTCATCGATCCTAGGAATGGGTAGCAGTTCTTAATTGTCTTCTTATTGAGTGCTCTATAATCAATGCACATCCTCAACGTCCCATCCTTCTTCTTAACCGATACTATGGATGAAGCAAAATGGATAGAGCTTGGACAAATGTTCCACATGTCCAACACCTCCTTGATTTCCTTCTCAATTTCCTCTTTGTACATCCTAGGGTGTTGGTAGGGAGTGGTGATGAAAGGCTTGGCTCCCTCCTCAAGCTCGATCACATGCTAGAATCCTCTATCAAGTGGTAGGCCGATAGGAATCTCATGGAATACCTTGCACTTCTTGTCTAGAATGGACCAGATGTCGATGAGGTAAGCTCCTCCTTCCCTTAGAGGTCTCAAATCTGTGATCAAACATTCTACCACCCAAGCTACCTCATCTCTCTGAAAATATCAATCCATTATCTTAGTTGAAACCACCATTGACCCATTCTTGGAGAGGCCTCGAAGGACAATCTCTTTCCCATCATGTTTGAACTTCAATTCCATGGTTTGGTAGACGGTGGTGTACTCCTTAAGTGAATGTAGCCATTATACCCCCAACACCACATTTGTACCCCCATTATCAACAACATACAAATAATATTTCATCCTATGTCCTCCTAGGATCAGCTTCATTTGTTGAATCCAACTAATGCAAGAAAGGATGTAAAACATCAAATCCTTCAAAGTCTTATGCCTTCAATCGTAACTTGGCTACAGTCCTCTTGTCAATGAATTTATGAGTGGCTCCATTGTCTATCAATATTGTCACTCTCTGTCCTTGGAGAACCCCTCTAACATGAACAAAATTGTATCGTGGTGCTCTTGAAAGTGTTGCAAGAGTGCCTCCCATATGTTCTCCTTCCATGGTTATCTCTGGCTCATCCTCATTAGTCACTTCCTCTAACTCTCCTCCCTTAATCTCTACTTCATCATCATCGGGGGCTACCTCAATGTAGTGGATTTGGCCTTTTCCCAAGCATCTATGGCCTTTAGTCCAAGATTCCCTACAATGATAACACAAACCTCTTTGGTGAAGCTCATTCCTAGACATGTTTATTCTTCTTGGATTCAAAGGAAAGACCTTAGGTGGAGGAGTAACCCTAGGGAAAGGTTTCCTTAGCTACCTTTTCAATGAGCCCTTGGTCATGGGTTTATCCTTCTTGGAGGAGTCTTCCAGGTTTAGGGCCCTTCATATGGCTTCTTCTAATGATGTTGGCTACAAATCCCTTACCAAACCCCTAAACCAATTTGATAGACCTTCAATGAAAAGGAACATAAGCCTTTTATCTGAAATGTCTGGAACCATGACAACTATATTCTAGAATTCTAAAACATACTCATCCATGGTACCAAGCTGCTTCAATCTTGTCAACTCTTGGAAGTACACTTCTAGATGCCTTCTATCAAACCTTTCCATCAACTTTTGTGTGAAATATACATATGTAGTCACAAGTTCAAACTCCTGAGTCACAATACCATGGTGCCATCATTTGTGAGCTATTCCTTCCAAGTACAAAATGGTGAATTTAATAGCTTCATCTTCAGTCATAGGGCTGAAAGAGAAATATGTATCCAAAGTTTTCACCCATGCATGTGTAGTAACCTTCCTTGAGCCATTAAATGTAGGGAGTGTGAGCTTGCTGACTTTATATTGAAGATCTTTGTTCACTCGCTACAAATGTTGTCTCCCATCATTTCCAAATCCCTGCCTAGCATTGTTGAACTAATCAAAGGGGATTGCTACTTGAGTGTCAACATCCAACTTCATGTAATCTTGCACAATACTACTAAAGTTAGGCTAGTTTTGATCTTCTCCTTCATGTGGTATCTCTTCTCTTGGAAAAAAGTTGGGATGGGAGGGTTTGAGAATGGATCCTCTTGATATTCTACTATTATTCCTTCCTCCAAATCACTCAAAGTTTCCCTTATTAGCATTGTTAGCTCCTGATTTGTTGCTAGTTATTGCAATAGTGCTCGGGTCTACATCATTTGTAACAACATCTAATTCACTTGATCTTGTTTCTCCATGAAGGATTTGATTTCATTATTTTGCTCCTCCATCTGCTTCTTACCTCTACCTCCAACTCCCTTGTTAGTGCTCTGAGTAGATGCCTCTAACCTCTTTCTCTCTCTCTATGGTTCTTAAATATATTTGGCTCAATTACATATATCTCTAATTGTCCACAAGATGACAGAATCAAGGCTATGATACCACTGTAAGAAGCTTGGCACTTATTTCACCAAACAAACAAAATTCTGATATGGAAAAATCACTCATATTTTAGAAATTTTATGCAAATGGAAATGCCTCAAGCACTTAGATTATAGCAATCAAAATTACACATTGTATTGGTTATACAATAATCACTAGACTGAGTACAACTATAACTTATTAATAATTGCAATTAAAATTCAAGTACAAATCATAGCTCAAATATATTTAATGGAATTTATCAGTGTTACATACTGTTTTCTAGATCCAAAATGCACGTACAGTCATTCACTAAATATTGCGTGATGCCTAGAATAGTGTAACAGACTTCAAAATAGGCACACAAATCACTAGATTAGGTGCTATTGATAGAGTAGATATCCCTTGTGTCAATGCTCCAATCCGTGATTTTTTGGAATAAGATCGTTGCTTCCTACCAGTTGACCAACTCTAAAATAGTCTCGAACTGGATGATTTGTCTTCTTTAGATGGTAGATTTTGTTGTTGTTGATCGCTAGGTCTATCTCTAGCCAAATCACTATACTCTTGGTGGATAGAAAGTGGCCTTTGGCAAAAGCCTAGGCTCGGTCAAGGTAATGAATCACAATATATCCTTGCTCCCTTCTCACTCGTGGTAGGATTTGAAATGTAGTATAATGATCGCTCCTTTCACAATTTCTTGGTAAAGTCAAGATGGCTTAGAAACTCTGTACAAAACTTGGCAGATGAAAAATCTAGAAAATGCACTATGAAAGGGAAACTGACACGAATTCATAGGATCTGAGACTGCGTCCAGACTTGAGTGCAATTTGGTGAGAGACTATGTCCTCCTAGATTGCATGCATGCCAATGCCACTCCAAACTCATGATGCCAATAATGAACAAAAACCTCCCTTAAATACAAGCTTACTTAGAGCCTTCCAATAGGTCAGCCAAGACAAGAAAATAAATTCAAATTTGCATTGGATGCCAACTTGAAAAGGAGTTGGCCAGAAAAATTAATTTCAATATTGTTTATTAATGTTTTAGTGTTTAAAAACACTTTTTAAATATTTTCCCTCCATTTCTTAGCCCGATTTGTTTGGGACATGACAATCAGATAAGGAGAATCCAATTTTTTCCACATCTGATCTAAAGATTCTATTCCTTTTCAATTGCCTCTTTTTTCCTCTCCATTAAGATGTTCCACACATCATTCGAAACCTTCTTCTTGATGTTCTCCATATCTACTTCAATGATCACAATGTATTTGATGATTGCCTCTATTATGGTGATTTTATCCACCTCATTTGTATAAGGTAGTTGTATCTCTCAGCATCTCTTAATGCATGATACCTTTGAATACTTCATTGGATTATGAGGTCTCTCCGAAGTTGTCTTCTTTTTCTTCTTCTTTTTCTTCTTCAGTTCAACTATTTCTGTATTCTTTTTCTTCTTTTCTTTCATCTACATGTGCATATGTATTTTAAAGGCTTGCTTTTCCTTCTCAATCTCCACTTCATCTAAGGTGTCAAAAATATCTATTCTTTATTTCTTTGTATCATTTCTTCTTCTCAAGACCAATGGAGGACCTTCATCCTCTTCCTCTTCTTTAGATAACACACTCATGTTCTTCTCTCTTACAACTTTTTATTTTCTTGTTTTTGATGTGGCGATAGTAGAGGGGACTATCGAAGTAGTTTTCTTTTTCTCTTTAGGCCTTGTGGCCTCCTTCACCTAAGGTTCCTCTATTACCAAAGCACTAGTCTTTGTCCTCTTAGTTCTGTTAGTAGTAGAAACTAATTCTGAGGGTATTTGAATACTAGGGAGATTGGTTGAAGCAATTCTTCTAGATCTTCTAGATCTGGTGGACTCACTAGTTGTTCTTGCTTCTCCCTTTTATCTTGCTCTTGTATCCTGCAATTGTTCTTCTGTGAATCCTTTGTTCTTGAAATAGTCATCCACTATCTTTATCTTAGGATTCTACAATTCTATATGCACTTCCATGCATTTTTCTTCATATGTTCCATATCTTTTTTGTGTAGCATCCTTAGGAATTTTTAGTAATATGTTAGCATAACCATTGATTTCATTCTCATTGTTCTCATATCCAAGTGGTAGAATCTAGATAGTTATGGTTTCTATAGGGCCTCAATAATATATCCATCAATTGTGACTAGGAATGTAATATCCTCCTCATATTTGTCCACCATTGAATTAGGGATCCTCAACCTTTCATAAATTCTCTTATGGAATACTACAAAGAATGCAATAAGTGCTTCATCTTGAGCTTTCATATTGCCAAGGCTATGTAGGTGTTCCATGTTTTTATGGGATATCAGTTTGCTCTTATCCCATATGACATTGCTTCTTCCCGAAAGCTCATTTAGAAAGTATAATAGAAAACAAACTACCAAAGAACCAAACTTGAGGGGGTATTTCTTATCTTTAGTTTGCTTCAATTTGTCAAAGATTTGTTGCCTGAGTAACTCACAAAATTCATAGTCCTTTCCCTTATCCACCATCTCATATGCTACATGAGTTGTTGTAGCTAACATTGAATTCTCTTTGTTAGTGTAATATATCTTATATCCTATAACCATAGTTTCATATCTTACTAAAATATTCTGGATAGTGTTCATATTGAGAGCTCTTTGATCAAATGTAGCTCCAATTAACTCCATCACATCTTTGCTTATCACAAATTTCAATATCGGTACAAGTCTACTAGCACATAGCCGAGTAACCTCCCTTATAACTTCCTTAGATATCAAACTAGGCATGTCGGTCCATATGAATTTTCCATGCACTCTAATCAATTCCATTCTCACATACTTAGTTTCATCATCATGAATGAAACATGGAAACCATTACCAGATGTCCAGTTTCTTATTCACTAGGTTTTCATACTCAGGCTTGATTTGATAATCATCTCCAATCAGTTGGTCAGTCCATAGGTCTGTAAATCTTATGTGGTCATACTCTTCCATTTTTTTGTGGATGTATGCCTTAGTATCTTTTTTAGGAAAAACCCTATATGGAATTCTCAAAAAAGCTCAGTGTGCTTCATTCTCAAATATGTTTATGGGGTATTTCTTGAATTTTGGTAGGGGTTTCTCACTCACATTCACTACTATAGGTGTATCCATTTCTATTGAATTCAAATGCTTTGAAAAAAATATAATTTAGCTTTAGATAATGGTAAATATATTTTTCTTGCTCAACTGGAACTAGGGTTTGGATGCTCTACTTCACAAATCATGTTTGATCTCTTGAATTCAATTCAACACACTCTACTCACTCCAAATGCATAAAAGTAAATTAAATTGACTAAGTGTAGGTATATATAACCCTTCAATTTTAACCTAATTCACAATGAATGTGCTAAACAATAAAGCTAGTAAAACCCTTCTCTATGCAACAGTAAACCCTAAATCACTCCACAAATCTTCACAATTGCATATTTTCTTTTCATGTCTTCGTCAAAAGGTTACATTTTTTCATCTCCATCACATATCATCGTTCCAAGCCATGACACCTCATGTCGGTTAGGGGTTGTTTGATTATCTATTATTGCTCCCCCTAAGCCAATGCCTAGGTTTAATTCCTAGAGGAAACATTTGCACTGGAGGGTGGTACATATTCATTTGTAGTCTTTGATTCTTCCTTATTCTTAGTCTCCTCTTTCTTTCTCCAAATCTTTTCCATTTCCTTCTTTACTTCAACTAGATCAATCTTTTTAACTGGTTCATTCCTTTTTACTAGATTATCCTTGTATTTTTTCTTCTACAAAATTTAGCAATATGTCCAAGTCTATTGCAATTGTGACATAAAACATTTTTCTAAGCATCATTCCTTCCATTCATTCTAGATCTGCATTGATTAGCCTTTTGTCCATATCCATAGCATGTATAACAGTAACCATTGAAAGATTGAATCATTCTACCATTGTTATATGCATTCATAATTTGAATTTTGGATTCATTTGCTCCATGTCCAGACCTCTTCCATGTAAAGCATTGACCATTAAAAGATGAAACATTCTAATTCATTCTACTTCTACATTCCATTGCTCTATGTCCAAATTTATTGCAAGAATAACAAATACCATTGAAAGATTGGTACCTTTGAGCATTTGTTTGTCTAATCGAGGGTATTCTAGTATTATTTCTTTGTTTCTAAATATTTGGACATTGTTCTTCATGTCTTCAATCTTCTCTGGTTCATTGGTCTTCTTTACATTAAATGTGTTTGATCTTCTTTTGAGCTTTCTCCTTTTTCAACTCCCAAACCACTTTTGTCTTTAGACGCTTTTTGACCTACAATCAAATCATCAAGCATTATAGAACTTTTCTTGAATTTATCTTCATGACTTCTTTCTTTCTCTAGATCTAATATCAGATTTACCACTTCTTGTTCAAGCCTCGTGCATTCATCAGTTTTTCTTTTTAGCATTGCATTCAAATAATCCTCAATTATTTTCTTTTCTTCCACTTGTACTTTCAATCTGATGACATTCTCATTTGTTTGTTTCAATTGTTCATTGACCTCCTTGTGTATTTCTTTGAACTACTTGTTTTGCTCTCTCAATTTTTTGATGTCATCATTTGCTTCTTTAATATTTTCCTTCAGATCTCTATTTTCATCTTCAATTTTGTCAAGATCTTCAAGAGAAACTTTAAGTTCTCCATCTTTGTCAAGCATGCAATTTCATTTTGTGTATCCAATAGTAGGAATCTCTTTAGGAGGAATAGGAAACTTTCTATCAGCCATGTGTTCAATCTCCAAGATCTTCCCAAAGGGGTCAAGCTTCTTCCAAGGAACCAAGCTCTGATACCAATTGTTGAACACTCAAAATACTAAGAGGGGGGAGGTGAATTAGTATTCTATTAAACCATCCAATTACCAAAGCATATTTAATAGTTATAAGGAATGAAAACATGAACAATCTATAACACATACAACAAATTAACACTAGGATTTTTACATGGATAACCCAAAATGGGAAAAACCACGGTAAGGATTATCTCACAATGTAATATAACTAGTTATAAGATATTACAGAAAGGCTCACTACCAGGTGGGCTTGAACTCACTGTTCATAGAGAAAAAAAAGATAGAAAGAAGTGGTTTCACAACCAAGATTTGAACTGATATGAAGTGCATCTACCATATGTTGGATTCAGTTCATTTGAAGCTCAAAAAACTAATTTAATACACTTCATCCAACTCAAATTACAAATCTTTGCTCTTTTCTATATTCACACAACTTATTCACTCAACTCTACAAAATTTCACATCACTACTTGCATTTAGATCATGTACACATTCAAATTCGATCTCCAAACTTGAAACAATCTTGTATATACCAAAGTCTATCACAAACATCAATTATATTGACCTAATTAGGTGTAGCCCTAAAACATACAAAACGTACCTTGTCAACACCCAATTCAAATCAAAATCCCTTCGTGCTAAAAAACATGCAATGTAGGTCAATATGGACCTATAAAAGATCCTTCTTACATTCACATTACATATTTAATCTCCACAACTCTTTACATACATTAAGTCGACTAGGCATAGGACCTAAAAGAAAAATACTTCAATTGATCATCACCGTAGGACATGTGGACCTCAAAATATCATGCCAACTAGAAAACATAACTCATTGACACCTGTTAACATTCTCCAAAAATCACAAGGTCTAACTTGAATCCGTGAAGGAGTGCAAACCAGTTAAGTTATAGCCAATACACATAAAACTATGTAGATATGTCGATCTTCTAATACTTGTATATTTTGAACCACTTATCCAATTCAAATGAAATTTTGAATGAAGATGTTGTTGATTCCCATAAACAACATATTAGAATCTCAAAAGTAAATGTGTAAGGGTGAAAAAATGTAGACCAAATTACCAGAGGGCTCTGTGTACTGAAACTGTTGGTGTAGACACTTAGCAAAAATGTTTAACTGTTTCTATATGTGGATCAAACCCTCTTGCAAAATAACATTTCTACAATCATCCTCAACACAATGTTAACATCCATCATGTAGTGTTTACATCAATGACAACTCATTAATGAAAATCTTCTTCATTATTTCAACATATTGTATATGATAGTGTACCTTATTGGGTGATTGTGCATTACTTTGGCTAATATTTGTGGAGTAGTAATGCTTGTATGCTTTGAGTGTGTAGGTACAATTTTATTTTACTAATGATAGTTATAGCATTCTTTGTTAAGTTATTACCATCACGGTAATATATATTTCCTCAACACCAAGTAAGTCTTGTAGTTTAACAGTCAATTTTGAATAATCTTATATGTGTACTTGTAAATAAACCTTATCTTGAAATGCCATTCTATTGTAGTAGGTATAAGTGTTAGTGGATTATAATTGAAATTGATGTTAGAATCTCATTTTAACCTAATGGATATATCTTATTGCTGATCAACCAAGTATGAGTTGGTTCAAGCTCAAGTTGTCAAACTACGAACCCTCTATGCAATACATAGGTAAGTCCATTAGAGATGAGCCCCAAAAGAATAGGTCTAGCCCTTAGGTCTTATACTTTCATTATTAGTTTGAAATTATTATTGATATATTTTATTTGTATAACATGTGACTTGAATTATGTTTTAAATTATTAATGAGTTAGTAGAACTAATTAAGTCTATCTCGATGATGTGAATTCCATGTTTCCATTTGAAACCCTACCATGATTGCCTAAGTAATTTAGGTATCTAACCAAATATTATAATCTATAATTGGTCAAATTATGTTATGTTTTTTTAAGAAAATGTGTGCTTTGGAACCAAACTTTTGTGTGTCAATCATGTGTATTGGTCAAAATTTAGAATTTGTGTTGTGTCCTTAGCTATGTTTTTGGTAGATAGTTTTGGGAATGACATTTGGTATTAGAGCCTAAGTTACCACACTAGGAACTCTCAGAAAATATTTTGGTCATAACTAGTTAGTGTTATGTGTTATACTTGTCACTAAAAGAAGATTAGGAAATAATTGGAAGGTCTTGAATGAATAATGGAAATAATGTCTCTCTATGCATTTAATTTAAAATCCTAAGGAGTATTAGTCTCATTAAATGAATGAATTATTTTTGGGTGAATTAACTAAACTTACAATAATTATTATCTTGTTTAAGAGACTTAGTTATGTCTCAGTGAAGAAATTAATGAATTTGAATGTTTGTGCAACTAGTTGTTATGTTGGGAATTCAAGTTAAGAAAAGGGTTTGTGGACAACATATAAGATCTTTTTGATGCATACTCATGTGTAATAATCATGTGCCATTATGAATCTTAGGTGTTGTACATTGTGGTGACCCCCTTGTTGAGTGTTTAATATATGTTTATGTGGTATGTGTTATGTGTTGGGTTAAGAGTGTGGTGGACATCTGTTGATGGTGTTTTCTGCACAGCAACAACTCAGACAGAAAATGATATTCTATCTCTCTTGAAAGATAATCTTCAACAATAAATTGTTGAAAATCACCCCAAGGTCTCTCGGGTGTCAGGTCATTACAATGCATAAACAACTCAGATAATATGTGAAAATGCTGGTAATCACAAGGGGCCTTACAAATGAACAATGCTGGAAGTGAATTTTCATCAAATGCAACAATATGGTGATGCTTTCAATCCTAAAACTAACCCAGATTCAAAATAAATAGCAAAAGAGATAAGGGTTTAGAGAGATTCTATTTATTCTAACTCCTAAGATCAATCACAGTAATGATGAAAGCCGCAAATGGAGAGATCCCCAATAAAACCAATCTCTGCTTGATCAAGGACAAACCTATAACTACACAGAAATGGTGTGATCTTCTAGGGAAATCTAAAGATTTTCAAACTTTGAACACTCATTCACATACCCAACTGCTGGCACAATGTAAACAAGCATTCACAGTTGAACTTAGCATAGAAGTGAGGCCCAGACTAACTTTACACAACAATCTATAATCAGTAAATCACTAAAAGTATGGACCGGAAATCGATCAACATCATTAACATTTCACCATCATTGTAAAAGAGCTGAAATCTAACATCTAACATCCGAGAATCAAGAACAAGAAACCATAAAACTGTTGAAAATAAATACAAAGTTTGCCAAACCAACAATCCAATTGCATTACTTCTCTAGCATTGCATAACAATTTCAAGTCTCTCATCTCCTATAGCTAATTCTGAAAACTACTTGCCAATCCTGGCCTTCTAACCTAGCAAAATTCTGGCCTAGTCAAACTCCTAAAATCCTTTTTTACAAATGAGGCACAAATGCCATTTATAGAGAACCCCAAACAGGTCGGCCTAATTAGATTTTACAATAATAACGGGCCCCAAAACAAGTCGGCCAGGAAAATTTCAAAATAGGATAAGATTTGCATTAAATGCATGAATATTATCCATGTCGGCCTACGATCTCCAGCAAGATCAGATTCACGTGTCCTCCAGAAAGTCCTCCAGCTGTAGACAATTTTGGCATGAATTCTTAGGTAGTTCTCACTTTTGAATTTATTTAATCCTGAAAAATAAATATCATCATTAATAGCCCACATGTCCAAATTAAATTTGAATAAAATCTTGACCTTTTCCAAAAAACTTACATTTTACAAAGGAAACTTTCCATTTTCAGAATTTTTTTCATTTTTGGAAATTTTATTTTCAAAATCTTTTCAAGAAATTTTCATTTTCAGAACATTTTTAAAAATCCATTTTGGAAAAATAAATAAATAATTATTTTCGAAAAAATTTCCATTCTGGGAAATTTCGGGATTTGGGCCCCTCCGGGGAAATCAGACCAAGGGGAAAATCCGGAAAAATCCGGGCCAGGCGGACTCCAGACCAAAATCCAGAAAAATCCAGGCAGACAGGATTCCGGGAAATTCCAACCGGACATGATTCCGGGAAATTCCATCTGGATAGGATTCTGGGAAATTCCAGTTGGACAGGAAAATCCCGGATTTTGCTGAGAACTTAGTTTTTTCGAGGCACAACTCGGGGGAAGGACTTGGACAAGCAAGATGAACATCTAAGGACCTCCAAAGGCAATGAAATCAATAAAATTAAGGGGCCAAAAGACACCAAAAGCTAGAGCAAAAAGAGGGTCCCCACTTTCAGTGGGGCGTGTGTGCAAAACTGCACAACAACATCTAGAAGAAATTACCTATGTGTACCCCTTGTGAAAATTATGTGAAATGTGAATTTAGTTATAGAGATGGATGTCTATATTCAAATATTGGATACTCCAACATGATATTATAAACATTAATTGTAAGCTCCTTCACATTTTAAGTGAATATACCACTCATCCCTACTATTAGAGCATTTTGGAACCAACAACACATTATCATTGATTCTAAAAGGCTTAAGAAATAAAGAATAGCCTTTCATCTTTTCAAAATCAATAAATTTGTTTTCTTATAATTTTTCTTACCTCATTCTATTTCCTATAAATTTCCATCTTGGTCCCATAGTCTTATTTTTCTATTAGCAAATATATGGTGATAATAAAATGGATAATGGAAAAATGTGCCTACAAAGGGATACCCTTAGGTTTGTTGGGTGGATGAAAAAATCACACCAAGAGGTAAGGGTGAATGGACCATAAAGGTAGAAGAGGAGATATGCATAATTTTAAATATAGGTGGAGGTTGTGTTGAGCGTTACACAAGTGGTCAAATGAAAATTGGAGAGGGAAATAGATGAAGTATCAACATGGATGTGGAGTTGTTTGGTTATGAGGTGAAGACATTAAAAATCATAGTTCTATGACACTATAATGTTGGGAAAATTCATCTCAACCTTGTAATTACATAAGGTTTACTATTGATATTTCTAGCTAAGAGCCTAACATTTCATGCCAGTGCCAAGCACATTAATGTACAATATCATTTTGTTAGAGATATGGTCGAAGATGTCAAGGTGAATCTAGTTAAGGTAGAGACTTTGATGAATGTTGTTGATTATTTAACTAAGCTTGTGAGCACACATATTTTCAGATGGTGTTGAAAATCTATAGGACTTTCTACCCCTTGCAATTAAGAGATGATGTTTATACACCCTCTCATTGCTCTTATAAGGTGTTCAATAAGTGAGATTTCTTGGGAAAATGTGTCTCATCCTTGCAATTACATAAGGTTTACTGTTGATAGGTAAGTGCATGGGTGTACCCCCCCAATGAGGGGTTCAGGGGGATCATCCCCCTAGTGGGGGTTTTGGGGGCTATGTGTCTTAGTTAGGGCTTGGGGGAAATGCCCCGAAAGCCAAATTTTATGTATATTTGATTATTGTAAATCTAGACTGTTCATCATTAGGTCTCAGATTTGATGGTGCATATTTTTTGTTGGTTTGACTTTCCCTAGAAGGAAACACTATTTTATGAGGGTGTTGTATTATGGATATGTAGTGTGATGTATCCTAAGAGATTGATAGCATTCGTGTTGCTTCTAGATCTCTAGTTGGTGATACTCTTGTGAGAAGCTTTCTCTATAAGTATATTGTAATCTTCATGATTTCTAAATAATATTTTAGGTGGCTTTTGGATTGTGTGTTTTTTCTCCCAAAAGGGTTTCCCCCACACGAATCATTGTGTTGTGGCATAAAAGATATTTATGTTTATTTTTGTTTAAGTTTATGTAATTGTTGAAAAGATCTATAAAGTTTTGCATTATCCTCCTCTCAATATTAGTGTAGGAAGATGTTCCGCTACCTTAGCTTCCTTACATAAAATAGGATGGTTTCAACCAAGGAAAGAGGTGAGAAAGAGAAATTCATTTGAATTTATAGAGTGGAGAGAATAGGAGCAACCTTAATGGATTGAGAGTGAATAAATTGGGTTAAAATATTAGCAACCTATGCCCAAATGAGTAAAAGTGTTATTTCTTATGTCTATATCTCTACCTCAATGTTATAACTACTCAAAATTAAAAATTTCAGTTTCTTCCTCTCTCCACTAATATATTATTAAGGTTCAAGCATTAAATCAATGGTATTTATGTGGGTATTTCTATCTACTCTATCAAGGGTGCAGCTTTTTTGATACTACTTAAGAAATAGAGTCACAAGGTTGTTTGATCATTTCTAGTAATCTCTCTAGTTCTCTTTGAAGAGTAGATTGAGTAGCTTGATGAACCTATTATAGTTACACCATTATGATCTAAGATGAATTTATATGAGACAAATGGGTGGGGCCATCTTATATCTTTTTATTAAAGACATGGAGTGGTTTTACCCATGGACTATATATAGATGGTTGCATGAGTATTTATTCAGTTAAACCACTACTAATTGTAGATCCTTATGATATTCTCACCTCTTCTAATTTTACCTTGGATTTAAATTTCATTCTACCTCTTGGAATTTTTTTGGTGTCATTAGCAATATATTAGAGATTCATTCTCTTCATTACATTTTCCCAAGTCTCATCAATAGGAACATGTCTATATCAATACTTTGGTTCAGATATATCTTTTTTATATTTTTAATAAGAGATAATATTTTCATAACTCTAGTATAGGTTCTTAAATATCTTTCAAATCTTGTGCATCATGATCATCTACTTGTCTTCTGTCTATTTTTATACCTTTTTTTCCTTAATATATAAATAAATATTTAAATTGTGATATTTTTAATTATTTTTAAATTAATTGACCATAAAAATATTAATTTAATAGCTCTATAAATATTTTATCAATTCTAACCTAGGGTCTCATAATTTAAACTCTAAGAGATCATGAGAAACTCTTCTATTTAGTTTTAATCCTCAAAATTAGAACACAATATCATAAAAGGATATCCTTTTTCATTTGTAAACCCTATTTATAGTTAATGGTATCAATCTAGTTGGAGAAATCCACGACTAATACTTTATTATTAATTTTTTTTTGTATTTTTGTAGCATCATAAATTATCACCATTGATAATTTCACACTAGATTTTGCTCCCTATTATGTGCATGGACCTAATTGTACATCTAATGTTTTAAATTATGCATTATGTGGCCCATTTGAACATTTATTAAGAAATCACATGTACAAAACTTAGGTACAAACATTTAATATTTTTCTCTTGACACTTTACACCCCACTTAGGGCTAGAACAATGGTGCCCTAAGCGACTTTGTCCCCCTTTTATGTCTACAAATTTTAATATGTCAGAGTTGACATTTTATTATTTGAATTTCAAATTTTAGATGTAAGCTATTAGGATTTAATTTATGGAAATTAGACTAGTTTTGTATAAATACATAGCCATCTCATCATTTGAAATCTAATAAAGAGATCTAAGAAGCAAGAATTGGAAATCAAGATCATTATTAAGCAATCCTTACCAAGACAAGAGCATTCGAGTGTGGAGTTATTGTAGAATTTAATTTTCAAAACATCATATCATGTAATTCCCCACCTGAAGCACAAGGAAAAAATTGACCACACAATTTTTTGAAACACAACCACAACACCAAGGATACAACATAACATGTCAAAATTGCATGCAAGGTGCACACAAGTGTCACATGAACACCATGACACAAGGAAAAACAACAAGATGACATCACCATTGCATAAAAAGGTGGAAACAATAGAAGACTAACCACTTGTGGGATAAATTCACCATGAAGAACAAGAGAGAGAGGAGGAACATCTCCAACATGATGATCATCTACAACACATAATCATGTTCTCTCGCAACACAAATCTAGAATAGGATGATGGAACCATCAACCTCCAATTCAAATATAGACTAGATTAACCAACCAACACAAGGAAAAACCTTCACCAAAGGATTTAAAACTAGGAGATACAAACTCTCCACTAAGTGGAATGACAATAGCCACTTCTAGAAAAACCACATGCTTTCCAAGATATCCCACCATAACGTGACATCACACAAATGGAAAGATACTAGAACACAACCATCAAGACTATGAGGAGTGTTCTAAGCACTAGCAATAACAACCATGAAGGTTTAAAACCTTCCCAAGACCTCACAAGACAAAGTGCATGATCTCCCTAACCTTAGGTTTGTCAAACAACCAACTTCAAAAGAGTACAAATAAAATGAGGCATGGGAACCCATAATTCCTCAATGAAAACACTTAAGGAAAGTTCCACATATCAATAGAGCCCTAGGACCATGATTAACGACTTTCATTTACATGTTTTACCCATTCAAGGTCCTAAAAATGAGTGGACCTAACGTGTCCTAAAAGTGAGAAAATTGACTAGGGTTTTGAAGACCTAGTCAACAAAAACAAGCACCACAAACAAATGAAAGGGCACAACAATTATTTCACAAGGGGAGAAGGCTTATAAAACCCTTATCTAACCCTAGTTAAGAAGTTTTGCATTCTAGAGAATGTATGGGAACAAGGTCTCCCCCGCACAAAACAAGGCTACCCAAACACACTTAGTGAAAATTTTGGGATTTAACCTTCAAAATAGGTTTCCCCACTGTCCACCAAGCTTCCCCAACACACTTAGACAAGTTTTTGGAAGGTTGGATTAATTTGGCTTATAACAGAGCTGCCTAGGTACAATACCAAGGCTCCCAACTGTGAAATTTGACTTAGAAATTTATTTTAAACACCAAATGAAATGTGTCTAAGTTCATTTTAAGCCTCCAAGGAATAATTAAATTCATAAGAATTCATGATCACGCTCGACACCAACATCGAGACACATGACTAGGCTAAAACACCAACTTTCAAACACAAGTTATAAGCCATCTCATGAGAGAAGTCCACTTTAATAATTACATTGAAAGATATTAAAATTACATATGGAAGGACTCAAATGCCCTTAAACATTTAAATTATGTTCAAATAAACTAGTTACAAATCAATGAATGAATGAAAAGATGATACTAATGTTGATTTTCTCTCTGAACCTTTGAACCCAAATGGTGGTTTCCATGCCACCCTACTGCATGAAACCAACAAGATTCACTCCTACCATGCTAGGAGATGCCACAAGGCCCATAAAAAATCATAAAATACATGTTGGGAAAGGGTATACACTCATGCCAATCACGAAGTTAACATATATCAAGCATATCAGAAAAGGATAGCTAAGAAAACAAGCATAAAATGATGATCCAAATAAAAAATCCATTAGAATGAACATAATAGCATAAATAAACACTCATATTGGGGTACATCCACAAATGGAGGAAATCACCCATAATATCATATTAAAAAGGACCAAGTATTAGAGTTGACACATTTGTTGAACTCAGGGTTAGTCACACAACCCAAAGAATAATTCACAATTTATTCAATATATTTAAGACAACCGCATTTTCAAAAGCTAAGAAACTTGAATTGTTGCAATGTTGGTCCCAAATGTGTGTCCACATTTGAACATGTAATTTTATGCCTTTATCATCATGTGTTCTCAACTCTAGCACTTGTTTCCATGTTTTCTCTCCACTGAACATAATCATATCCAACAATAAAGAATACCATCTGAAATACTAACTAGCCTTAGGGTCTTTCAAGGCTATCAATTGTTTGTGAATACCTTTTGCAATAAATGTAGAAAAATCAAAAAATTTATTGGCATCCCTATGTTGAATGTTTGTTTCCAACATCATCATGAAAATAGGCATTCTCAAATCATAGTCCTTTCCAAGGACCTGGCATAGGGAAAAATAAGTGTTGGAAAATTAATTTTCAAATTCATCATAGCTGAAGGATTCCACCTCCTTAGGAGTAAATATAACATGTTTTTATTGGTATCCATTCTTTTGTGCTTTCAAAGCCATAATACCCTATAACTATGCTTTTCTTTTTCATACTCTCTACATAATTATCCAAAATCAATTGTGACATTGGCTACAAGGTTGAAGCCAAATGTCTCAATTATCTATCCCCTTGAAATTTTGAGAAGAGGTGATCCCTTATTACTTCTGATCAATTTGCTATTAGGATCATAACAACTTTCCAAGGCCTTTACTGAGTCCACATTGACAAATACATCGGGGACCACCATTTTTCCCAAATATGAACTCCATAAATTTGAAGTTCGTCTAGTCATCTGACCCATCTTGTACGCATATTCAAATAAGGCCCAGACATGCTTTGGGATGACACCATCCCCAATTTTCTTAGCCATATCCTATAATATTTATGTGACAACACTAACACCTTGGTCATGTTTTCCCTATTTTTGTGAACCATGGAGTTGTTGAATGAGGTCATCTTCCATAAAACTCTTCATTCCCTTAGAATTTGTACTTGTTTCACTCATTTTAGGGCTTTTGTGTGACTAGGGTTTTATATAATGACTTCAAAAATCCTAGGGCTTTATATACTTTATTTCAAAAAATTCAAACAAGAAATGTTAATAACCCAAGAAACCCTTTAAAATTCTTTCCCTTGAACAATTCTAACAATTTTTTGCAATTATAGATAGATTAGGCTACTTACTCAGGAGTTTGAATGAAACTCTAACTTCCTCCATTTGAATTTTTCCTTCTAAGAGCTCCATTCCCAAGATAGATTGAATATGATTGCAATAGTTATGAAAAATGAAGCAATTCAATGTTTTATGGATCTTGAAAAGTAGTAGTTATGTCATAAATGTAGCATGATGGTTCACACATGTGAAATAGATCTTCCACCAACTAGTCATTCCAGTTTGAATTCAGATTGTTGATCAAATTGCTTTACAAACATATCAATGAATATTGCAATCCCTCCTTATATCACAATTTCCATTTGAAAAAGATTTTATAAAAATGTGATGTGAGGACTCTTTGTGCTCTATCCTGAGTGACACACATCCCTATCTTTCCTTTTAGAGTTGTTCACATTTTGGTTATGTATTGAAGAACTAAAAATGTGATACACTAAGGCCATGTGATGCAATCAAATGATGCACATGTCTTTCTTTTATGTCATCCTTACATCACATAATGCACTTGTGCTGCTAAGGGGAAATTGTGCTATGAAGGACCAAAGTGCTACAATAATATTTGAGAAAATGTCTTCATTTGATAGGTTGTTACCATATTGAAGTTTCCTTATGTGCTTGAAACATGAAAATGCACTTCAAAGAGTTCCTACAATGGAGTGATATTCTAACACTTATCATGGGTGTGCTTTTTTATATACCCATCACATTTTTTGTATGCACTCAATTTTGAAGAATGTGATGTGAGGTGATACCACAAAGCTGGTTTACAATTTCTGGGAGGATCTGATTTTTGCTGAAATCACATATTTTTAGAAAATATAATTATTTAAGCCTTAAAAAGTTCCATTTAAATAATTCCAATTGAAGAGGGTTTGATCAAACTACCATAAATCAAACCCCCTTGGATAGAACCCCGCTAGTTTTAAACCATACCTATAATGGAGTCTCCTTTACACCTATCAAAATGCTGATAAAAAACCACTTTTGATTTCCCTTTTGGGGGATCAAATAGATTCATTTAAAATTTATTTTTTCAATTATGTAGTCCTTATTATAAGCTTCCCAAAAAGAATAATTTTAAATAAATTTAATTTATTATTATATTTATTTTTTATTTCTCGTCAATGTAGGTTTTTCACCGGAAATCAAGCTCTTTGTTCTACACATGTGGAAAAATAGCATATTATCAAAAAATTAAAATATTAGTGCACCAGATATTGAAGTCCTTGATCCAACAAGAGAAAAAAAATTGAATTTGATACATACAAAAAAGTTACGCGTTATATGATCACGCTATGTTTGAATTATAATTGGTTTGAATTCAAAACTTGATTAAAGAAAAAATGTTCAATAAAAAACTATCTAACCAAGTGGAAGCACTAGATATCGGAGTTAGGAATATAAATTTGAAAGAATTAGAATTTTATCCTTCATGGAAAAAAAAAAGTTATACGTTATCGGTGAGCATCACTTTTTAAAAATGTTGTTTTTGAAAAAAACTAGTTTTCGAGGGAGATGGAAAAAGTACAATTTGATTCCAAAATTTTGAAAAAATATATTTAGAATCTATAGAAAAAATGTCACAAAACTCTAGTTTGCATCATTTTCAAATTCCACACGGTTTAGCCGCTATAGGAGCCCGAAAGTGAAGATTTAGTTAAAAAAAAATATTTCAGTGTCCAGTTTGGCCAAAAATTGTAAACCACTATTGTGGGATCACCCTGTCAAAGAGGTCTCATAATGTAATAGGATATCACCAAGTGTCACAATCTTAGTGTCCTATTCTTAGCACATTTTTTTCTTTGTGTTGAGGATATGAAATTGTGATGTATTATAGCCATGCACTACAACCTCTTCTTGAAACCTATCTAGATTGTGACATAACAAGCCAAGCATAATTTCACTATGCGCTCTTTTTATGAGAATGTGATGCACTAAGGAAATGCATTGTAATACAATGTTAACATGTGTCCAATATCCATTAGGATTACCCAGCACAATTTATCCATGCACTAGAAGATTGAGAATACAATGCAAAGGAAGAACATGATGCAATGCAAGAGTGACACATGTCTAAGGTGGGTCACACTCTTAAGGCTTAAGTGAATTGAATAAGAACATAAACTTAAATTTGTGTTTAAAAGGGGACAAGCCTAAGTAATGAGGGGAACATAAAACTATGAGACATTTCAGATTTAAGATTTTATAAAATATTTCAACCAAATATTAGAAAGGGTAATGAATTAGCAAGTGATCACAAGTCAACAAGGCTAGTAAATTGATGAAGATAAAACACATAATTTGTTACTTAGATGATTGACAATTGGAAATAGAAGGTCAACACAAAATTAGTACAAAATTGAAAGGGGCACATGGATACTAGAGTTTTAGGAGGGTTTTTAGTATAAAATAAACCCTAGGAATTGTTAAACAAGCCCTAGCACAAGTACACCATTTAAAAGCTCAAAAAATGGGGAAAAAGCCAAAAGCTAAGGAAAAAATTTCAAAGTTCCATTAGTGGCTCCTATTGGGGATGCTTGTTCAACATTAACAAGGCAAGATCCTATAAAACTCTAGAGAAATAGACAACAAATCAAAGAAAACCAATAAAACCAAATCCAAGCCAAACAAAAAGGGAAAAAATGTACACAATATACATAAATTACACTATTCATGGAAAACAACATATGCCAAGTGAAATATGGTTTCAGGAACTATCCATGCACTTCAATTCAAGAAATTCTCCAATAATTTTTTGTAAAAAGTATGAGTTCTCACTATGGTTGTTGCAAATGAGATAGGGTCTGAGCTAGAGAGCATCAAACTTTCCATGTTTTCCCTTTTCTTATGCTCTTTCATTCTATAACAAGAACATATCACCAACCTAAAACTTTATTTTAGATGCTTTCTTGTCAAACAAATGTTTGAACTGTTGTTGTGACTTGACATTATTTTGTTGTGCCATTCTCCCTATTCCATCTAGTTATGTGAGTTGATTAATCATGTTAGTCATTACATCAGATATATCATCATCACGCTCCTTGATGAACTTGTAAACTTGCAACAAATTGTTCATGGGAGTTCTTGCCTCTAAGACATAGACTAAATAAAAAGGTGACTATCCAATTGCTTTCTTTATTGTCACCCTATCTACTCATAGAGCCATTCCGAGTTTAGAATCCCATGATTTCTTGTTTTTCTCTATCATCCTTTTTATGATCTTCATCAAACTCTTGTTGCTTTGTCTTAACCATTTCCTTAAGGATGATATGGGGATGAATAGAAAAGTGTTATTCCATACTGTTTGCAAAAACTTGTAAACTAATCATATTTGAAGTGCATTGCATTGTTAGAAACTATTTTCTCAAGCACTCCAAATTTGGTTAAATTATTATTAATAAAAAAATCTATTACAACTTTACTAGTGGCTTTCCTAGTTGGGATGGCTTCAATCCATTTGGTAAAATAATCAGTGGGAACAAGAATCCAACTATTTTTACCACTTGACTTATTATAAATCTATCCTATGAAGTCAATTCCCCATTGTTGGAAGGGAGATTCTATAAATATTGTTCTCAATAGCAAGTTTCCAGAGAGATTCAACTTTCTTGAGAACCTTTGACATGCACCACAACTTTTGACCAATTTATGAGCATCTTTAAAAATAGTGGGCCACCAATAACAAACTCTTAAAACCTTGTGAGTTGCAGTCTTTTCCATGTAGTGATGATCTGATTTAGGATTTAGACTAATTGCATAATTGAATGCTTAACTTAAACAATTTAATGGAAACTCAAAAACAAGCATACATTATTGAAATTATGCTTTAAAAATCAATGTGATAACAAGAATGTGAGAGAGAAGAAGAGAGAAAGTGCAAACAATCTGATAACGAAGTTCGCCACAATCGTGACTACATCTCCGGGTCCACTCCAATAGAGTGAGACCGATCCAATTATTCCTCTAGAAACTCAGTTACAATCTTCAGCATAGCCTCCCCTTGGATTACAAAGAAATCTTAAAATGCACTTCCAAAGTGCGTGGGAACAAGCTTCTCCAAAAGCACGAAGTTACAATAAGATTTCTCCAAGGAAGAAAAATCCTAACTCTCCACTTTAAAAAATCACCTCCCAAAATTCTATCTCCCAAGTTCAATAACTTGGTTACAAAAATGCATCACCAATTTTCCTCCAAAATCCCTTACAAAAATAATTAGGTAAAACACACCCTTCCCAACTCTCACCCATTTACCCCTTTTTATACACCAATTTTACCTAATTTAGTGTATAACAACTTGATTTACAATCTCCCAAATTTACATGTAAATCCAAAAGAAATCCCTCTGTTACATAATAAAATCTCTTCAAGATAAATAATGAAGGGCCCTTATAATTTTGGGCTTTCAAAGGAAAATAATAATCCCTATAATTTTGTTTTGATAACTCTTACGGGATTATTTATATATTTTCAAGAAGATCTTTTAAATTTTATCCCTTGAAAATAATCCCATTGCTATCTTATAGGAGATTATCCCTTTTGAATAGGGGTAATAATAATTAAAAAAGGGTTTAAAATCCCTTAAAATAAGGATTCCATGAAAATAGGTTTTTTTTTTTAAATAACATAGAAAGCTTTTAAAACAAAACTCATGGCTTTAAAATAGGGTGGCTTTAATATGGGCTTTAAGATAGGTGGAGATCCTTTAATATAGGAGAGCCCACGTTTATTAAAAGTATGTGGCATTTTTTATTATTTTTTATTTGTTTTATATATTTTATTATTTTTATTATTTTTATAAAAATAATATGCCACCTTTTGCCAATAATGGCTTGCCACTTGGAGGGGTGAGATGATGCCATATCAAAATTTTATTCACCGGTCAAAGACTTTGGAGTGATGTGTCCGTTGACTGGATTGATGATGTGGCATTGACTGGACTGCCACATGTCCACACATGATTGGACGATTTTGACTTCTCGTAACTTGGGCAAACGAACTCCAATTTTGATGAAACGAATGTCATTGGAAAGCTTGTGATGAGCTCTTTGCATTGACACCAATCTTGACCACTTTTGACAAATTTTATTTTTTGACCTTTTTCTAACTTGGGTATTTGAGTTGACTGAAGGTTTGAATGAGTGTATCTCGAGCACCGTAGCTCCGATTGACTTTGTTCGAGTTGCATTGGAGTCAAAATTCCCAATATTTTTTGATGAAGATGTTTTTGGAGAAAAATGAGGAACTTCAAAATTTGACAAAAATCCTCCGGATCAGGCCTCCCCACTAGAGAGCTTTTGGACCTCCAAAAGTGGCATTTATTCAGACATTAAGTGAGGACTTAGCCTCCCCACTTGTCCTGTATCCTCTGTACATCTGTATACCTAATGCACAATCACAACAAAGACTGCAACAACATTGTTGAACATTAACATCACTTTATCACTTCCATAAGCATCTACATCAACTGTTGAAGCCACTAACCAACCAACATTGACTAGCATCAAGCTGAACAATAATGCAAAGATGAAAGAGAATAAATCAACAACATATCGATCTCTTACAATAGAAACATTCTTACCCAAGGGACCATCAATGCTTTCAATCACCATTCCCTCATGTTGTACTGTGGGTGCATCTTGCGACATCTGACCCTGGCTAGCTACTCCAAGTTCCTATCTAGAACCACCTGTGCTGACAGCCATTAGAGTTAAATCTTTACTTTCATTAATCACCCTCTTTACTTGCCTTGTGTTTGTAAAAGAATGATTAGTCTTAATCCTGTGAGAATGTACAATATACTGAATGCCATCTTTAAACAAATGATAATCATTCTTTTCCCTGTAGAAAATAGCTTTTTGATCATATAAATAAGGGCTACCCAGAACTATCCCACAGATATCTAGTGGAACCACATCAAATTGTACTTCATCCACAAACTTACTAGTGATTGAGAATTTCAAAGTGCATTGTCTTGTTACTTGCAATTTATCGTTCTCGCAAATCCATCCTAGTGGATAAGGTTTCTTATGCAGTGTAGTTTTCAATCCCAAGTTTCTTACAACATCTTCAGAAATTAAGTTAACTTGAGAACCACTATCTATGAGTGCATCAAGTTTCACATTCTTAGCAATAACCCTTATGTGAAAAAGTTCATTCCTTTTCTTATCATCAAAGACTTCATTAACTTTAGGTGTAGAAGCACAACTATCAAAGGAAACACTAGCAATAGGAGCTTTACCTTTCAAACCCATAGCTGTTATCTTAGTTTCATCATCATAATCGGAACCAAGATCCATAACAACATTTGTGTCTTTCTCCTTACCTTTATGTTTCTGATTTTGTTTTTGAGCCCACTTAGGCTTCAATTCTAGATGCAACTTCCAACAATGATCTTCATCATGACCCTTCCTGTCATAATGAGAGCAAGAAAACTTGTCATTCTTCTTAACTGTAGTTGTCTTCTTTCCTTTCCCTGTCTCTGCAACCTTAGATGATTTCTCTACAGAGTTTTCATTATCAAACTTATCAATAAAAGAACCCTTTCCTCTTGACTCTAAATGTGTAGCTTGGACACAAACTTCCTCCAAATTACTAGGGTTCAAGACCAAAATAGAATGTCTGAGATATGAGTGAAGACATCCTATGTACTTTAACAAAGTATCTTGGGTGTACAAAGGTACATTTAATGCAATAGCCCTTTTATGAAACTCGTGGGTGTAATCTTGAACAGACTGTTCTTTCCCTTGCCTAAAATTTTTCCAGTTCATTATTAACTGTTGCATATGGCCTAGGGGATTAAACTACTTCTTAAGAGCATTAACAAATTCTAACCAAGACAAATTGACTCTACCATGCTGTGAAATTTTTGCTCTAGTCCTACTCTCCCACCAGGTGAGAGTTGAACATCCCAACCGAAGAGTAGCTAACTGGATCCTAGAAGCATCATCAAAGAGGCTTTGGACTCTACAATAGACTTCCACTTGTTGAATCCAATCATCTAGTTTTTCAACATCTAATTCACCATAGTACTTAGGTAGTTCAAATTTAACATCCAATTTAATCTTAGGCTTATTTACACCCTTAAAAGGATTAGTAGAAAGAGAATGTGTAGAAGAAGGAGAAGAAGGGGGAGAAGGAGTAGACAGAGGAGATTTTAGGGGTTCATCACCACCTCCTGGTTGCTTCTTCTTGCCTTTACGGTCTCCATGATCTTCTTACTTCAATGCATTATCTTCTTCAAGTTTCATGCGTTCTTCCCTTGCTTTGACTAGCATTTCCAACGCAGCTCTCATTTGCCAAAAGGCTCTTCGAAATTCTTGCTCACTGAGTTCTTCGGGTACCTCCATTCCAGACACATACATTTTTGGAAAAGTTCTTTGTTTCCTGATCTCAGGATTATATTCTTCAAGCTTTCCTTTGCCCTTCTGAATCCTAGATCTTGTTAGCATTCACAACAAATATGCAATACTAGTCACCAAATGCTCTAATACCAAAATTGATCTGATTTAGGATCTAGACTAATTGCATAATTGAATGCTTAACTTAAACAATTTAATGGAAACTCAAAAAAAAGTGTACATTATTGAAATTATGCTTTAAAAATCAAGGTGATAACCAAAATGTGAGAGAGAAGAAGAGAGAAAGTGCAAACAATCTGATAACGGAGTTTACCACAATCGTGACTACATCTTTGGGTCCACTCCAATAGAGTGAGACCGATCCAATTATTCCTCTAGAAACTCAGTTACAATCTTCAGCATAGCCTCCCCTTGGATTACAAAGAAATCTTAAAATGCACTTCCAAAGTGCATGGGAACAAGCTTCTCCAAAAGCACAAAGTTACAATAAGATTTCTCCAAGGAAGAAAAATCCTAACTCTCCACTTTAAAAAATCACCTCCCAAAATTCTATCTCCCAAGTTCAATAACTTGGTTACAAAAATGCATCACCAATTTTCCTCCAAAATCCCTTACAAAAATAATTAGGTAAAACACACCCTTCCCAACTCTCACCCATTTACCCCTTTTTATACACCAATTTTACCTAATTTGGTGTATAACAACTTGATTTAAAATCTCCCAAATTTACATGTAAATCCAAAAGAAATCCCTCTGTTACATAATAAAATCTCTTCAAGATAAATAATGAAGGGCCCTTATAATTTTGGGCTTTCAAAGGAAAATAATAATCCCTATAATTTTGTTTTGATAACTCTTACGGGATTATTTATATATTTTTAAGAAGATCTTTTAAATTTTATCCCTTGAAAATAATCCCATTGCTATCTTATAGGAGATTATCCCTTTTGAATAGGGGTAATAATAATTAAAAAAGGGTTTAAAATCCCTTAAAATAAGGATTCCATGAAAATAGTTTTTTTTTTTAAATAACATAGAAAGCTTTTAAAACAAAACTCATGGCTTTAAAATAGGGTGGCTTTAATATGGGCTTTAAGATAGGTGGAGATTCTTTAATATAGGAGAGCCCACGTTTATTAAAAGTATGTGGCATTTTTTATTATTTTTTATTTGTTTTATATATTTTATTATTTTTATTATTTTTATAAAAATAATATGCCACCTTTTGCCAATAATGGCTTGCCACTTGGAGGGGTGAGATGATGCCATATCAAAATTTCATTCACTGGTCAAAGACTTTGGAGTGATGTGTCTACTGACTGGATTGATGATGTGGTGTTGACTGGACTGCCACGTATCCACACATGATTGGCCAATTTTGACTTCTCGTAACTTGGGCAAACGAACTCCAATTTTGATGAAATGAATGTCATTGGAAAGCTTGTGATGAGCTCTTTGCATTGACACCAGTCTTGACCACTTTTGACAACTTTGATTTTTTGACCTTTTTCTGACTTGGGTCTTTGAGTTGACTGAAGGTTTGACTGAGTGTATCTCAAGCACCGTAGCTCTGATTGACTCTGTTCAAGTTGCATTGGAGTCAGAATTCCCAATATTTTTTGATGAAGATGTTTCTGGAGAAAAATGAGGAACCTCAAAATTTGACAAAAATCCTCCAGATCAAGTGACCTCTGAGAACCCCATTTTACATTTCATTTATAATCTCAAATTATTTCTCCTCATTTACACATTCGAGTAATATATCTTCCTAGTTTCTCCCCCAAGGTTTATTGTCTATGATTACATATCTGATATTTGATGGATTGTAATTTCAATGTCCTTTGATTATCAATCATGTTTTCTATGCATGGCATGTTTTGTAGGTAAAAGACAACTTCCTTATACCATGGTGATGATTTCACATGACACTCAGGGACTGTTATACTTACCTTGGTATTATTTATTTGATTAGCTTCAATATTTTTCTTGGCCAGGATTTTTACTAGTCCTTGTCCTCTAACCAATTTGGTAATCTATATGCCAATTTTAAATTCCTAAATCTTGTTAATCCATCAACATCTCCTTGCAGTTACCTCCTACTAAGTGAATATGTCCTTTACAACAATATTTGGAACATATGTTACAATTGTAGCTCCTACCAAATAAGATCTAAATTTTTTGATAGATTTCACCAGTGCATATGCTTGCTTTTCTCTCATGTAATACTTGATCTTAGCATCATATAATCATTTTCTAAAGAAGCATATTGGCTACTCAAAACCCTCATCATTTTTCTATAATAAAACTATAGATATGGTATGGAAAGAAGAAAATGAAAACAATTGAAAAGGCTTAGAGAAGTTAGGAGACTTCAACATAGAAGCCTCCTTAATAACCTCTTTTATACTTTGAAATTATTTGACAAGTTCTTCATTCCATGTGACTGATTCTCCATTTTCAACATTCTAGAGATAGGTCTAGTAACCTCAGCAAAGCTAGTCGCAAACCTTCTCAAAAAAATTACTTGCCCAAAGAATGATTGAATGCCTTTGACAATTTTGGATTGTGGTATCCTATCTATAGCTGCCACTCTCTCTAGGTCTATCCTTATTCCATCTTTTGAAACAATTTGACCCAAAAGCTTCCCTCCAATCGCATCAAACACACATTTCTTTGGTTTTAGAGAAATCTCATACTCTAAAGCTCTTGTAAACATTTTTCCAAATGCATGTAGTGGTATTCTTTCTTTGAATAAGTTGTCAAATCATCTTGATAAACCACCATGAACATGTCAATAAAATCATAAAATGCCACATCCATTGCTCTCTAAAAAGTAGCACGTACATTTGTCAAACCAAAAGTCATTCTGAGATACACATAGGTTCCCCATGGTGTTGTAAAATTAGTCTTGTATTGCTCAGACTCCTTAACGTTTACTTGTTTGTATCCTAAAAAGTCATCCATCATTGACAAAAATTCACTACTAACCACTTTTTGTGACATTTCCTCCATGTTAGGCAATGGATAATTGTCTTTCAATTAAGACATGCTTAGATTTTTGAAATCTACACATAATTTGATGTCTCCATTTTTCTTCCAAACTATCACCCAATTATAAACCCATGTGGAGTGTCTAATTGATTTGATTATTTCTCCATCTTTGAGCTTCATCAATTCTTGTTGCATCCTAGGTGCTAGTGTAGGGTTAATTGGTCTTTTCTTTTTCCTAAATGGCTTAGCATCTAGACTCAAGGGACTTTCATGCTAGAATAAGTCTTCCCTATAGACTTTTAGGTCATCATATGACCATGCAAAGACATGTTTGCATTTTCTCAATAGAGAAATAAGCATTTCTTTGATCTTACGATTGAGATTTTTTCCAATATACACCTTCTTTGGTGCACATTCAATCGCTAAATTGACTTCCTCTAAATCCTACTCATGGGAAGGGCTAGCTTCACATTACACTTGTCTACATTATCAAAGACTATCGCTAATGCTACCAAACCCTTGATAATTTTATTGGTTTTCAACTGAATGATTTCATTCCCAAATATAGTCTCTCTGCCATCAATCACTTCAACAAATCCCTATAAATCAATTTCCTAGCTACGATACCATGAACATGAATATTAACTAGGTCAAACACAATTTAATTAAGCAAGTAAATCAATCAATTAAGCTAAGTCATATTCCCAATGAAATTCTTGAAATGTTAACTATGAAGCCATTAAAACACAAAATAACGTGAAATCATGAAATGACAACCTAATTAACACTCAAACCTCATCCCATTAGGGGATTAGTGTTGAATTGATGTGGAATGATCAACCCTTTCCTAATACCATTGTTGACACAAGATTTGAATGATGCTTTATAGTGAAATGAATGGAAATAGATGTAAAATGCTCCGAAAATGGATATGAAAATGGCTATATTCTACTTGCTCTAAATGCTTGTGGATGAATTCCTCATAAAATGAGGGCTATTTATATGATTTTTAGGTGAATTAATGGCTAGGATCAATTTGGTTAATTAATGGATAGAAATGAATGAGAGGGAATGATATGGATCAAGGATCAAATCCACAAATGATATTGAAAGATCACATGGATTGATAAAGTTAATCAAGGGTTGCAATTGATCCAAACAAACACAAATCCTAAAAATTAGGAGGAATGTGCAAGATACTTCCATGTGGAAGGAAATATTGAAATTTGAATTTGAGGAATATTCATGAGAGTATTCTCTTGCAAGGAGGATAAATTGGAGAAATTAAAAGATATTAGTCAATTAAATAATTAAGATATTATTTAATTGTGTAAGATGAAAGAATTTAGGATTTTAATTAAAGAATTAGATCATTTAATTAAAAGGTTGGGATTTATGACATTTAATTAAATAATCAAGATTATTTAATCAAATGAGAGGAATTAAGGGATTTAATTAAATAATTTGCATTATTTAATAAAATAGGATGAAAATTAGCATGAAAGAGGCGAATTAACCAAATGATATTGATTATTCAATTAATAGAGAAAAATGATGAATTTAATTAAATGATCAGGATTATTTAATTAAATAGATGAAGTTGGTCGAATCAAGACGAGCATGGTGTTATTAAATCAAATCAATTGTGTGATATTGATCAAGACAATTTTAAGTGTCTATATTTTTCCCCTTTGAAGCGAGGTACTTGCTACATTAGTTCAAAGAACTGATGCTTCTCAGATTAACATTGCTGCTCAAATCAAAAAAATTAAAATTTATGATTTTTCTAGATTCCCCACTATGCCTCAATTGAAGGAATGAATGCTGGTAGATTGCCCCCTCGAGAGATCATGTAGAAATTCTATTTTTTAGCTCAAGATCGCGACGAGGACATAATATCAGTTCAACCATGAAGAGGACAAAAAAAACTCTAGGACATTGACAAAATAATTCAAACATGCTGCTAAGCTCAAAAACGAAGATACAAGAGAAAAACCCTAATTTTTATGCATATATAGGGGCTAGGGGTCATTTTCAAACTCATTTGCATACTTTGAGTTTGAGAATTTAAGAGATTTAGAGAGAGACCGTACAAAGCTCCTGATGCAATGGTGGACTGTGTGCTTCCTCTACACCTTGCAGATCAAGTCTGTGAGTTCTAGCAACCAACTAACGCTGGACCACTAGTACGTACCTCAAAAAAATTCTTGCATGCTTTCTTATGTAGGTTAATCTTAGATCAAAAACTCCCAACAAGTGTGTCACTATTTTAGTGGCACACTTATTACGGCTGGCAATGCAATTGTCCAAACTAGTGACACACTTGCAATGCTCTGATGCACTTGTTAAAACCCTAGCGCACTTGCTTAACTTCCAAAGTGATGTACATGTAAATTGGAGAGTGTTGCACTTGAAAAACCTTAGTTGTGCTTGTAGAACCATTGTGCATATGAATTTTAGTGATGCAGTTGCAAAATAGACTAGTTTGATGCACTTGTGTAAATTGGGACACTTTATTTTGAGCAACTCACTTGTTTAAATTGCAATGCACTTGAAAATATGACAATGCAACTCACTTGTTTAAAGTAGTGCACTTTCTTTTCTAGGGTGCCTAACTTAGATTTTTTATTTATTTTTAACAAATTTGACATTATGCATGCTATACATGCAGATGAGATTCTATTCTCTATAGTCTCATGAGAGGAGACCTATCATTCTATCACAGTTGGTAGATTTGGGGATGATGAGGGTTTTTTGCTATCCACCATTAACCTACACTTTATTGCACACATGCTAGAGATTCAGACACATCTTGCAATGATAACAACGCTCGTTGAGAAATGGCTTTTCGAGACCTCATCCTTCCATTTTCCTATCGGTGAGATGACTGTCACACTGGAGAATGTTTGACACATCCTTTGAGTTCCTATACAAGAGTTATTTACGATACAGACCTTAGCTTAGAGTCAATATTCCGAGTTTTGCATGTGGATGCTCTATAGGTGGAGAGTTACTAGATTGATTTACGCAGACACCATGGATGTGTTAGTGATTTGACCTTGGTTATCACAAGATTGATTATGGGGGTCCTAGTTCTAGATAGATATAGTCAAGGATTCAACATTGACTAGGGTTTAGTCTTAGAGGGTATGGTTCATGACATGATCATGTACGCCTAGGGTCCCATCACTCTAGCTTCCTTTTACCATGATATGCACCAGGTGGTATGTATGAGAGGAAGCAACCTTTTTGCTGGTGTGACTGTACTGCACATCTGGGCTTGGGAGCACATTGTCATGCTCAGGCCTATCATTGCACTGAGAGTCATTGATGAGGAGGAGCCAATTTCTTATAGGTACGTATCCATGAACACACTCCACCACATAGGAGTGATAGGGATTGCCTACTAGAGGATGGTCATAAATGATATGATAATTATTAGGTGGAGACCTTGGCTCTAGGCACAACCTTGGATTGATGATTAGGAGCAATTATTCTATGCTCGACATACATGATGGATTATGGGTTGTTGTCATCATATCATTGAGAGCTATCTACTAGATAGAGTGGCTCAATAGTTTGATGATCAGCAGGATGTCATGGCACTAGATTACAAGGTTGTCTATGCACGTACTACTAGAGAGGTAGTTTGGGGAGATGGTGTAGGGGCACCATGTTAGTGCATTTTGGTAAATAAGGTCTTGAATAGATTTTTGGTGTGTTGAGTCCTATTTTGAGTCTAATAAGGTCATAATAGACCATTCATAATGTAATTGGAGTCATTTTAGTGCTTATGTTCATATTTTACAAATATTGTCAAAATGGTGTCTTGTAAAAGTGCAAAAATGCATAAAGTTGGAATACCAATGGTCATGGAAGTTAAAAGATAGTTTGAGTCAGTTTGTTGGTTGGTTTTGGGTTGTCTAAGGTTCAAATACATTGTGTGTGGGTCGAAGATACTCTCTTGGTCTTCATTTTGTGGAATAAGCAATAAGAAACTCCATTTTTTTTGTGTTTTCCAGCAAACTTTGTTGCTCTAGGCCATTGTACATCCTTGTATCATAAAGATTAGAGAATTTAATAGCCATTTTACTATAAGAGGCCAAAACTCAGATTTTGATGGTTTGAGGGTATAAAATAAAGATTTAAGCCATTCCACCTGGTGAAATTGCTTATAACTTGGTGGAATGGCCCCCATAGATGTAGGTTATTGTTTTATGTAGGTTTTAGGAGCAGGGAAGGCCATTTTAGATGAAGTTTGCTTGCTTTCGTAGGTGATATTTTATGAATTCTGACTTGAAGATGATGGCCCCAAGTTGAGATTTGCTACAAATGCAATGATAAAGGATTGGAGGTGGTTTAGAGAGCATGGGAAGACCTTAAGTGATGTATCTGAGGCATTGGAAGAGTGAAACAAGGCGTGGAGTTGTTAGATTCAATAAACCCTCATTGTTTCAAGCATTTGAAAGGCCTAAAGCAAGAGTTTTTGGGTTTGGTGTATTAGTGAGTGTTCCAATCTTTAAAAGTTGTTGATTTTTGGGTTTTGTAACTTGATAAATGTTTTTCAAAAGAGATTTGTGATTGAAAAGGTGTTTAGAGTGGTGATGCTTTGGAAAAGAGGGCTAATTGTAGCCATTTCTAGCATGATAACAATTATTTGGAGGATATGTTCCAAAATAGACATATGAACAATTTGGATATGTTGATGTTTGTCCAAAAGGGTATCTAAAAAGCTAATTATTTTGTGGGTTTGTGGAGTATTCTAAAAAATATGCAGGAAAAACCAAGTTTGGAGACTTACAAGGAGAATAAGCAAGAATAGTGAAAAGTTGATAAGATAGGGTTTTTTGGATTGATGAGTTGTTGGAAACACCTTGAATTGTGATTGTAAATGGTTTTCATCCCTACTCTACATTACGAGAGTAGGTAGATCCCTAGGTTGCTATTCAAGATTTTGCACATCTTGTTCCATTACCATGGGTGTATGCAGGGGGTATCGATGATTTGGGGACCACACCCACTTATGATGCATGGTTCACTCAATACACTCATGTCAAGTTAACATATCCTATAGGAGGTGGTAGTGCAGGGAGAGGGTGAGGGCAAGGCTGAGGCTAAGGGAAAATTGGACAAATACCTCAATAGCCTCCTCAACAACCTCCTCATGATGGTCAAGTTCTGGGATAGGTTTTAGATCAACATGATGGGAATATTCCTATAATTGGAAAAAATATAGGAGTACAACCATTAGGACCACCTCCCCTACCACCATCACCACCACCATAATGATAGTGTCCAAATCTTCAAGTACTACTTTTTAGGGATCCAAATCTGCACCCTAATGCCAAGCTTTGAATGAACTTAGCAGATTTGGATGTAACATGGGACTACTTTCAGGTTGTAGGTATCCTATTTGAAAGTAGACCTCTAGTGATAAGGGCTGGCTTCCCTTCTTGATGCCACCTAACTACTAATTTCTGAGGTCAAGTGTAAAAATTGCATGAAAATGAACCTAATACTGAAAATAACTAAGGTGATGCACCAAAACAACCTAGACATGATGACAATCTATCACATTCAAATCAATATCATAAAACTTGATTTACACAACTCACTTTCCAATGCAGTTTACATAAGTAATTTATAAGGAGGTCTATAAACAATGCTTTTAGAAGAAAAACAAAGGTTTCACAACTAACAACACTACTAAAAAACACAACTTATAGCCTGTTAACATACATTTTTTGCTAAATAGATGCATGAACTATGACAACCCTCCATTTTGTTATGTTTTTCTTGATAGCTCAGATAATTTGTTAGACCTTATTTTATGTTATGGTTGTTCTATCGCTGACAATGAGGCGATGATAGACTATATGGATGTGATGATACATTATATGCATGGTGATTATGTTTAATATACTTTATGTTTTGATAGATGCTTAGTTGTGATAACATTGCTATATATGCTTATTGTAGTTTAATTGATATATTATCTCATTAGTTGACGTGACATTGTATTGGTGAAGAGAATGATATTACATCACTCGCTTGTGAGTGCCCTGTGATTTTCGTGATTCTCTCTTCACGGTGTGAATGAATTATTATATGTATATAGGTATGACTTTCACTTTTGTTGTAGGTTTGTAGGTACAATACAATGACTTCACCTAGTTTCATAGGTCTGAGCGTGTCCACTACTTAACAGTAATGTTGATTGGGAGATAGTAATGGGCTACCTTGTCAAACCTTTACCCTAGCACAGTGTGTCATCAATCTGTATGTTGGTCATGTTCCTTATCCATGTTGGTCTTGGTATTTTATTTGTTGTGCAAGTTTAAATTGTAAGGATTAAATTATATGTTGTGACTAAATATTTAATTAATATGGAGAGTTTATTATAAATTAATTAATTTAATTTAAGTTATATTATTAAGTAATTTTAATTATTAAATTAATTGGGAATTAATATAAATAAGTTATTTAATTGTAAATTAGATTAAATAAATTGTTTTTAATTTTAAATGCATATTTGGGAAAAGATCTTAGAAATATCTTGGTTTGTCAAAGAAGAAATATTTGTTGTTGGAACAAGATGTTAGAAGGATTTGTTTTCTTATTGTCTTAAAATTGATTTATGGATAAATTGACTAAAATGGGTGAGAAAAGAGGAAGTTGTTTTCATGAGAAAGAAAGAAAAAGGTTTTTGGGAAATTAAAGATTTGTTCTGTGGTTTGAAGAAATTGTAGATCTTAGAAGATTTTTGATAATTTTAGGAATCTAGTTTGTTATATTCTTGGATGTGGATTGTTTCTGTTCTCTGGGAAGTGGCAATTCTTCTAGAGGAGGCTTTGACAATCTTGGAAAATTGAGGATTACAGAGAAGTTTGGCATCAATCCTCAAGGCAACAATTCTTCTGGAACAGGTTCCTTAATTGTTTTTGTCAATTTTGTTTTGAAAGATTTATTTAATTATTGTAATGCAAATTGGAAAAGATTAGAAGAGGTTTTCATTATTGTAGAAGCTTTTGTTTTTAAAAGATTGTCGTAAAAATTGAACCTCTGTAGAAAAAAATTCAGATCCTCTATGTAAATTGATCATTTGAAACAGATTAATACCAAAAAAGATTATATATCTCTGTAGAAAATATTTGTGGAGATAGGAAACCTTTGTGAAATACTTATACATTGTTCCTGTAGAAAATTTATTTCTATAAAATTATGGATCCTCTGTGTAAAATTCATCTGTCTCTCTTGTAGAAAACTTCTGTGAAAATAATTTGTCTTCCTATAAAGAAGTTGGTTGAAATTTACATATATAAATATATTTATATATATATATTGGAAAATATATATACATATTCAAACATATATTTATATATATAAATCTTTATTTATTTGTGTTTTGATTTACCTTTTGGTAAATTCTCAAATTGTAAAACGGATTCAAAAATTGCCGTACATGATTTTTATAAATCATAGGGTTTTGTTAATGAAATTTTTGTATTTATTGGAGGCTAGGGGAGCCACGCCCATAGCCATCCCTTCCATATGGGAGACGATAGTGAGGGTAGCGCCCAGTGCTGCCTTCACAGGCAGCGCAGGTGCGGCCAACACTACCGACCCCCTACAATGGGAGCTCGACTGTATAGCGTCAGCCCTGATTTGTATTTAACAGTTCTTTTTAGATTGTTTTTATTTAATATATAATATATATATTATATGTAATATATATCATATTTATATATATCATATTTATATATATAATATATATATATATATATATTATATATTGAGTTCAATGAAATATGTAATATGTTCTATATTTAAAAATAGAGACATGAGGAAATAGTTTTTTAATGCATATGGATTTTATTTTAGAAAAATGAGTTCTTTTATGGTATAGTTGATTTTATAATTAAATAGTATATATATTTATATGTATATATATAATTGTATTTAATTATATATATACATATTAAATATTTTTGTTTAATGTTTGTTATTACAATAGATATATGCAAACACAATTAGTTAATTAGAAATGATTAATTAGTTTAATTGTGAAATTGGGTTAGATATTATGTGTGGTTGTGAAACAGTAGTTAAACTTATTTCGTTGTGGATTATTAATGGGAATTGTGTTTTGAATAATGTATTTTAGTGTGAGACATTGTTCTATTGGATTTAGGAAATCCTAATAGTAGTGCTTTTAATTACATGAGATTGTTTATTTTAATTTCTAGTATTTTTGTAATTGGGTATTGTGGGGAATATTTGTTGTAGAGAAAATATGTCTTTCAAATTTTAGTTGTGAAAGGGTTATCATTTCTATTAGTCGCCATGAGATTTCCTTGGGTAGTGCATGTAGTCAGATTCAGTATTGGACATCTATAGGGATGTGTTTTCTCTTGTGTTATGTTATTATCAATTTGTGCACTATCTACCCTTGGGTGTAGAATGAGTTATTGTGTTGTCGATAGGGGAGTGGCTTTCAACGAGGGTTGGGACACAAAGTGGTCCTAGGACAACTAATGTGGAAGTCAGTGTAATCAGTGAAAATTAAAATAACCTACATTAGGGGAATGGGTAGTTAACATATTTAACTTGATAATTAACCTCACTCATTGGCTCAAGGGCATGTGTTAGACTTGAGATGAGTCGGGAAGGCCTGGAATGGCAAGGTCGTTATATTGTCTTCTTGAAAGATAATTGATTCTGCACTGGTGTGCATGTGGGACTGGAGTTCGTAAGAGGTTACCAGGATAACCCAAGATGGGGGTCGGGACCTAGGAAGTTCTCCTTAGGATAACCAATGCAACCTTTGTGATGACACTTCTCCTATGGCAACAGTCGATTGTATTGTATTTTGGTTGTACTTGATTTTGTGATTCTAGAAGCAATGTAACCCTATGTTTTGTATTTACTAGTACACTTTTATTTTGTACCTTGCCTGTGTTTAGAGGTAGTAGGTTAGTCTTGGTTACCTGTTACTATCTCCTAGCACAAGGGTTAGTCCTATGGGTACCACATGGCTGGGTGGCGTGCACCTTACACTGCTTAGTTTCTCTTCCGTTTCATGATGGTAGGATCTTCTTGTTCAAGGAGATCGTGTGGTTCTATGGATTTGTACTTCTCTTTATTCATTGTAATAGTGGACACTATATATTGTATTCCTTATTTGTAATCAAGGAGGAATCCTTGTGATGTAATTGTAACATTATGTATGGTCTATTCATCATTGGATTAAATGGTATATATTGTTTATATGGTGTTGTATCTATGGAAATATGTTCATTGCTTTTCTTTGTGTTAGATTTATTATGGAATGGTGAATGCTTTGTTGTATATTGTTACCATGAGTTAATTCCATATACTATATTTTAGAATAATTTTGTAAGTTTTGAAATTAACATGTAGACACGTTGTGTGGCCTAGAGGATGTATGTGTTAGAGTAGTTTACTTTACTCGTCATTGTTACTCTTTTTAAGAAAAAAAATTAGTTGTGTTTCCATAGTGTTGCATCATCCTCTAGGTTGCGGGATGAGGTTTTACATGAACATGAGACAAGTTTGCAAGGAAAGATAAATTTTCACAAGACAAATTGATCAATCATTAATGGCATACCATGAAACATGAAGATAGAAGAAAAAATGCTCTATTCTATTGATTCAAAGTGCTTACTATATTACAAGTCCATCTAAGTTACAATACTACTCCATGAAAAATAGCTCCAAAACAAGCTATCCTACTACTGGAAAGAAAGAACTAGCGTAAAATGCTAAAAAATGAACATACTTAAACAAAAAACCCACCAAAAACCCCACACATTTTCATCTAGAAGGTTCTGGTTAGATGCAACAATGAGGCCAAAAAAGAACTTTCTAAAATCACTCCAAAAAGTCCTCCAAATAGTCCAAGGTCAAGCCAAGACCATAGTCATGCCAAAAGTATGACAAAACAACCTCCAAAATAGCACATGTTCTTCTAAAACAGTCAAATACCTCACCCCCACACTCTTCTCATGCCTGCAGTTCAATCATTTTGTCTCCTAGATTGGACTCATGCAATATGTGTGTTTTGAAAACACAAGACTCCAAAAGGCATTAAAGATAATAATCTTGATTAAGTGATTCATAATACATCACTTAATCAAGTTATTTTACATTTCAAAGCACAAAAATAAGGGTTCACACCATCAATATGAATTACATTTCATTTGCAAGTGAAAATATCAAAGTGATTAGCAAAATCACTTAAATGACATTTCAATGTTTTGAAAAAAATGCAAAAAGCAATAACGAAATGCTAAAATGCTTTTAAAAGCATTAATAAGGTCAATAAGGCATATGATTATCTCATCGTTTCTCATTCTGCACTGTAAGGCCACATGTGGTCAATACTCTGATTTGCAAAGGCAACATAAAAGGTCAAGCTTGGTGTATATGGCCAACCTCCACACTTCTTGGAAAACATATTCCAAGTCTCCAAGGCACATGATGCATGATCAAAAATCAAAGGCATATTTGATATGCCTTGGCACACTCCATATGTTTGTATTGCTTGAAGGACTTAGCAATGTTTTGAATCAAAGAAAAAAAAACTTAAGGCATAAAATGCCTAAGTCAATAAACACATGTTCGGCCCCCATAATATATTAACACATGTTTCATATTTTTAAACATGGGATGAAAAATCCCATCAACATCGAATAGGGTCAAACCCTAATCATCAAAAGACAAAAAGATGAGGAAAAACATCATCATTTTGTTGTCGACCATTCTAGAAAACATGATGCCACCATGAGGGTTTGAGTCAACATAGAAAAATGGAGGCCTTGACACTAGTTTTTGTGGTGATTTCTTGAGGAAATCACATCGAACAAAAGGTAAATGGTTTTTGTTGCACAAAATCTACATTTTTTTACCCTTTTGGAGGCCATTTCATATGCTTAGGCCGTGCCCTATAGTATTTTCTTGATCATTTTATCCTATTTTACATTATGTGATGATTCCTCCTTCACCAAATAGTCGCCATGAGGGGCTATGAAGCTTGAACAAGGGCCATTAAAATTATTTCAAGTTGAAGGAAAAAAAAAAGCTCTGGTAAGCTTTTAGTTGACTCTATTCTTCATATTTTGAGCAAGAGAAAGCTACATTTTGTTTACAGCTTAAAGATAAAGCATAAAATGCTTATTTTCTTTCTGTATTTGAGAATGAAGACACTCCATATTGTTTTCTTGTTGCTTTCATGAAGATAAATGCTTCTTGGCTGCGACCATGAACATATGACTTGGGTTTGCTTGCTTGTCATTTTTTGTCTTCCTGTAGAATATTTGGCTCGACCTCCATTTTCATTGACATTTTTGTGTGAAAAAGGGTAACTAACCCTTGTAAAATTTTGTGTTCCTCTAGAAAACGACACCCACATACAAAAATAATAGAAATAATGCTCCATTATTTCCTGTATTTGAATTGTTATGCAAAAACCCCAAGTGGGTTTGTGATTTTTTGAAGAAACTCTGATTTTTTGTAGAAATAAAGTGGGTTTTTTGTTCATTTTGTAGAAATTTGTAATTCCTCCTAAAACCCCAAGTGGGTTACCTTCATTTTGTAGAAGCAGAGATCTACTTAGCCACCACTTGTACAAATGCATGAAATGGGTTTCCATTTTGATTGCTCTTTTTGAAAACAACTCATTGCAATTTTCTTTTGATTCATCAACTATAGATAACTTCTTCTGTAACTGAATGTTATTATCATGTTGCTCTTGTGTTAAAAGAAACCTACCACCTTTCATTGTATTATGCACTTTGAAGCACAACCCAAAGTGGGTTTTCTGGTTTTTCAAAACACACAGTTTTGTTGCAAATAAAGCTCAAATTTGAGCTTATAGACCAGAACAAAGTAGAAAGCTATCTTCCTTTCCTGCATTTTAAATTTAAATTAAAAACCCCCAAGTGTTTTTCTTGTAATTTGTGAAGAAAATGACCCTTGATCATGGCTATAGAGAGAAATTTGGGTTTTTATATGCTTCAATTGTATTTTCTATTCAAACCCAGATGGGTTTCTTTCCATTCTTCTTTGTATCTGCAGATTTTTGACAAAGCCCAGATGGGTTTTCTAAATTTGGGAAGAAAATTGATGAGACCATAAATTGTCTCATATTTTATCAAAGAAAATAATCTATTTATTCTTAATGCATCAGTGTTAAAGTGGATTTGAGTAATGATTGAAAGTTCTTTAGCTTGTTTAAATTTAAATATAAAGTAAATGTTTGGTTTATTTTTGGTAATATATGTGATCCAAATTGCCTCTAATATGTCTTCATGAAGTGTTTAAAATGATATAATGCAGATAAATGAGTTATTAAATAACTCATGGTAAGAAGAAGCTTCATAGACACTTGCAGCAAAAAGCTCTACACTTGAGGAAATTAACTCCTGAAAGCTTTAGAAGGTTTTGAATAAATAATGAGAAGATAGAGAAGACTCCCAACACACTCCTACATTCATGGAAAATAATGGGATGAGTATTTGTTTCATGTTGAGTTTTAAGATCTCTCACAGTTATTAAATTTCATGCTTCTCCATCTTCTACCAAAGATAACTCAAGTTACCACATCACTCAAATGTTGTTGCATGATTATATCATGTTATTCATGCTAAAGATCAATGATTTGGTTGACTGAACTGAAGAATAATTCCTTCATTCACATTTAACACTTGAAGACTTCCTAAAAATTAGGCGTGCAGAAATTGTGAAAAATGCAATCTTAGTAAAACAGTGATATCTCCCTCATTTCTCAACGAAATAAAAAAATTCAAAATGATCTGGAAATTAGTTTTGAAGATATAAAAACACTTTTGAGAATTTGGCATGATGTGTAGTAGGAAAGAAGCAGTACACGTCAGAAAATGACTAAGACAAAAGTGGCGTGATGGAGGACAACAACTTCAATTTTCTTAAAGTTTTGTAAACGACCCCTAAAAAATAGGATCTTGGATCCACATTCTTAGTGGATTGGTTGAATATATATAGAATATGAATTATATAAATACAATGTAATCATTTGATCAAAGAGAGGGGATTAAAAATACTTGTTTCAACTCGAGGAAATAGGATAGATCTAGTTTCATTTTCCAGCAGTGTAATTCCATATTTCTAGATTAAATTTGAATCCAAGAAAGCTTTTCATTTCTAGAAAGTGTGAAGTAGTTTAGCCTTTTGAATTCTTGCAATTGTTCCTTAGATTAGTTCCCTTTCATGCAAATTTCCTTTCATGCAAATAGGATTTATTTATGCAAGTAGAATAGATTGTGTGTGTGGGAAATGTTAGTATCAAAATAAGATAATAAAAACACACCAATGCAATATTAAACTAAAGAAAGCTAAATAAAATGAAATCAAAAGGTTCAAATAGAGCTTCTTCAGAATCATTTCATTGTCTTCTATCTCCAGTGATTTGCTTGAAGCTGCTGCTCTTAGATTGTAAGCAAAGCTTCTCAGAATGACAACCTACAGAACGAGTATGCAAAGGGAGAGTACTTCTCTATCCTATATGCTGGTGAAGTGAAATTTTGATGTACGAATATGCACAGGGGCTATAGATTATGCACAAGGGCTGTGGATTATGGATGCTATTGAAACTATGCTATGAGGATGATAGGCCATGATATGGATTGCTAATATGCTAAGCTATGCTATGCTATGATTCTAGAGGCTATGGATGTTGGAAGGTTGATTGACTATAGTTTTCCTATATAAAAGCTTCTCTCTTTTTTTAGAGACCCGACAGTCCCTTTTATAAATTTTTACAAGCAAGAACCTGGCTGGCAAAGATCAATGGTTGTGAGATTGTCTGGTAATTTTGAATGGTGAGAGATTGAAAGGTTGAGAGGAAGATGGAAGATGTTGGGAGGTTAGAGAGAAGAATGGAGGTTTGTCTTCAACCCACGGGAACAACTTTGCTCATAAATAGAGAAATTAATTTTTTGTTTTGAAGTTTGTTTCACGGTTGTTGTTGATAAATCCAAATTAAATAAATAAATAAATTTATTTAATTTTATGTGAGTTTGATATTTAATTTTAGGACTATAGAAGATTTAATTAAATATTTTGGAATATTTAATTGTGAATAGACTTTAGAAGAAATATTTAATTGTGAATGGAATTTAGAGGAATTAATTAAATATTTGAAACATTTAATTGTGAATGGACTTTAGAAGAATTAATTAAATATTTGGAATATTTAATTGTGAATAGACTTTAAAAGATTTTTAGAAGAGAAGAATATTTAATCTTTATTTGAATAAAATATTCAAGCCAAGATTATATGATAATTAATATAAATACATCATAATGTTTATTTAATTAATTAAGAAATGGATAAGAAAAGTGATTAAATAAACTTATTTATTTAATCGAAATGAAAGAATGAACAATATAAATAAATTATTTAGATTTATTTATACGCAGATTGAATTCAGAGATTTAATTAAATATTAAAAATATTTAATTAATTACTAGACTATTTTGATGTGACCATTTTTAGATGTATACATTTTGCCCCTCTTTGAAGTGATGTGTTTTACGCATTAGTTCAAAGAATTTTGAAATTTTCCCCAGATGCTGATTGTCGAATGTTGATAGCTATATGCCCCTTCGGACGATGAATCAATAAGATTTTGATTTTTGTAAAAAAAAATTTGAATTTTTAGATTTGTTGAGATTTTTTTTATTTTTATGATTTTGAAAATGTCGATTCATCGTTCGAAAATGATGATATGAAGAAATTGACGTGAAAAAGATGTGAGATGAAAAATTGATGACCTAAATTGCCCCTACAATGATAGAATGTGATAAAATGCCCCAAGTTTGCATATTGTGTTGCCCTGATTTGATGATGTTTGTCTGATAAATTTGTTCCCAAGGTTGTTGGAAAACAAATAGTAGCTGATAAATTTTCTTTTAAGTTAATGATAAACAAATAATTGTCTAATAAGTTTGCTTCTAAGGTTGTTAAAAACAAACAGGATTTTGATAAATTTTCTTTCATGATGATGAAAAACAAATAATTTGTTGATAAGTTTGCTTCTAAAGTTGTTAAAAACAAATAGGATTTTGATAAATTTGTTTTCCATGATGATGAAAAAAAAATAGTTGTTGATAAGTTTGCTTCTAAGGTTGTTAAGAAAAAACATGATTTTGATAAATTTGTTTTCCATGATGATGAAAAACAAATAGTGTTTGATAAGTTTGCTTCTAAGGTTGTTAAAAACAGACAGGATTTTGATAAATTTGTTTTCCATGATGATGAAAAACAAATAGTTGTTGATAAGTTTGCTTCTAAAGTTGTTAAAAACAAACAGGATTGTGATAAATTTGTTTTCATGAAAATAAAAAATAAATAATTGGTTGATATCTTCATATTTGATTGATTTGTCATGATGATTTGATATTGATTTTGCTTTGACTTGATGATTTGTCCCATTCAATAGGAGAGATTGAGCATCTTGCAGTTACGAGAGCGATTCCCAAAGATTTGGAGGTTGATTATGTAGCTTGTACAGGCAGATAGAAATGTGATTGAGGCATGCAGACTGAGATCGGCAGCATCAGAGGATAGCACTTCATATTACATTTTGCATGATGTCTTATCAATTTTCTATTGAGATGTTTGTATACACACTGATATGATCCCATTTTGGATGATGTTATGTCATGCATAGTTGACATCTTTGTACATTTTGACATTCATTTTTGAGATAATATGATATGCAGTGGTGATTTGTTTGTGCGATGAGTATGTGTACCTTTATTATGTGATGGGTATCAATTGTATCTATGCATGATGTTTTATGTGATAGTTTCACAATGTTATCCTATTATGATTGCGATCTATTGATGAATGAATATGAATGTGAAATGATGGATGGCACAATTTATGAATGCCCATGAATGTTTTGATTATGATATATGCTTTGTTTTTATGATTTTCTGATGCAAATATGTATGAAAAATGAATGTGATGATGTTTTTGTGAATGTCAAAATGTACTCAGTCATTTATTGGAAAGATATGAAACTTTGATACTTTGCCAGCTTTTGGAAAAATCTATAAATGCAAAATGCAAATTCTAGAATGGATGTAATCTATACTAACCATGCAGGGTATATGTACAATATTGCCATTTTGAGAGCTTATTTGTGTTTTTTTATGTCATCATAGAGCATTGAAATGTTGAAAGTTAATACAAGCATCAAAGGGTATGTTAGCACCAGTGATGACCTGAGTATTGCTTTCATGAATTTTGATATAGCAAGATAATACAAGCATCTAGGTATAATTGAACCGAGATGACCTGAGTATCGCTTGCATAAGCAAATAAGAGTTAACCCATTTCCCATGCAAATTCTGAAATGTCATCAATGATACTTAGTAGAGCATGTCTTGCGACCAATTTGCATAGTACTAATGATTTCCTCGCAAATAGCGGACAAAGAAAAATCATACTCGTTCCTTGCTTTTCTAGTTCAATACATCATCGAATTGCTCCAGAGATATGATAGAAAATCAACCAACAATTCAAATTCTACCTAAAGTATTTCAAACATTATTCAGATTAAGATCATCCAACTTGGTTATCAACATTGATGTTTGTGTTTTGATTAACGTTGTTTTGACCATGTTGTTTGATTTCATTGGCATTGAGTGATCGTTTTGGTGTTGTGGTTGATTTGATGCATCAATGTATGTTGTGCTTTGTCAAACCATCATTTTTCCATTTGTGATGTTCTAAAAGCTTATTGCCCCTCTCTTGTTTAGTCTGTGTTTTTGCCCCCAGTGTAAACACAACCTGAATATTATGGATATGTACAAATTTCATCAAGCCATGATGAAACACAAGGATTCTCGTTGCATGATATGGAGATAATAGATATGTACAGATGATAGATATGAAATAGATGATGCTGGAAAGTGAATACAAGACATAAGCTAATAGATAGAGGATCCCATTTTGATTACAAGTAGTTCCTATTTGCTTGGTTTTCACCAATTGTTTTTATTACACTTTTTCAAGACTTTTTCTGATTTTTTTAGGATTTTTTCTTTTTTTTTTGTATTTTTTTAGGACTTTTTCTAATTTTTTTGCATTTTTTCAGGACTTTTTCTTATTTTTTGTATTTTTGATGATTCAGACATAAAACTTCTTCAAATGAATGTTGTTGATCAGTTCTTCAAACAGGTCCCCTTCTGACGTAGATAACCGATATGCTCCAGAACCATATGCTGCAATGATGACAAATGGACCAAGCCAATTTAGTTCAAATTTCCCTTTCTTTTCCCTATCTTGATGATTGCATGGATTTTCTTTCAAGACTAAGTCACCTACTTGAAATGTCTGTGGTTTAACTCTGTGATTGTAGCTATGGGACATAACTTGTTGATAACCCTTCAAATGATCAGCTGCATGTTCACATCTTTCATCTAACAGTTCTAGCTCTTGCAGACGAGATACTCAATAGTCTTCATCATTTATCAATCCTTTGAGTGAGACCCTAAGCAAAGGTACTTCAACCTCTAATGGTAAGATTGCTTCTGCTCCATATACCAAGGCATATGGAGTGGCTCCTATTGGTGTGTGAATGCCAATTTTGTATGCCTACAAGGCTGGATTCAATTGGACATGCCAATCACAACTGGCGTCATTTACCGTCTTCTTCAAGATCTTCAAGATTGTTTTGTTTGAAGCTTTTGCTTGACCATTTCCTTGTGGATAGTAAGGTGTAGAGAACCTATGTTGGTTGTGAAATCATACACACAGTTCGTCAACATCCTGATTTTTGAAAGGCCTCCCATTATCAGTGATGATAGAATTAGGAATTCCATATCGGCAGATGATGTAATTCAAGATAAATGAAGAGATTTTTTTACCAGTCACGGTTTTCAAAGGAATAGCTTTGATCCATTTTGTAAAATACTCTATAGCCGTGATGATGAATTTATGCCCATTTGATGATGAAGGATGAATTTTACCAACAAGATCTAGTCCCCACTGAGAAAAAGGCCATGTTAGAGTGAAAGGTTGCAGTTCCTATGCAGGTGCATGAATAAGATTCCCATGGAACTGGCATTTAGAACACTTCTTGACAAAAGTAATATATTCTCTCTCCATGGTAGGCCAATAATATCCCATTCTAACAAGTTTCTAGGCTAAGGTTAAACCACTTGAATGAGTTCCACAAATACCACCATGAACCTCTTGTAAGGATTTTTCAGATTCGTCATGTTCAAGACATCGAAGGAGCATACCATCAAGACCACATCAGTAAAGGATATCGGCGATCAAGGTATAACAGGATGATTGGCGTATGAAATTCCTTTTTTGGTTTTGGGATAAGTCTGGAGGTAAGATGTTGTTTTTCAAGTAGGTATAAGTCTTACCATATAAAGGTGAATCAGAACCAGTTAAATGGCATATGACTTGGATCTCAGGATTATCATAGGCGGGAGAAAATAATTGTTCCACCAAGAATTCATACTGCTTTTTATTTTCTGATAATTGTAACAAGGAAGCAATTGTAGCCATTGGATTTGTAGCTTTATTATCAATCCTTGGGATTTGTGATAACTTGATTGCCACAAAATACTTTTTAAATTTTTCCACCATGTTCTTGTAAGGTAGCAGCTTATCATCTTTAGTCTAATAATCATCATTGATTTGATTAATGACAAGTTGTGAATCACCGTAGACTTGTAGCTCTGTAATCTGCCATTCCAAGGCTATCTTCATTCCTATAAGCAATGCTTCATATTTAGCTATGTTATTTGTGCAAGGAAACATCAATCGATATGATTTTGGAATGGTATGTCATTTAGGTGTGACAAAAAGAATCCTTGCCTCTAAGCCTTGTTATGTATAGGATCCATCAAAGTACAATGTCAATGATTTCTTAGTTGTTGCTGTGAAGACATCTGCATTAGGAAATTCAATGTGCATTAGGTTTTCTTCTTGTAAAGGTGCTTAAGCCAACTGATCTGTGATGACCTGTCCCTTTATAGCTCTTCGATCTACATAGTGAATGTCAAACTCACTTAAGATCATTACCCATTTTGCAAGTCTTCCTATTAAGGTAGCTTTGCTTAAGAGGTATTTTAGTGGATCGATTTTGGTTATCAGCTTAACTGTATGAGCCAACATATAGTGTCACAACTTTTGAGAAGCAACACTACTGCTAGGCAAGCTTTTTCAATGAAAGTGTAGTTTAATTCATGACTTGTTAAAGTTCTGCTGATATAGTATATGGCTCTTTCTTTTCCTATAGAATCTTCCTATGCTAGTAATGCTCCCAAAGATACTTTTGTTGTTGAAATATATAGTATGAGCGGCTTTCCTGGAACTAGCAGAATTAGGACTGGTGTATTCATGAGATATTGCTTGATCTGATTAAATGCCGCTTCACACTTTTCCTCCCATTTGAATGGGATATTTTTATGCAATAGATGTGTAAATGGTAAGCTTTTGTCTACAAGTTGAGCTATAAACCTCCTAATGGATTGTAGTCATCCTTGCAGTGATCAGAGCTGACTGATATTTTGTGGTGGTGGCAAGTCCATTATAGCTTGTACTTTTCCTAGATCAACCTATATGCCCTTTTCTGAAACAATGTATCCTAAGAGTTTTCCGGATTTAACGCCGAAGACACATTTCTTTGGATTGAGTCAAACATTGAACTTCTCCATTCTAGTAAAGATCTTTGACAAAATTTCTAAATGTCCTCTTGTGTTGGATTTGGCCAATAAGTCATCCACATAGTCTTCCATGAAGGTGTGCATCATATCATGGAAAATGGTGGTCATTGCTCTTTGATAAGTCACTCTTGCATTCTTAAGCCCAAATGGCATGACATTCCAACAATAGGTACCCCAAGGGCACGTGAACACTGTTTTATCTTGATCCTCTGGTGCAATCTTTATATAGTTGTATCCTGGAAATCCATCCATTAATGAATACATTGCATGGCCAGTGGTTAAATCAACAATCATATCTATGTTTGGCAAAGGGAAGTCATCTTTGGGACATGCTTTGTTCAAATCTCTAAAATATGTACAAATTATAATCCTTCCATTTGGCTTTGAAACATGTACTATATTGGAGATCCATTCTGCATAGTCAATAGTCCGAATGAATCCAACATCTAAAAGCTTCTTTAACTCTTCTTTGACCAATAATGCAACATGTGGATGCATTTTTCTGAGTTTTTGCTTTACAGGTTTTGCCCCTGTGTTTATAGATAAATGATGCATTATCATATTAGGATCTAACCCTGGCATATCGACATATGACCAAGCGAAGTTGATTTGATTCTCCTCCAAGAACTCCATGAATTTTAGTACTTCTTCTAATGTTAATGATGCTACAAGTTGCAAGATTTTTGGCTGCTCTGCTGTACTTATGTTGATTGATTTTGTGGGCTCAATCAAAATAGAAGATATTTCTTGATAATGTTTAGGAAGAATTTCAAGTTTCCCATCCTTTAGTGCCTCAAAAAGGTTTTCACCTTCGGATTCACTCTTTATTTTTCTCTTATTATGATCTACCACTGCCATTTTTCAGTTTTCACCAATAGAAACATCTTTATTTCATTTATTTTGTAGCTAAGAGACTTGACACCCTCCATATCAAAATATTGAGTATGAGATTCTTGGATGAAACAACTATTTTCTTCACTAGATGAGCAAAGGAAATTTACAATATCCTCATCATCATGGAATGTAGGGATATGGATAGGTGCATCATTTTCCCAATCAATAAGTTCTGGATAGACTAAAGGGATGGGATCATTAGGTTGGGTAAGGTCTTGAGTGGTCAAAGTCATGACATGGTTCTCATTTTCATGATGGACAAGGTCTATGATGGTATTCTCCTGTCGATTATCAATCTCATTAAAATCTAAATCATCCTCACTTGAGTCATGATTGCTTTGTAAAACATAATCAAGTGGAGGCCTTGAGCCCTCCCCTTGTAAGAACGTGGGTGTGAATTTGTGTATGACATCCACCCTTTTCTCTATTAAGAATGTATCATCAGAGACATCATCCCATTCGTATTCATTGGAATCAGTGTCTGAACTTTTTTGCAATTGGAAAACTGATCCATAAAATTTTTGTAAAGTGACATCTTTATGGGGTTTATCTGAAATTGATTCTCCTTCATGAGTTTGTTGTGCTTGCTGTGAAGTTGACTCTTTTGTATCCTTACCATATCCAAGTCCTGTTTTATCTTTTGGGTGTATTGAAATAGGTTGAATTGGCTTAATTATTCCTTATTTTCTTTTTCCTATAGGACCATTTCCTTCATAGCCCATTCTTTGCATGATGGTATACCCTTTGCCATATTGTTCGGTAGGTAACTTGATGTGCAAGAGAGATTCATCTTCATCTTTGTATAGCCAGGTTAGGATGTCCCTATCTTTGGCTTCTTCCTCGGTAGTGTTATCTTTAATGAATTGTCCATCAAACTTCATGATTGGCACAGAAGTTTGGGATGTAGAGGCTATTGCGAGCTTTTGATTTGATAGGATTGGCTAACCATGTGACCTCAGAGAAGGAGCTAAGGTAGAAAGGCATAGTGAATATTTGCCTACTCCTTTTTCTTTAAAATGTAGCTTGGTGTCAAGATTCTTTGTCAATTCTTGCAATTGGCCTTGTAGAGAAGGAGGAGTAAAAGCCTCCATATTGTGTGGCACAAAAGTGTCTTGAGTTGCTCAAAGATTTGAACAAGTTTGGGTGCTATTGTAATCAACTTGTATAGTTATTTCCTGTCCATCATACAGAAACTTGAGGCATTGATGATACGTTGATGGTACTACCTGCATATCATGAATCCATGTGCAACCCAAAAGTATTTTATAGGAAAGATCACGATCTAGAACCTGACAAAATGTATTTTTCACAACAGGTCCCACTCTAATAGGTAGCATTATTAGTCCCTTAGAAGCTCTTTCTTCATCATCATATGCCTTGATGGTTATTTTCCTTTGTGGATCAATGGAATTTTATGATATTCCTAAGGCATGTATAAGCTTTAAGGTACAAATGTTTAAACCAGCTCCTCCATCTATTAAGACACGTCTGATTTGATGTTTATGGATCATGACTTCAAGATAAAGCGATGAATTATGTGGATGTGTCATGGAGGCATCATCTTTTTCAGAGAATGAAAGACAAGTGGGGAAGACAAATGTCCCACCATGGCTTGAAATTTGTTTACATCGAGATTAGTGTCGATAGTTGTGTTTACAAGAGCTTCTTCTAAAATACTCTTATGTACGGGAGATATTTTGAGAAGTTCAAGAATGGAGATTTGAGTTGATGTTTTTCTCAATTGATCAACTAAATTATAATGACTTGGAGGAGGAATACCTACCTTAGATGAACTACCTTTTAGGACAACTTTTTCTTGTCCTCTGGTAGTCACATTAACCTGTTGATATTCTTGTTTTTCCTTGATTTTGATAACATTAACCCGCTGATCATCTACATAGATGTGGTGGATTATGTTGTCTTCAAAATTATTTATACTTTTCACTTTGGTATCTGATGTTTCCCCCTTTTGATAGTTTGGTAAAGGATCTTTGAATGCTTGATGATCATCGTTGGTATGATGTCCTTCAATTTTGATGGTACCATTGTCAATTAAATCTTGTACTAGATTTCGCAAGGCTTGACAATTATTTGTTCTATGACCTTTACATCGATGATAATTGCAATTATACGAGTCATTCCATGATGGTGGTTTGACTCATGGCTCAAAATATCTTTGTGGTGGTAAGGTGATAACCTTATTATTGAGAAGCTCCTTGAGAGCAAACTCAAGAGATTGACCCAAAGTGGTAAAATTCTGTCGATTTGAAAAGAATGGATATCTTGGTAGATTTGATGTTTGGGTATTGCCAAGATTGTTATTGAAATTACCACGATTATCCTTGTTGTTTTGATTGGTCATGCTTTCTTGATTGGATTTTTGTCCTTGTTGATTGTTATTTCCAAGTTGTTGGCTGGTATTTCCTTGTTGGTTGGTATTTCCTTGTTGGTTGTTTCATGGAGCACTTGATAGATTGAAGATAGATGATCTTGTTCGTAGATTGTTTGCATCCACTATACCATCATTGACAACATTTTTATTTCTATTCCAAAACCTGGCTTTATCGTTATTGTTATTGTTGGATGAAATTGGATTATCAAGTTTTATCACTCCTCTTTTGACTAAGGCCCCTTCAATGGTGATTGCGTTTTCAATCAGTTTTTCAAAGTTATGAGGACAATGAAGATTAAGCCTGTAGCTTAATTCTTGATCTAGGCTATTGATGAAGATATCCATCTTTTCCTTTTTAGGAATAAGGTGGGAATATTGTGCAAACAATCTTCTCCATCTTTGCAAAAATGTAGTGAAAGATTCCCCTACTTTTTGTTTCACTTTACAAAGATCAAGCATGGTTATCTGGTGTTGGATGTTGTAGGCGTATTGTGATATAAACTGATTTATTAACTCCTCAAAATTTTTGATGGGGGGAGTGATCTTGGAAAGCCACTCCATGGATTGTCCACCCAAACTTTGTGGAAACAATCGCATTAAGTAGGTATCTTCATAAGCGAATTCTAGACTCATATTTCGGAAATCCCTCACATGTTCAATGGGGTCAGTTTTCCCATTGTATGTATCAAATTTATGGATTTCACAATGTTTTGGAAAAGGGATCATTGAAGAATCCTATCAAATAGATAAGGCGATATGTCATCCAAAACATACTTCTTTGTTGCACCCCCTTGTATTTCCTTTATTTTCCCTTGTAATTATTTTATCTATTGAGTAAGGGCACTAAAATCATTAGGAGGAGTTTCAGGATTCTCCTTAATCCCTTCTATATCAAAATCGGAAGGTAATTTAGCTCCTTGATTAGCTAATGAAAGAAAATATCTTTCTTTTTTTCGTTCTAAAATTCTTTCCATAAATGTATTCTGTTATCTCCTCAATATGAAATGGATTCTCTTCCTTCTCACTATTATCACCCATTTTGCTTGTGGTACTTTCTCTTTCATCTTTTTCTATGAGCTTTCAAGATCTCATGACAACCGGCATAAACTTTTCCCCAAATTGTACTAACTTTTGATCAAAAGAATGAAATAGTGCAATTTTTTTATGGATATGAAAGTCCAGATAGAATAAAGATTCTATGACTTAAAAGATTTCTAGTCTTTAGCTCGTGTTTTTCCCTGATTGAAACGATGAAAATCCTGTTGGCAGGAATTTAAGCAAAAGATCAAGAAGAAATGATTTTGCACTTTATGACGTTTGATCGTAGCTTTGTAAAAAGATGGATTTTTTGAGAAATGCCTAATGGGATTGAGTTCTCTATTGCAGAAATTGATTTGGACAAGTAGAATATTCAATTGTAGGTTGGGAAATATAAGAAGAATGAATACGTTGACTGTGGTTATGCCTTTGAGAAAGGGCTCTTCTTTGAAATAAAGCTCGTGAGTATAATGGTTCTACAACATAATCATCAGTAAAACCTCTAACACAATCATGATATTGATGGATAAAGGTTCTATGTTTAAGTAAAACCTTTCGACTTTGGTACAAGAATCGTCTTTTCTTCAATAGTTTCTTGTAACTAAGTGGTTTCTTTGGCTTTTTGATTCATTTGAGAATGGACTTCTTGACAAAGGTTGTGGATTTACAATCTCTTAACATGAGGGTAATCAATGTAATTGTGAGTTTTGGATGATCTTTACTGAATTAATGTTTCGAAGACACATCAAGAAATTTGTAGAATAGTTGTTTTTAAGTCCTATACTAAACATCAAGTGTATGATCCAAATGTTTTTCAAAAATTTATTTTCATAGGTTTTACACATGATAGATATGTTGATGGAGTTTTCTGCACAACAACTCAGACAGAAAATGATATTCTATCTCTCTTGAAAGATAATCCTCAACAATAAATTGCTGAAAATCACCCCAAGGTCTCTCGGGTGTCAGGTCTTGACAATGCACAAACAACTCAGATAATATGTGAAAATGTTGGTAATCATAGTCAGACCTTACTACAAGCAAACTGTATCTTTCCAATTTATCAAATCTTGCAATATTATGATCTTTAAATCCTAATATAACCAAATGATAAAGAAATAGCAAAAGATGAGGGTGCGAGAAATATAACAAAATCTAAACTATTTCTAAGATGAATAATGCAAATGATGAATACCTGGAATGGACCAATCTCAAATAACCATTTCCTGCTTAACCCACAATGCAATATCACAAGAAAGGTGCAATCTTCTAAGGCATACAGATTTTCAAATCATAGACATTCATCCACAATTGAACTAAGCACAAATAAATGTATGGTCCAGGTTGACTTCACCAGCCTGAGGACCAATAACCTTGTTGACATTCTCACTGGAAGGTTTATCCAAAGACACTGGATATGCAACATAGGCACCTAGAACTGCATTCCTAATTGATGGGGACCTTAGTAACTCGAATACTGAAAGATTTACCTTTAATTTCTTGAACTCCTTAGCAACATACAAAGCCATTTACTCCTCACTTAGATTAGTGGGGACGTCCCTGGAAGATTCCTCTACCTTATCTTTACCTGCTTGAACAGTTTTTTCCTTCTGTGGGTCAGTTTGAGCTTGTCTTTCCTTTGAAAGGTACTACCTGGAAACATGTGGAAAGGGTGGATTATTACTAGCACTTGGGTCTGGAGGGATATTAATTTTATTAGGAGGAATGGAGGTGGTGAAAAGACCCCCAGCTTGTAGGCGTCTATGGGGCATGTCTCTTAAATCATATCCTTTACCCTACCTCTGGAACATCTGCACTTCTTCAACATAAGCCTCTTCCTTATCCAGGGGGCCATTATCATTCGTTGCTTCCTCATTGAATAACTGAGCCATCTTGTCTCCATTGCAAATTTGATCTATTTTATCCTCTTGGGAATCAGATTCCTCTTCTGGAACATTTTCTTCACTTGCTGGAAAAGGGGCATGGTTTAGCACTAGCACAGGAGAGTCATAGGGGATGGAGGGAACAATCTCCTGACCATTTGCATTATTCTCCACTTCATACTAGAAAATAGAGGCTGTAGTTTGAAATTCTGGACATTCTAACTCAGAATGCTGACTTGTCTTATGGAGCCTACACCACCCTGATAGGGCAGCCTCAGCCAAATATACACCACTGGGAGGCTTGTTTTGACTGACTGGCTGATTAGCAGATGGGTTGACAGGTTAATCCAATGGAGTGGGGACTCCTCCATTATTAGGTCCTGTATTCCACATCATGTTCTATCCCTATGACTGCCTCCTATCAAATCCTGGGCCACTACCTTGTCCTCTATCAAAATTCTATCTTCTATCATTGTTATACCCTCTATCATTATTGAATCCTCTCTCATTGTTGTAACCTCTATCCTGATTATATCCTCTGTCATCATTGTACCCCCTTTCATTATGCTATCCTCTATCAAAATTTTGCCCCTATGGATATTCTCGGTTCTGATTGGATTACAGATTTCTCTGAGCAGCATGTAATTGGCTATTTTGACTCCTTAGGTAAGTCACCTCTAGGTTTAACTTCTTTATCTGCTCAGCCATTTCATCAACCCTATCTTTATTTGGATCTCCACAAGGGGTCTGGCTTGAGTTACTCTGAGGAGGAATAGACATTGTAGCAGATCCCATGGACTGATGCAATACTTCAGAATGCTACAAGTAGGTAGGGAAACCAGTTGGCTACCGCTGATACAAGGGCTGGTTAACTTGCTGCTATAGGAAACTCATTATAGGAGAGATTTGGCTCATGGGGGGACTAGGATGTGGCACCAAAGGTAGTTGAGGTATTGGATTCATGATTGGCGTATGATTGGCGAGTGCCTAATTCACTGCCTGAACCTGATTTGGATGTGCAATTGGCCCTAAAGAAGGCAATGGTCCAACCAAATGTTGCCTTAAATCTGTGCTAAGTTTGACCGCTTCTGTATAAGCATCGACTAGGTGGGCTGGAGGGTTAGGTCTCCATTTTAGAAAGGTTGTCATAAGATTGTCTAATGCTTCATAATAGACTCCTAGGGTTGTAGCATCATCCAAGACATAAGGGTCTTGAAGTTTGGTGTACGCACAGTGGAACCTATTATTGAAACTGGATATGGGCTCATTAACCTCTCTCTTGACTCTAGTGAATTGTAGATACAATTCATTGGCACTAATAGGTATTCTGAACTTCTATAAAAAGGCAGTTTCAAGATCATTCCAGTTAAGAATTAAACCAGATGGGAGGTGATTGTACTAGTAAAAAGCCTCCTCTCCCAATGAATAAGGGAGTAACCTATAGGCGACATCCTCATGAGCAATTCCTCTGTCTTTGAGACAAGTTTGAAAGATCCTGATATGCTCTTCTACGGTCCTGTTTGGGTCATTAACATGAAATTTCAAACAGAAATGTTCAAGGTTCTTGGGCATAACATTGTAGGCATTGAAAAACAAAGGAGATGGATTATTAGCAAGGAAAGCCATTGGTAAGAGTGGTGGTAGTGGTTGATTAACGATAGGCTGGGGTTGCTGAATGGGGACGGCCTCGGGGATGGGTATGGCTTCAACTTCTGGAAGTGAAGATGCATATGATACCGGTGAAGGGCTAGGTGATGATGATTCTCCCCTTTCTTGAGTCCTTGACCTAGTGGGAAAATGTAATTCCTGTAAATCCTCCTCTCCTGGGGTAGATCTAGTACTTCTTCTATATCTCTCAGGAGAGATGGCATTTAAGAAATGATCTAGTGAGCTCATTCAAGCCCTCCTTCTAGCGCCAATCTATTGATGGAGTTTTCTGCACAGCAACAAATCAGACAGAAAATGATATTCTATCTCTCTTGAAAGATAATCCTCAACAATACATTGCTAAAAATCACCCCAAGGTCAGGTATTGACAATGCACAAACAAATCAGATAATATGTGAAAATGTTGGTAATCACAATCGGACCTTACTACAAGAAAATTGTATCTTTCCAATTTATCAAATCTTACAATATTATGATCTTTAAATCCTAATCTAACCAAATGATAAAGAAACAGCAAAAGATGAGGGTGCAAGAAATATAACGAAATCTAAAATATTTCTAAGATGAACAATGCAAATGATGAATACCTCGAACGAACCAATCTCAAATAACCATTTCCTGCTTAACCCACAATGCAATATCACAAGAAAGGTGCAATCTTCTAAGGCATACAGATTTTCAAATCATAGACATTCATCCATAATTGAACTAAGCACAAATAAATGTATGGTCCAGGTTGACTTCACCAGCCTACTACAATCAGATAGTTACTGGGAGTATAGACTAGAGATTGCTACAAACATTCCAAGCATAAAACCATGAACATTATTTATGAACCTAATCTAATTCTAAATTTAACATCAAATCTTCTATTTTCAAGCAATTTCAAAAGATGGAACAATAGGAACCATGCAAGATAAACTAACACAAAGAATTCACCAGAGAAACCACAATGCCTTCAATTGTATTAGATCACCAAGATGTAGCAACAATTCCACTGTTTTGTGTTACAGCACTTGCTCGGAAGAACTAACTACTATCTCTACTACAGAATGCTCTAGCTCTTTCTTAGTCTAGCTTGTCTAATTCTCTATTATCTGTCTAACCCTTTACAAATGAGGTAGGAACGCCAATTTAAAGAGAACCCTCAAAACATGTCGGCCCAACCAGACATTTACAAAAATAAAATAACCCAAAACAAGTCGGCCCCAGGAATTTCAAAATAAGGCACACATTAAATGCTGATACATCATCAAGTTCAGCCAAAACACATTCCCCAATGCAGGCCGGATCAACACATGCCCTATAATAATAGCGAAACACAAATCACAAAGTGGCATGACATTAATCACTGCCTCCCTTATCCTTGTTCTGATCCAGTGATTCATGAACTTTCAAAAATACCTTATCCAACTCAGCAACAGGTGGTAAGGGTAGGACCTTGAGCCAACATCCAATTGATTCAATCTCTTCCCTTGACTGCTTAACCGTTGTATCACAATCACCCTTATATGCCAAGTATTTATCCATCATAGCCAAATAAGTAGCCACATCATCCAATTGGTGTCCTGTCACAAAATTTTCAATATCAGGGGCATAGACATCATGCCACCATTCCCTCAATTGTTCCAAACTCAAGTACTTAGGGGCGATCTTCCTCCTACCAGTCATTATTTCAAAGAAGGCGAGGCATCCATCATAAACATTAGTTAAATTACCATCCATCTGCTTCCTTTGTTTGTAGATCTTCTTGATGGCCTTCTGTCAGATTTGCAGGGCTTCAAACCACTCCCAAGGCTCATTAACCCTAGATGAAGAAAGAATTCCATCAATAACCAGCTGATCCTTACTATACTCCATGACTGTTTTAGTTTTCTGCAATACGAGATCAGTTTCCTTCTTATCTTGAGATAAAACATAATCTAATGAATCCTTAACCCTTATTGCATCCTTTCTAGTTGAAAGGATCTCCTTTATTGCATTATCTCCCTTAGTCTGAACCTCCTTCAACCAATTTATTGTAGCTAGAGTAGAGGCTTTTATCTTTTCTATTTCAGAGATGGTCTCCTTTGACAAGAAACCAGCAGTAGCAGAAGAGGATGGGTGAAAAGATTGTAAAGGCTTCATTAAATCTTCTAGACATTTTCTAAGCCGTTCATTCTCCTTCTTTAGTTCATGCTTAGACTATGTTTCCTTCCTCAATCTCCCAATGATCACAACACTGGACCTCTGATATTCTTCAATATCATGCTCCATAGAAGCGGGCCCAAGATTGATAGTCTGTACATCATAATCCTTCTTGGTGACCTCATCTTTACTTTTACCAGAAGTAGGGGTAGCAATATGAATAACCCTATTACTATCTTCATCCCTTTCGATCTTGGAAACCACCTTGGCTACCTTCTTCTTCTTACCCTTTCCAATCTTGGCCAACATTTCATCCCAGTTAAGAGGAGTGTCCTCAACAATAACCCATTTCCTTCTGATCTCTTTGTCTAGCCAATCTGGAACAGCCGGTTCCACCTGGGTTTCAGCCTTCTTAACCTCTTCATGTTGATCTACAATCTCATCTCTTTCGTTTTCAAGAGATTGATCACCTTTATTTTCCAACTTTGGCTCCTCTTCCTGTAGGGGTGACAGAGTCTTCACAAGAACATCCTCCTTCTTAGGGGATATTTTATCTTTACTACTTGTATGAGAATCCTCATATTGTACCAACAGAGAAGGATGCACTTCCGCATCTCCTACCTCAAACTCAACAGCTGCGCCATAAAGTTCCCCATCCTTAAACGGTTCCGCTGCTTCACTGGTCTCATGCTCTTCATGAGTTGTCTGCTCAGGTATACCCAATGAAGGAGAGGTATCTTTCTGTTGTTCCGCAGTGGATGCCATTGGAAGAGGATCTGTCTTTTGAATTGTCTCTTTAGGAGATAGAGTTCTTGACCTTCTTGAATAAACCTGGGTTTTCTCTCTTGAGCTCTCCACATTAACCACATGGGGGTTTGTCTTATCCTTAGAAGTTTCTTGATCTTTCTTCTTAGAGAACCTAGTTATCCTTGTCCTCTTTGGCTCTAGAGGAGTGTCTTCTTTCTCTACTTTCTCCAGTTCCTCCTCTTCGGTAGACTTACCTATTTTCATGGTATGACTCCTCTTCTTTCCCCTAGGCTTTCTTTTCTTTTTAGGCTCACTCTCCTTAGGGCCTCTAGTTTTAATCTTAAAAGGTGAGCCTACCTTAGTCTTGCCTGTAGAATCATCCTCACCTGACTCCTCTGAAGTAGAATGAGCATTCAAATTTCCCATTAGATTGAAAGTACAAGGTACCTTCTCACTCTCTAATTCCCATAATTTATGTTTCAACCATGACTTGGTGGATTTCACAATGGGAGCCATCAATTCTTCCAACTCTATTATTTCCCTTTCTGACCAGTTTATCTCTCCAATGGGTTTGTCCTTGACTGATTCAAATGCATGATCCTGGACTAAATTCCCGTCATCCTCCAACTGATTAGGGATCAACTTTAACAATATACATCCCGAATAGATCAACTAGAAGCCTAGAATACCTTTTCTTTCTCACCTCAAAGTCATCCTTGTTGTTGGCCCAGTAGTCCTCTAGATCATCTCTATGGTGATTTTCTTTAGTAGCCTTCTTTTGTGCTTCACCAGTGATGACAAAGCTTGCCCTCTTAGAATGGAAAGAGAAACCAAAAGTACTCAACTCCTCCCTTGATGCATGAGCTGATTGGATTGAAGGGCAAACCTCAGCTATACCAATTTTCAAGGGAAAGTCCCCACCAAACCCTGTCTTGTGCTTCTCTCTTTTAACAACGGCATCGAAATCACATATTTGCCGAGTAACCTCCAAGAGTATGATGTGATCAGTGGGATATCTTGGCAATCTATATGGAGCAGTGGGACATCCATCAATTCTAATATAGGAGAAGGTGGTGAATTGTATAAACTAGGCTCCATATCTTTTAATCAGTTCCTTGGCTCCATCAGAAATTCTCACATGCTCCACGTTCTGAAGCAACCTAGTAATATGCATAGTGAATGCATCATTTTCTCTTCTATAATTTAGATTCCCTAGGTGCAGCTTAGGGTACACCTCATAGATGACATCTTGCCCAAATGTTCCTTTTGGACTCAATCCCCTATATGGATAAAATCTGGCAAGTATATACATCACATAAGATGCCATGGTGAATTTATTTGTCTCTAGCACATCTCTCATCTGCCTGTCAATCATTGCACTGATAATCCCTACACAATGGTAATTGATGCCTTGCTCAATCTTGTTAATAAAATGCACCATCCAATTCTCCAATGCCCCAACACTCTTCAAGCCCACCACCCTACTCAACAGTGTGATTGCATCATATATATATCTTGTCGGAACTTGACCCTGTGTAACTATTTAGGCAACTTAGAGAAATGAGATTTTTGCTTTTCAAGCCAGGAATTGATCATCTACTAGGATTTGGTGGGTTCATCTTCATAATAAGTCCTAGCCAAGTCCATGTCCAAGGCACATACACATGATAAGTCCGGTATATCAAATGCCTGGGTAATGAAAACTGGATTAAAGTTTTCCAATACTCTCCCATCAGTGCTAACAATCCTCTGCGTATCAAAGTCATAGTGTCGGGCACACTCTAATATCAATTCATAGCATTGAATTGTAGGAGGAAATCCTACCACATGAGCCAATCCAGATTTCACCACTCTCTTGGTCAGAGCTGATAAATCCCTTTGAGCTAACCTTTATTTGAACTCTTCATATCTCCAAGCTCCTACATTAGTATCTAAAACCTCTGACCAAATTGAAGCCACCTTACTATCTGGCAACTAATTCTTCACATCCAGCCTTATCTTTTCAACATCTGAAACTGATGATCCCTCTGTATCTCCCTTGGCCTTTCCTACCGATGCCTTGCTTGATTCAGCCTGCATTCATAAAAGAGCCTCATGAAAATCCAATTATCATCCATATTTCAATCAAAGGTTAGCCTCAAAACCACATGAAATCCTTAAGATAAATCATTAATCATCAACCTTGAAAATTTGGGAAAATGCAATAATACGGGAAAATAAAGTAATCTGGGAAAATCCAGTCGAGGTGGAATTTCGGAGAAATCTGACCCAGACGGACTCCCGCTGCCAAGACATCATTCATCAAATAAATCATCAATACAGACACAAGAGATGCATAATTATCATGAGATTCATCCATTTAGCAACAAGAAATCATCATCCAACATTTAATTCATTACTTCAATTTCAAAGATCAAAATCAAGTGAAACTAGGCAGAAAACTAGAAAAATCCGGATAGTTTGGATTTCCACGGGTAGCTTGAAATTCTGAGAACTCATCATACTCCGGGGAAATGGAAAAATCCAGGAAAATCTAGGTACATGAGAATTCCGCGGACACCTCGGAAACTTGATGATCGTTCGACGCACTTACCATTAATCGAGTTATCATACCAACCCCCCCATCTGAATCCAACGAACATAAACTCAACCCAAAACTACCAAATTTCAATTGTACTTGAATTTAAACTCCTAGGACTCCCAAATGGTAGATCCCTGTGGCGAAATAATGATGCCCTAAATTTGATTGTCAAACCTCCGCCATGAGAGTTAAGGCGAGCTCAAAATCAGACACCATCTTTCAAAAATGATTAACTTAGGGCACACTAGGGTCTCAAGTGCTGTGAACAAGGTCAAGCTAGACAAAAGACATGAGGATCATGACGACTCCACCAAACTTAACAACCTTGGGCAGACATACCGAAGCCCCACCTTCACAAATTATACCAAATTACGTGTCAACAAGTCAAGGCCCTAACAGGAACACCTAGTCACAGGGGTATACCTGACATTCAATTGATAAACGAAGGGATGCACGGTGCAGGTGTTAAACCTGTGGAAAGGCGAATCAAGCCCTAATTCGATAAATATGTAACCATAAAAATAAATAAGGGCCGACCCGAATAATCATCAACAATAACCTGAAAGATTCAATCACAGAGCGCAAACAATAGGAGAAGTCAACAACGACTTACCATGAATTAAATCCAAATGAACCTCTAGCCTAAGGAAGTCACTGCGAATCAGGGTGCCCTAGCGGTGAAATATCAACACAAACACCCAAGGAATCCATGCGCAAGCAAACCAGATCCTACAACCAAAGCTCAAAAATAAACAAACTCAAGTGCTAGAGTAGATAGCAAATGAATAATGAAATCAAGAAAAGCACTAAAAGCCCTTAAATTTTCCCACACTTGTGCTAGAGAAAATGTACCCAAGCATTAATGGCCGAAAAGACATATCAAGAAAATTTGGAAACCCGAGGTCAAAATAGAATTTTGGAAAAAGTCAAAGCCAGCGGGACTATCCTGGTGAGCATGAATTCTGCGGATGACGAACCCTTCTGGGACTCTAACGAAATTTGGGAAAATCCGCGTGATCCAAAAAAATCCCGGATTCAACCAGAAACCCGGATTTTGGAAAATCCGACATTGACAGAAGATGGACCAGGACCCGGGAAAATCCAGGTGAACCAAAAAATCTTGGACCTAGGTCAAAACCCGGATCTGCATCAAAACCAAGTTTGATCAATTCAACCTTCAGGGTAAGACCAAGGTAAGAAAGACCAACATCCCAAGACCTTGAAAGGGCAAATCCAATAAAAACCAAAGGTCCAAGAGACATCCAAAAACAAAAAACAGAGGGTCCCTACTCCAAGTGGGGCGTGTGTGCAAAATTGCACAACAAGATAGTTCAAGTAGACTCACTCTTAGTACTCAGGTAGGTCACCATAATAATCAACAGCCCACATCTTAGAACTACAACAACTCACATAGCCATGTCACCCCCGAAAGGGTGCCCGTGTTTTTGTCTTTTCTAGGCACGTACTCAAAGTGATAGAAGTGGATATTGGATCCCCTGAGCAAACGGTCCTCGGTAGATATATGGTATCTTGGGGGTAGATTCTTCCCTCCCCTGCATTGTGATTATTATGGTGTTTGGAAACTGACTTCAGTTGGATACTACACTAAGTTCATAGTAAGGGTTTCTGTTTGGTGCGGCAAATGATTTACTCCCTCGAGAGACCTCCCAACCTTTAGAACAAAGGCTTTGGGGATATTTATCAATGCACACTACCGTCGAATAGGATTTTCATCAACCATCCGCATTTGATTAAAGTGGGTTGGAAAACTTGGCTTTAGTTGTTCCCACTTAGGTCATTCCCGTAGGGTGAGTACTTTATCCCACTACGGCAGGCCTTCTAAAAGGTTGTAATTAAAACAATAAATTTGCATGAAATTGAAAAGGAAAGTCTGGTATTTTGATCACCCAGTTAAGGGGAGAGCATAGTTCTATTGCCACAAACAAAGCAAACAAATGTTCTTTTTAAAACCCAAATCACAATGATCTAATCTAAGTGAAGATATTGCTTCACAAAGACATGGTGTTCTTTTTAGTCCAAAATAAAAATGAAGTGACTATTCTAGGATTGATTCATTCTAATTAAGTGACTATCCTAGGATTGGTTCATTCCAATTAAGTGACTATCCTAGGATTGTTTCATTCTTTTAAAGCTCTTACTGGTCGTGGTCACGTCGAATCCAGTCAAATCCTACTTAAGTTATAAATTACAATTGCAGACCTAAAAGTTCCATGCTGAAAAATAAAAAAATGCGCTAAAACAGACATTAAGAGCACTAAAATAGAATTAACGAGCACTACAGGATCATTAAAGGGCACTAAGGAATCTCTGAAGGGTGGTGAGGAATCACTGAAGGGTGCTAAGGAATTACATAAGGGTGCTAGGGAATCCCTAAAGGGTGCTGAGGAATCTCTGAAGGGCACTGAGGAATTACTGAAGGGCACTATGGAATCATGAAGGGCAATATGGAATTACTGAAGGGCACTATGGAATTATTGAAGGACATTGTAATAGAGTTAAAGAGTGCTAAACTGGGTGTGAATTTCGCTGAAGCATGTTTAATGCACTAATACGCTCTTTTAGTCGTAACCTGTCAAAAAAATCTGTAAAAAGATGTTAAAATTGGGGCAAGAGCCCCACAGTGGGCGCCAAAAATGTGTGTGGGAAATGTTAGTATCAAAATAAGATAATAAAAACACACCAATGCAACATTAAACTAAAGAAAGCTAAATAAAATGAAATCAAAAGGTTCAAACAGAGCTTCTTTAGAATCATTCCATTGTCCTCTATCTCCAGTGATTTGCTTGAAGTTGTTGCTCTCAGATTGTGTAAGCAAAGCTTCTTAGAATGGCAACCTCCAAAACGAGTATGCAAAGGGAGAGTACTTCTCTATCCTATATGTTGGTGAAGTGAAATGTTGATGTATGGATATGCACAGGGGCTATGGATTATGGATGCTATTGAAACTATGCTATGAGGATGATAGGCCATGATATGGATTGCTAATATGCTAAGCTATGTTATGCTATGATTCTAGAGGCTATGGATGTTGGAAGGCTGATTGACTATAGTTTTTTCTGTATGAAAGCTTCTCTCTTATTTTAGAGACCTGGTAGTCCTTTTTATAGATTTTTACAGGCAAGAGCCTAGCTGGCAAAGATCAATGGCTATGAGATTGTCTGGTAATTTTGAATGGTGAGAGATTGAGAGGTTGAGAGGAAGATGGAAGATGTTGGGAGGTTGGAGAGAAGAATGGATGTTTGTCTTCAACCCATGGGAATAACTTTGCTCAGAAACAGAAAAATTAATTTTCTATTTTGAAGTTTGTTTCATAGTTGTTGTTGATAAATCCAAATTAAATAAATAAATAAATTTATTTAATTTTATGTGAGTTTGATATTTGATTTTAGGACTATAGAAGATTTAATTAAATATTTTGGAATATTTAATTGCGAATAGACTTTAGAAGAAATATTTAATTATGAATGGAATTTAGAGGAATTAATTAAATATTTGAAATATTTAATTGTGAATGGACTTTAGAAGAATTAATTAAATATTTGGAATATTTAATTGTGAATAGACTTTAAAATATTTTTAAAAGAGAAGAATATTTAATCTTTATTTGAATAAAATATTCAAGCCAAGATTATATGATAATTAATATAAATAAATCATAATGTTTATTTAATTAATTAAAAAATGGATAAGAAAAGTGATTAAATAAAATTATTTATTTAATCAAAATGAAAAAATGAACAATATAAATAAATTATTTAGATTTATTTATACGCAGATTGAATTCAGAGATTTAATTATATATTAAAAATATTTAATTAATTACCAGACTATTTTGATGTGATCATTTTTAGATGTATACAGATTGTAGAATAGACTGTCAAACAAGTTTTCTATTTTCTCTCTTGCAGATAGGCATGGACACTGCCTTAGATTGATAAATTAAATGATGAGGATTACAATGACCCCATCACAAATAATTCCATATTTTAAACCAAAACAACGAGAAGGTTTTTCTCATGTGATTAGGAACTTTAGTTATCCTCTGTAAGATTACTGGTTATCACATTGTCATTTTCACTACCTATGCTTACAACTTTATTCTCTTGAGTGATTATCCATTTTTGTACTTTTTAAGCACTAAAATGATCATTTAATGTAAGTTATAATCCAAATATCTTGGAATAGACAAAATATTATGTTATGACTTATTGAAATGGATGCTTGTCATTTGATGAACACCTGATTCCTAGGAGATCAAAAGATTGTCTGTAAGTCATCATTTTCAAGGTTGACCTTATCTTTGTGCATTTAGCACGTATGAATGGTTGTAGCATAGTTGGTTGCCTTCACTACTTTTTCTTTGAATTTGTTTACTCTGATAGAAAAATTCTATTGTTGCGCTCAAATACACTCTCCAAAATGAACTGAAATCTTTAGTGTATAGTCCTAATTGCTCCTCATATGAATCATGATTGTGATCCCTACCCCCTTATCACTGTCTCTCTGAGATACTATTGTCAACTTTAGTAATTATGCTTGTCCTTTTAAACTCTACATAGTGTCTCCTTTTTTCATGCTTTGATCATTGTCAAAATTGAACTCCTCCATTTCAATCAATAAGATTATTTCCAACTGCACATCAATTGTAGAAAATGTAGATGAAAGTTGTGGTTGATCATTATGATTTGCATTCGAGACTTTTGAGCTTCTGTTATAATCCGTGACAGGGTCCTTCTTTGAATCCTTTTGTCTATGCTTAGAGGAATCATTTCCAGAGGAAAACATTTGGCAACCTGCAGAGCCTACAACATTGGTTAATGGCCCAGTATTGAGAGTAGAAGACACTTGTTCCTTGCCTTTCCTAATTACCATTCTGCTTTATGAATAAAAATGGTCTACAAAAATGATTCAATGCATTTGCACAACACGGGTATGAGTCAAAGACCCCACATGTCTGCCATTCCTTTATGAACATTACTCAGGACTTAAATTCTTGGGACTATCCATTAGACTTTATAAGCTCTTTTTATTTCTCAACCTCTATTATCTGATGATTCCATGTTGGCTATCCTCTTATAATGGCATCTTCATAAAATATGGTTGTCTACCCTTGATTCTTGTCTTCCTGCCGAGTTCTCTCCTTTCAAGAAAGCAAGGTACTTGGGAATATCCACCAAAGGATACCCTTCTTCTCCATACAATATGTAGCATTGCATCACCATTGCCAACTGTCATTGTTAATGACAATGACCTTACTCACTGCACTTATTTTCACAAGTGCACCTATTAATAAGCATTAGCAATTCCATTTCCCTCTAATGATAAGCATTCTTTGGTTTATTCTTTTTGTTTTTTGTAGCTTTTGCAAATGTAGAACACCATAACACAGACCACTAGAAGAAAATGACAACCCCATACTTGTTGGACCCTACTGCCCTGTAGCCTGTATTCATGATTTCCTGCTTAAATGTCTTCACACTTGGTGATTTTCTATCATATGACAGTCCCTCTTCAACCATATGTGCTCATTTGATGAATATAGTAAGCTTGAAGTACTACTTTTTGATACATGATGACTACTCCTTTTCATTGCTTTTGATTGTATTGATTTGAAGCTTAGTGGTTGTTCCTCATGCTCATAACTCCACATTTTCGTATCCATTGTTTCAAAACAACAGATTATGTAGCCAATGGTGACAATATCTCATGTCCATTAAAAGTTACACTTTGTAAGTTGTAAACTTGACTGCTTCTCCATTTCCATCAATAAAGTTATTTTCAACTGCATATCACTTGTGGAGGTAATCCTTGGGTCTGAGCAACTCAAGAAAATGTAGATGAAAGTTGATCATTATGTGACACCGAACAGGGCAGTTGAAAATTTATACTACCCTTCCTTTCTTATTCATTTGTAATGTAATCTCTTGTGACCATTTCTTGTTTTCCTTCAGTAAAGTCAAAAGACATTTGTCTTTGTTGTTGTCCTGCATGACATGAGAATACATCTTGCTATCCCAACCTTCATGGCTTCCATAACAATGCTTGTTGTCCCACATGTTTTTGCTACCTGATATCCACAAGATTTGTTTACCTTTTGACCATGTGTAACACATAAACTATCTCCTCACTTTGATCCTAGTGGGAAGACACATGTCCCCTATGTTGGTGAGCTAAAAGCTCACCATCCTATGTGATGTGTGGCTATCCAATAGGGTCAAGGTGAGAGGGACCTGACAATACTATGGATTTCTCTCTCATAATTTAAGAGATGCATAATTGAACTTGATGCATCTTTTGAATATGATAATGAAAGTTGATCAACTGGTGTGATTCCATATTGATTTAATGCATTAATAATAGGTATATCTTTGATCAAATTGCTCAATTTCCTATTTCTTTCAAAGCATGCTGAGCTCTACCCTCGTGGGAGCCACATTTACCCCACATTTTGTATTTAATTGAATCATAATAGTAACCAGACTTGTCTTGAATCTGCACATGAAGCAAACAAGTTAGAAAAATAGATACATATTTTGGATGTGTTTTATGACTTGGTTGTTTTCCAAGACATCCAAGGTTTGCATGCCTTATTTAATGCACTTATGGATCAATTTATACATGCATATGTAGGTGTGTATGTAAGGTTTGAGATCTTTCATTGCTTCTAATATCATTATTTTTCCAGATGCAAGAGCTAGGAGCATTACAGAGCTGGGAAGGACATAAGTAGCTTGGGGTAGTAGCAGCAAGGCAAAAGGGCAACTTCAAAACCAGTCATTCTAAGGCAATGACTGGTCTCATCTCTTATATACACATTCTATTTTAATTATTCATGTATAAATTGTTTCTTTATTTTCATTGAATAAGTTAGTCCCTTGGCTTGTGAGGGACATGTACACTTCATGATTATCAATAAAAGATTACATTTGTATACATATGATTCTCTTTTGTCATTTGTTGTAATTGTAACAATAAAATGAAAAAAAATGTAATCTATTTCATTTGACAATCCTTTTCCATGCATATTAAACTTAGCAGATTTATGGTTTATGTTTTAAATGTTTAAACAACACAACACAAAAAGAATAAACACTAAACCTGATTTCAGCTGAAAGCTAAAAAATCAAGTAACATTTTTGGTGACATCTTCTATATGTTTTCCTACAAAACATGAGACCAGCTGCCTAAGCTTATCCATTGGGCATGGGGTCGCTTAGAAAGCTAACAACACTCGAAAACCAACATTGTAAATTGATGTAGCTCACTAAACCAGAAAGAGACACTTTGAAAACCAAGAAAACCCAACAATGAAAAATGAAAACTACCACCTAATTGTGCAAAACAACACTTAGGGAAAACTAAAATATATTTAATTAATGTGCATCAAAACTTAGAGGAAACAAAACCTACTCTAATTTGTACAAATTAGTTTTTAGATCATACCTCAAAAAAGAGTTTGAGGTGTATCCCATTGAATGGGATAGGTAGAGCTTCTCCATCCATTGATGACAATTGAAAAGAATTGTGCTCTTTGCACTCGGTAATGACAAATAGGTCACTCCACATGCTATCAAATTTAGTATGCTTTCTAGGCCTGCTCTTCAACTCATCCCATTTGAGAACAACATCTCCCTCTCTGAACACCTTGGGTGTTGCTCTTTTGTCAAACACCTTCTTTGTTTGAAGTTGATGCAACTCCATTGTTTTCATGGCTCTATCTCTGGTTTCATCCAGCTCCATGGGCTATGCATATCAGATAGCCATTAGGTCCTCCTCTTCAAAAATTTCAAGTTGGTTCATTATGTCAAGAGCAAGAAGTTTAACTGATAAATGCAGCCTTGCCTCTTTACCATATACCAACAAATAAGGGGAGTTCCCAATGGAATTCTTTGGAGTTACTATGTCTTCCCACAAGGAATATTTTAACTTGTTATGCCAAGTTCTTTGGTTATCCTCCAAAATCCTTTTGATGATTTTAATCAGGTTCTTATTGGTTGATTCAACCAAACCATTACCTTGAGGGTAATAATTTGATGAGGTATTTAGATGAATGCCATTCATTAAAGCCCAATCACTTACTCTTAACCCAAAAAATGCCAAAGAATTATAAAAAATGATTGATTCAGGTACCCCAAATTTGGTTACTAAATCATCATAAAAGTTTAAAACAACACTTTCATTGGCTTCTTTCAAAGACACTTCTTTAGTCCATCATGTGAATTAATCGGTTGCAGTAAGCACCCACCTATGATCGACACTTGAAGGTGGGTTAATGGCACCTATAAAATCAAAGCCCCATCTCATGAAGGGTTGTTCTACTTGAATGGGCTGCAATGGTAAAGTTGGTAGCCTCTCTTTGCTTGCAAAACTGGCACATTTTACACACTTCCTGGCCCAAGCATGGGCATCTTTAAATAAGCTTGGCCAATAATAGCTAGCTCTCATTATTTTCCATACAATTGTTCTTGGGGAAAAATGACCCCCAACAGTTCCATCATGGAACTCATGAAGTACTTTATCAACTTGATATTGATCAATGCATCTTAAGAGGACACCACTAAGGTATTTTATGAAAAGAATGTTACCAATTAGCACATAAGGGATATACTACAATCTGAAATACCTCTGTTTGGCTTTATCTAAACCTAGTGGACACTCACCAGTTTGCAAAAAGTGAGTCATATCTTGCACCCAACCTATATTTGTTGTAGATGCATTAGCTGCAAGCTCATTATCAACAACCAGAACTACCTTTGTTTCTGCATTTTCTTCACCTTCAGCCTTTGTAGCTAGTTGTTCACACATCCCTTTACCCCTAACAAGCTTTTCTACCTTGATATCAACTTCATACTCCATAAATTTTGTAATCCAGCCAACCCTCTTTTCATTTAGGTCCCTGTTTAACAAGAACTCCTTCACACTAGGGTGAGCAACCATCAAATGCACTTTGCTGTTAGAAATTAGAGGTTTAAATTTCTTCAAGATTTTGATGGCAGCAAGCACATGTTTCTCTACAAAAGTATATCTTTATTGATATTCCTCTAAACATTGACTAAAGAAAGCAATTTTCATTCTAGGCCAGCATCATTCTGTTGTACCAACATTGAAAAAATTATATCAATGCTGCCAAAAGCATACAAAATGAAATCCTTTGAGAAGCTCGCGTTTGCCAAAGTAGGAGCTATTGATAAGGCCTCCTTTATGACTTCAAAACTATGCTTGGCCTCTTTGGTCTAGTTAAAACTAGCATTCTTTTTCAACATGGCAGTTAGTGGTTACAAAAGATTTGCAACATCAGGAATAAACCTTCTAACGAAATTAATTTTTCCAAGAAAACTTTGCAGACCCATTTTATGGCCAGGTAAAGGCAGATCCAAAATGACACTTACTCTTTCTGGATCAATGGTGATCCCTTGTTTTGACACAATATGCCCTAAAAGCTTTCCTTCGTGGACAAAAAATATACATTTTTTGGGACTGAGGGATATACCATAGTCCCTACACCTCTCAAATACTCATTTCAGATGTGTAAGGTATTCATCAGCCTTCTTTGAAAATATACCATTACATTATCAAGGTAAATAAGTACAAGTTTGTGAATCAAACCTTTAAATTCCATGTTCATTTCCCTCTGAAATGCGACACCAACATTGGATAGGCCAAATGGCATCCTCTTATAATCCATGGTGCCCCATTTTGTGGTGAAGGAAGTCTTGTACTGATCTTCCTCTTTGACTAAGACTTGGTTATAACCTGAATAACCATCAAGCAATGAGAATCTTTCTGAACTAGCTACAATTTGCAGAATTTGCTCCATTGAGGGCAACGGATAATGATCCTTTAACAAGGCTCTATTAAGGTCTCTAAATTCAAAACACAACCTAATTTCACCATTTTTCTTTCTAACCGGGACAAGGTTAGAGACCCATGAGGTATGTTTGATTGGAAAAATGATGTCTCCCTTAATCAGTTTGGTCAACTCTTTAAAAATGAGGGGCTCAAGTTTGGGGTTTAAAAGCCTCTATTTCTGCCTAACAAGTTTTGATTTGGGCTCAAGCTCTATGGTATGTTGGGCAATTTTGGGATCAAAACCCTTTAAATTAGAATATTCCCATGCAAATACATCTTGGAACTCTTGACAAAGAGCAATGAAAGATTGCTTATCTGCATGTGAAATTTTTTTACCAACTTTAAGGATCTTACCTTTGCAAATTCCAAGCTCCTCATAATGTTCTTCTTTGACCTACATGTTGGTCTTACTCTTTTTGATATAGCAAATAGACACAATGCATCAAGGTATTGAACACCAAGATGGTGTTGTATCTAATGTGATGGACTTTGAGTTTACAAAAAGATAGGATTATCCTTGTTCATACCTGACATACATAAACCTCATTTGATCATGCAAAATAATAAGCCCTCAAAGTAATAAGACTAACACACAAAAGGTATGATGAACTTGATATGTTCTAGCCATTGTTTTACTTGAGACTATCTCACACACACAAGGCAAGTATTTGTCAAGGTCGTATTACAAGAATATACAACAAACGCAACAAACAAAAGTAATGATCAATTCCCCATTCCTTTCTAAATCATTTTGATAGACATCATCGAGAGGTCATTGGAATGGACCAATAAGATAAATCATAATAAAATATCAAAAGGAACAAACAAGCAATGTTATTCATATCTCTTTCCAAAGTGATGTAATGATTTCCAATGAAGATGTCCATTGTAGGAAAGATGTATCCAGAGGACATATTATCCAATGTTTAACTAAAACTAACTATTTGTTAGGTCATTCATACAAATGTTAAAACCAACATGTTTACTCACAATCAAGACAACACTTTTATACTTTGAAGTTTATACTTCACTAATTGTCACACTTGTTGCAGTTTGCATTGCCAAAGTTTGAAGATGGCGATCAATTTATTAGGGATGTGAGTTTATTTTAGGTGAAAGTGAAATGGGATGGGTGACTTTTTTATCTAGATATTTTAATGTTTTCAAATGTTTTTTAGGCTATTTTTGAACTTTTTGAGATTATGTGAATGTTTAAGTTTTCAAGTTATTTGAGGTTGTTTTTGGTTTTTCTCAAAGATATTTGATGTTGTTTTGGTATTTTGAATATTTTGTGAATGTTTTAGGTTTTAAGGTTTTTTAAATGTTTTTGTATTTTCAAAGATTAGACCAAGACCTAAGGGGAAACTGACCTACCACCTCGGGAGCTCATCAGTGATGGCCTTGCCTATGTAAGCGTAGAGATGATGTAGTTTGATTGAATTCCAACAAATGACCATTTATTGATGACATGTGAACATTCATGGGTTGTCAATTTATTATGATAGACTCCTAAAGACTGACTTAATTCCTTGCAGGATCATCAGTGATGGCCTTGCCTAGGTAAGCACAAAGACAACGTAGTTGGACAAGTGTTTTTGAATTTTTTGATGTTTTAGACTTGTTTAGGGATTCTGATATGATTTGGATGTTTTTGGAATTTTTCAAGATGAATTGAATATTTTTGGATTTGGAACTATGCAAGTTTTTGATGTTTTTGGATTTTGAACTCTGCAAGTTTTCGTTGTTTTTGGATTTTGACTTTACACATGTTTTGAATTTTTTTGAGATTTTGACTTTATACATGTTTTCAATGTTTTTTAGATTTTGACTTGATGTGGATGTTTTTGGATTTTTGAACTTTACAAGTTTTTGGATTTTGATGATGTTATGGATGTTTTTGGTATTTTGATGATTTTACAAATGTTTTGGGATTTTTTTAATATAAAAAATACCTAGATCATAATTTTGATGTCATATTATGAGATATAAGACATGGATCAAGAATTATTTGAAAACAAGAGTGAAAGAACCTGCCCTGCCCTAAGTGTTTAGCAATGTTTCATATTTCCTAAACAATTCAAGGTAGCAAATGGATAAGCATGTGAAGATTTCCACAAAGTTTTAGTCCACAATAGGATCAATGGTATAGATAGAAAATGCAACTTCATGAGATAAAATAGTAATGACCATGTCACAAGTTTTCCCTGAGAAGGTTGAAGTGTATCCTAAACCTTTGTCAAGATCAAGATATTTTTGGTTAGATCTAATAAAGATGGATTGGATCGATAGAGGGAACTCTAGATTTATCATAAAGGAGATGCAATGCTTCCATCTTAAATGGTACATGTAGATGATCAATTCTACTCATGAATTTTTTTTCCAATTTTTCATCATAGTACTTGCCCAAAGTGCCACCATAGTGGTTTTCACTGGAGGATATTTTTATCTTTACTATTTTCTTGTTTTTTTTTGTTTTTTGTTTTTTTTGAAAATTTATGCTCATGTTGAACCAGCTGATGGTATTGATGTTGATGAAACTATCATAACATGCCAATGATATCCTTCTTAAAGAATCAATACTAAGATACAGGTGATTGAATGCAACTTTGGAGAATTTTGATCTGCTTTGTTGATACCAAAGTTAACCTTGTCTAGGTGCAAACATCGCGATAGAGTGCCTTCAGAATCCTTAAGATGAAGAGTAGTTTCCAACACATGGTCAATGTGAGAATTACATATCATGAATGATGGAGTGGATGGTGATGTACATGAAGAAATATGAGATGGATTAGTTGATATTTTGGAACCTTTGACTCTCCAAACTTGGGAAGACAAGAAATGATGAGTGGAAATGGAATTTTGAGTGGAATTAGGACCAACCTCTTGATATACTTTGTATCTCACTTGAGAAGCTTTCTTTTGTATTTGTGGACGTCTTTGATGGATACATTTCCCTTTTTGATTTTTCCCCATAGTTTCTTTGATCGATGGACTATAAAATGGATGATTTTCCTTTGTGTTCTTTGGTATCCATTTGTATTTGATCTATCCATTATGCTTCATTGCTTCTTTTTCTTCAATGAATTTCTCCTTGCATTGATTAAAATCCTTCATTCTTGGTCCCAATTTGTAAATGGAATAATGCATGGGTTATGATTCATGATATGGCTAGTTGTAGACTTGGCAATGGTTTCATCATAATGATTCTTCATGCTCGCCATGTTGGTGTTTGCACAAGACAAATTTTACCTTAGTATTATGGAGGGATTACTAACATGCTTTGATTCTTCTAGTGTTAAAAAACCACTTCCTTGTTGTTTAAGAGTGTCTACTATCTATGTTGATCCTAATATGTCATGTTTAACAAGGTGTAATCCTTTTCCCTGATCATGTATCTATTGATAAATAGCCACTGAATATGACTTTCCATGGACACATGATATTTCCATTGCTTCCAACTATTTAGGAAAGTTAACCATTTGTAGTGATTTCAAGGTACCCTACGCATGTAAACATAATTTTTTCTTGGATAATTTTGGATATCTTCATACTTAATGTCTTTAACAAGAATTTGTGACATGTATCCTTTGTTGATATTGATTCAATAGATATCAATGATGCACAATTACTATGAGAATCAAGAATCTCTACCACTACTTGCACTTGTGTGTCAAGAGTGAAATTCCCTTGTTCTAGATGAAGATTGTCTATATGTCCATCAAAAGGAAAAATCTCATGGGTAGCATATGGAATATCCTTGAATTCTTGAATAGCTTGGAATATGTTCATCAAATAATGATAATACTTTGGGGAAGTGAGCTCTTCATCTTGACTTATAGTAGGGAAACTGCCACTTACATATTGGAAGATATTTTGTAAATCATGATAATGCTATGAGGGTATGAAATCTTGACCTTGACTCGATTCAGAGAAAATTTTATTATACTCAAGATTATCCTCTTGACATGAATCTTGGGTGGATGGTGTAGTATTGATAAAAGACTCTTCACAAGCTTTAGTGGGTAGGAATATAGTAAGGAATTTTTCTTGTTGTCTTGGAAATTCTTCAATATGCCCAATCAAGAAATTATATGAGGGAGGAATATTACAATCTGATACATACTTGATGTCATTTCGATATGAAACATTGCTAGACATTGTTGATTGATATGGACTTTGTTTTAAGAAAGTATCTTGATGCATGTCTAATTCCTCATGTTGTGATGGATGAGTAACATGAATGTGTCCTACCGTGTTATCATAGGTATAGTTTGCACTATGATCTTGATGCTTTTCCAAAATATTTAGTGTTTATATGATTAGGCATATGATCCTTATAAATTTTTAGATTTTCATTCCCTGATTTTTAATCAATATTAACAGATCCTTTCTCAATAAGATCTTGGATAAGATGCTTGAGTTTCACACAAATTTGTGTTTTATGTCCCTTAGTCTGGTGAAACTCACAATGATCTTTGTCCCTATACTAAAAAGGTTTGACTTGTGGTTCTTGATAGTTCTTGTAATCAGGGAGGGTTATGAGATTTGACTAAATTAGTTTCTTCAACACCGTTTCAATGGGTTCCCCCAAGGGAGTGGATTTATGTCATTGTGGGTAATTGATTTATCTTGGTTGTGGTCCTCTTGAAGGGTTGGAATTGTTAACTATTTATTGTTTATTCTTTTATGTGTGTTTTTTAGTGTCATGTTTTAGGTTTTGTGTGTTTGATGGTGCCTTAATCACAACCTTCACATATACCACACCACATCATTAGTAATTGTCATATTTTTAGCCCAAAATTAGGGTTTGTCACTAAAACTAGATGGTTGGTTTTTATTTTCTGTAGGTCCCTAAGAAATTAGGGCTTGTTCAATGTTGATACTTTTTGATATAAGCTCCTCATTTGTCAAAACACATTACATCTTCAATTGGAAGGCTAGATCAGTTTTACATTTCTAGCAATGATCTCTACTTGTTGCTTTTCTGGTATTAGCCATTTAAATTTTCTTTCTCTATGTCTCCATCATTTTAAGAAGTTTTCAAATGCTTCTCCCTTGTTTTTTTTAGGGGTATGAAGTTCCTACAAGCTTACATCTGTATCAATATTATAGGATAAATGTATTAAAAATTGATCTGTTATCTCTTAGAATGTATTGATTCCTGGAGGTAGGTGTGAGAACCATTCTATAGCTTGGCCTCCTAAACTTCTTGGGAAGAGACACATCAAGTATGAATCTTTGTATGTTACTTCCATGCATGCCACATAAAATTCCCTAATGCAATCCTTTGAATTACCATGCCCTTTGTATTTATCAAATCTAGGTATCTCAAATCTTGGAGGGAATGTTACCATTGTGATATTATGATCAAATGGATAAGCACACAAATCTTGCATTATGTATGACTCTGGTTTTTATTGTTTCAATATCTTGGATTTTCTGTGTGAGTGTCTTGATTTGTGAAGATATGTCATCCATAGGATTGTTCAATGATGGAACATATGTGTTGAATTCTGGGATAGTAAATGAGTTGTCTACTAGATTTTGAAATGATGGTGTGTTGTTATATGTGTTATATGGTGTGAACTATGGGTTGGTTTGTTATTGTTTATTTTGAGGTGATGATGGTGGTGGTGTACCATATGATCCATATGAGTGTTGATTTGCAACATTTTGCTAATAAGTAGCATATTTTTGTTGTTGTTGATTGTATGACAAGCCTTGGTGTTCTTTTTGTGCAAGAATTTGTTGTTGTTGAGCTTGCAAAGCTTGTTGAGCTTGTATGGCTTTTTAAGCTTGTAGATCTTGTTGAGTCTATTGTTCTTGCAAGGCTTGTTGTTATGCAATAGCTTGTTGTTGAGGTGATGGAATGATGTGTTGTGAGGTGGAATGTTTGGATTCGATGTGATGTATTGATTTTGTAGAACATGTGATTGATTTTGTGGAATGGTATTACGAGGATGTTGTGATGGATGAATATTTTGATTTTGATGTTGAAAAACTTGGTATTTATTTTTTTGTGGAACCAAAATTTGATTTTGAGACACAATTTTATAAATTTTGATTTAAAATATTTTAATTTTGATGAGGAAAAACTTGTCCTTGATGTTGGGATGTTTGATGTTATTGTGATATGAGACCTTGCAAGATTTGATGTTGTGGGGGAACCACATAATTTTGTGAACCCATTTGATTTTGAAACATTTGTTGTGATCCTTGATTTGGTACGAATTGATGTTGGGACATTGGTTGAATATTACTTGTTGTGACAATGATTGTAGGATATTGGTTGTTGTTGTGATGTGTATTGAATACCTTGATTATGAGATCCTACATATTGTGATACTTGAGTACCTTGTGGTAGTTGAGGTATCTTTTGAGAACCTTGAGGTGGTTGGATTTGACTTTGAGGACCTTGTGATGTGTGATAACCTTGGGGTTGTTGAGGTGTGTTTTGAGAACCTTGAGGTTGTTGAATACCTTGAGATTGTTGTGATATGAGTTGTGAACCTTGTGGTTGATTGATATGATTTGTGAACCTTGTGTGCTAGGAATAGTGTGAAATGTGGGTGGAAAATTAGTCTTAACATTTTGAATGCCCACATTTGTATAATTCCCTAGACTTTGAGGATTTCCATTTTGACTTGTGAGATTAGTTGCATCCACTCTAGTTGTTGTAGGTTGGCTTGACACATGTAATGAAGATGTTTGTGGCATAGATTAAATGATGTTATGTACCAAAGGTGTATTTTGAGAAGATTTACCCCATGTTTTTAGAAGGTTGACCCATGGATACAATGTTTGACAAGGATTGTTCCCTAAGCGTGTTTAATTAAATAATCATGACTATTTAATTAAATTCGTCATTTTTCTCTAATAATTGAATAATCAATATTATTTGATTAATTCACCTCTTTCATGATAATTTTCATCCTATTTGATTAAATAATATGAATTATTTAATTAAATCCCTCAATTCTTCTTGTTTGATGAAATAATCTTGATTATTTAATTAAATGTCACAAATCACACCCTTTTAATTAAATGATCTAATTTTTTAATTAAAATCCTAAATTATTTCATCTTGCACATTTCTCCTAATTTTTAGGATTTCTATTTTTTAGATCAATTGCAACCCTTGATTAATTTTATCAATCCATGTGATCTTTCAATCTCATCCATGGATTTGATCCTTGATCCATGCCATTCCCTCCCATCCATTTATATCCATTGATTAACCAAATTTATCCTAGCCATTGTTTCACCTAAAAATCCTATAAATAACCCTCATTTTATGAGTAATTCATCCACAAGAATTTAGAGCAAGTAGACTATAGCCATTTTCATATCCATTTTGAGAGAATTTTACATTTATTTCCATTAATTTCACCATTAAAGCATCATTCAAAGCTTGCTTCAACAATGGGATTAGGAAAGGATTGATCATTCCATATCAATTCATCACTAATCCCCCAAAAGGGATGAGGTTTGACTGCTAATTAGGTTTTCATTTCATTATTTTATGTTATTTTGTGTTTTAATCACTAACTCATTTGATTGCAAAATCCGACAAAAAATTTCAACGAAAGATGTATAATTTGATGTATTGTCGGGATCGTCGAAATTTCGACGAACCTATTTTTTTGTCAAAATTGTGACAAAGATTTTTCATCGAAATTTTGATGAACATGTGAAGTCAAAATTGAGACCAACATAAATAAAAAGTGAGCTTAACTATTTATTGCAACAACATTTTGCGATACTTATGAATTTTCTCTGCTTACAAATTTGCTATACTTATGACAGTTTGTGGAGAACTAAGGATGATTTTCTTGGGAAAAATTAGAAAAAAATTAAGAAGCTATAGCTAGGTTGAGGGTAGTCATTGTCCTTTCCCAGAATTCATTTGTGAAGTCATATTTGTACTCCCAGGTTTGAAAATCATATTTTAAAGCAACATCTCATTAGATTTCATTTTTAGACTTGTGCATTTTCAGATTTTGTTGTGCAAGTTCAATATTTTGATTTTAGGAGTCTAACGGTTGGAAATCATAGTAAAATCATAATTTAATAAGTTTTGGAATTAGCATTTTAAAGTGTTTTTTGGGGTCATTAACTTTAGACTATCTTCTCTTTTGCAAGGGTGGTTGCATGCCAAATTTTTTGGATGTAAAATATCAGAATTATTAGATTTTGTTACCTGTCTATGAATAAAAAATATTGGAGTGTGAGTTTGATATTTTTTGATGATCTAAATATTCAAGCTTGGTAAAGAAAAATTAAGTCAGATAATATTAGTCCAGAACAAAATGAAGAGACACTTGATAGATTGTGGGCTAGATTGAAAAGAAAGGGTGATGGGAAATGTTATTGTCCTTGCAATAATTTCAAGGGCTTAAAGATGAGATGGCTTTTAATCACAACAATTAAGAAACATTGTAGGCAACATGGTCACATTAAAGGGGGCATGATTATCGTCCATTGGTAAGTTGTTCATTATATGTGTTTATATTGATTGAATTTGTAAATGTTTATATCGTTTTAACATTTTATATATTTATAAAATCACTTGATCATGATCATGGTTTAGTTGTGTCTATCATTATTATAAAGGTGGGGTGCCCTAGGGCACATGATATGGATTATCACGTCCTAGAGAATGTGGTTTTGCAAGTGGATGACCATGGATCTGTGAATATCGAAGATGAAGTTAATGATCCTATAGAAGAAGATGATCATGCGCCATAAAACACAATTGAAGATGATGGTACAAATACATTGATCCATGACACATTTAGTGGTAGAGATGATCATGATGATTGAGATGAATTTGATGATGTTCATGATTTACCTATACTTGAGAAGGCATACGAGCCCCTTTATGAAGGCTCCCAAACAACTCTTCTCTATGTTGTATTGTTGTTGTTGAACTTAAAGGTTATGAATGGTTTATCAAACATAGCAATCTCACGGATGTTAAGGTATGCCATACATGTCATATTTTTTCATCTATTTTAATTGTTGTTAGTTCATCACTAGTAAATAAAGGATGAAATATGTACCATTTATATTCTTTATATTAACAAATTATTTTTTTGTTGTAGATTGAATGGTGAATTTTTGTTACCACCATCAAATATTTTATCTTGCTCATACCGAGATTTATCTAGCATTATAAAAGATATCGAAATGGAGTATCAAGCAATAGATGCATGTCCCAATGATCATATTATATATCATAAACTACATGAATTTGCAAGAGAATGCCCAGAATGTCATATCAATAGATATCAAACAGATCAACTAACAAAAAAGGTGTCTCTCAAGCTTCTTCGTTATATTCCCATTATTCCACGTATGCAATGATTATTTAGGTGCGAAAGCTTAGCGCAATTTATGGATTACCATGCACAGAATAAAAGTAGAGATGACATTCTTTGAATGCCTACGAATGGTTCTACATTTAGGGACATGGAGGAAAAATGGCCACACTTTAAAGAAGAACCTCATAATCTCAGGTTTTCATTGGTAGTGGACGGTGTCAATCCATTTGGAGAGTTGAGATCTATTTACTAGGTGTGGCATTTTTTTGTTATCAACAATAACATTCCTCCATGGATGTCAATAAAGAGGGAGCACATAATGTTGTCAATGATTGTTCCAGGTATTTTTTTACATCAATTTTCTTTAACGTAGTAGCATCTCATTTGTCTTATTTGTTGCATAATGACATATTTTTTTCATTAAATAGTCATGTACATTAATTTATATATATTCTAGTAAAATGGTTATAATAATTATGTAATGTTTATGTTCATTAAACTAGGTAAGTACCAAGTCAAAGATATGAATGTATATATCAAGCCTCTTATCGACGAGTTACTAAAGTTATGGAATGGTGTCACTATGTATGACATCTCTAGACCATTATGAAAAAGACAATTTAAATTCCATGCAATGCTTGTATGGACAATTCATGATGCCCTAGGGCTAACACATTTTTGTGGTATGTTATAACACTTGACTACACTTTAACAATATTTAATTTTATGAAGTAGATATCATGCATATTTTTTAAATAATCTATTCATTATATATAATTATAAAAATTGACATATTTAATCCAATTATATATGATCTTGTAGGTCTTCAAACAAAGGGAAAATTTACATGTCCAATTTGTGGTCCAAAGATGAAATCTTGTCATTCAACAAGTTTAGGAAAGTAGGTGTTTGATGAGTATAGACACTTCCTCCACAAAAATCATAAGTATCGAACTACTAAAAAAATATTTTCAATGGGAAAGAAGAGACTACATCAAAACCACGAAGAATGACACCTCACCTATGGAAGTTGGAATATAATAGTATTAATCATCAAGGTTATACATCAGATCATATAACCTATGAAATTCTAGTGATGAAATGATAGATTAATCATAATGTCACCTTGGGATCACATCACCATGAAAGAACTTCATCCAACATCCTTATGAGTGTAGGTACCACCAAATAGGTATTTGTCAGATCTATCTTCTTCGAGCGAGGGAAATTCAGGAAGAGAAGAGGAAAGCGAGACATGTAGTAGGTCTAAAAGAGTGAGATCAACTAGAGGTCAAAATATTAGAAGAAAATTCCGTAAACGCATAGAATTTTTTCTTGCTGAAGGGGGGTCATGTTCTTATGATGATGAGAGCATAGGTGATGTCGAGGTGCCCTTGAAGTAGAAATATCTAAGGAAATAATGGGTACCCAAAGAACTTCCTCCAATAAACACTAATTTTTGTGTCAACGAGAGGATATATCACATAGCACCATCGTCATTACATGGTTTGGGCCTATTTTGCATGGATGGCATAAAGGTTTGTTATGACAAAGTTACTCAATTGATGGAGTATGTCGGACCCTGTTACAGTTATAAAGATTGGATGCAGCTAGTTCGATATAGACAAAGTATGTGTAGGTATGCATTGTTAGCAAATTATATACATCTAAAAGATCAAGATCAAAATAAAGGAGTGGCTATGTACATTGATGGAAGGCCAAAAACATTAGGGAATATTGCAAGATTTATAAACAGTACATGACCTAGGTCAACAAATAAGCAACCCAATTGCATATTCAAGGCGCGCGAGAGAAATAATGTATTCATATGTACAATAAAATCAATAACTGCAGGGGAAGAGTTGCTAATCTATTAAAATTTGAATCTCTTAGTTACAAACATAGTTACTAAAGGGGTGGTTCATACTATGTACCATTTTACCCAACCTTCAATTAATGACTCCAATAGACCATTTTATTCTTATGTTTTTTTTCGTAAGTCTAATGGTTTCATTTTGGTAATATTTTTTTATATTTAATTTTTGTCACAGCGAGACATTGATCATGCGGGGAAGTCTTCAGCCCAGAGCACAAATCACGATGCATCTTCAGGCGCTTCTACTTGACAGGTTTACCTCATTATAATTGTACAAATTAGATACAAGTAAAATGTTTTATTATTATGTTTTATTCATAAGTTTATTGGGTTAATTTTGATAATGTTTTTAATATTCTTGTTACAGTTGACTAATCAGGGAAAGGCACCAGTAGTAGATGAGAGCATCCATAGGGAGGTGTAGTCAATATTATGTGATGATGACATCGCTTATTAAAAAAACCCTCTTGATATTATAAGGAAGACCCACAAAAAATGCAATGAAGAAATCCTTAAGTTGTTATTCATAGTGCCTCAAACATATGAGATAAGAGAAAGGGTTAAAATATTGATTTAGAGAGCACAAAACTTGCAAGTTGTCATGAGGTCTTTAATTATAACATAAGTTCATTCATAGTTTTATATTTTCTACTCTTTTATGTCATGAACTAAAATATGTGTTGTTTTTACATGATTTTTTTTGTCCTCATGATGCTCCTAGCCATGATCAAGGTACTGCAAGTGCTTCTTGAGGAGTAGGGGTTAGTACATGTGTCCATCCTGATCTTCCTATGCATACATCACATCATCTAACATCATCCATGCCTCTATTGTCATTTTAAATGCTAGAAACACATACCATGAAAGCATCCATTACTACACCCTCTGGAAGTGAACACATGCCAAAAAATGTGTCAGGACATGTACCTGGGGATGCAGAGGCCACTAGTACTGGTGATGTTTTAGCAACATTTTCTGGATCTTCCCGTATTACTAGTACGAGAATATTTCCGGTCACATTTGTGGTGACCGGGGATTTCATTCCCATAAAGATAGAGAAGGTCCCAAGTACTTTAAAATATTTTAATTATTATTATATGTAATCTAATTGAAATTACTTATTGATCACTCTTTTTAGACTATTGATCCAATAATCATTTTGCAGGAAATGATTTTTTTTATAAACATCTAAGTGATATTCCATTGGAGCTCTTTGGTCCCACCATACGTACATGGTGGAATGCCCAAAATCAAGATTTAAAGATGAGCTCATTAATTGTTTAGTTGTATTGTTTGGTGATAAAACATTCAACTGAACCAAGGTCCTTAAGAAAGCTGGTACCTATCTAGAGTATGTGAGGGACCAATATAGGTCACATTTAGAGAAGAACAAAAAGTATGAGCATCCCCCCATGATTCCAGAGAGGGAGTGGAAGGATCTAGAGTCAGATGGAAAGGAGAAGGCTGAAAAGAAAAAAGGAAAGACACTACTGGGCCAAGGAAGGTATGTGATACTATCAACAATGTAATTATATACTGATTACTCTTTCTTTTTACATAATCTAACATATTTCAAACTTTTAATAGGCTACCCGACATATCGAAGGCAACAAAGGAAAGACTAGAAAAACACAGGAAGCACAAACTTGGCTCTGGTGGTTATATGAAATTAGCCACACGAATTGTAAGTATCAATAAATGAAATATTACATCTAAATAATAAATTGCAAACAATTTTGGTTTTATCACACCATAGAAGCAAAATTCATGATCTTATGAAAAAATGTAGGGCTCTAAATTCAACAGAGTTCCCATAAAAGAGGACTTGAAGATTGCCTTCCAACAAGGCTATGCAGCCATGGCTGAATGCCTAAGAGTCTTATCTGGGCAAACACAATCTTCCATTGCATCTGACACATAGGTAAATAAACTCAATAAAGTTTATTTAAAATTGAATACTTGCGCAATCTATTCAATATTAATTTCCACCATAAAGTAATTACATGCCTATTTGTTTTAAACATACAAGCAATGATAATATTGCACATGACATTGGAATGCAGCCTGGTGAGGGAGGAGCACAACCTGTAGATGAAGGTCATGGTGTGCATACCGGTACTAGATGTATTCATGTACTATACAAAATGCGGTATGGATTAATACAATTAAACATCTTTAATTGTAATTGGTGTATTAATTAATGTAACTTTTCATGTTTCAACTTTAGAGCATGTAGAGTGTGATCAACATGTTGAGCATGATCAAGCTAGAGAATATCAAGAACATGATGTGGACCCATCAAGTAAAGAGGACCATTCTAATGTTCTTTTAAACATATTTAATTGCAATTGGTGTATTAATTAATGTAACCTTTCGTGTTTCAACTTTAGAGCATGTAGAGAATGATCAACGTGTTGAGCATGATCAGGTTAGAGAAGATTAGGAACATGATGTGACCCCATCAGGTAAAGACGACCACTCTAATGTTCTTTTAAACATATTTATTTTCAATTGGTGTATTAATTAATGTAATGTTTCATGTTTCAACTATAGATTAGGATTTAGAAGGTGTTCAACATGTTGAGCATGAGTCTATAAGAGAAGAACATGATGTGGACCCATCAGGTAAAGAGAACCACTCTAATGTTCTTTTAATTAATGAAATACTTATAACAACAATAATAAAAAATATCAATTTAACATTTCTTTGTTATTGTAGCAGACCCCCCCTTGCAGTGGCGTCCACATCATGAGCACATGACTAGGCGTATATTAAGATCACGAGCAGAGGGTAGAACAGCTAAAGGGGGGATGGATTATTTAGAAAACTATACTCCACTTCATATTTTTTTAGCTTTAAAAAAGAAACAAAAAAAAAGTGATTGTAATCATATCATGACAACTATATTTTGATAATATGTAAAAACTGAAAGAATGAATGTTATATGCTAATGAATGAATGTTATATGTTATTAATGGATGAATGAATGATTAATGTTATATGATTAGGTATGGGGAATTGAGAGTGATGTGAGGGGGGGGAGGGCCAAATGAGCTTCCACCGTCATGTAGTTGGCCCTATTAAGTAGAGAATATTAAAATATTCTCAAAACAAAGAGAAGCTAAATAAGGTAATGCACTTTTCAATATAAGAAATGCATCGTTTGAAGCATCAAACCAATATGCAAAGATGAATGAAAGTGTTAACTTTTCACTATGGTGGCAGAAAAATGATTCTTTATACCTTGAATACATGCTCTGCATCATAATTTGAAATTGTTTCCATTCCAATGTTTTGAGTTTAGTTTGTTTGTATGGCTTTGTATGAATACCACATTGTGTTGTGTGTGGATTTGGTTTCAAAGCTCTATTTCTTCTATTTTTTATGGTGACATAACTCTAAAATTTGACTTTTGTGCATAACAGGTTAGTGGAAAAATTGACAACTCTGAAGGTTTTAGAGGCTCGATTGAGATAGATACACAGATATTTGGATCTTGTTGTTGATGGGAGGCTTCCACTTAACCATGAAATTTTGTACCATCTGCAGGTATGCAAAAAATTCTCTACTTACATTCATTCTTGATCATAAATGTTCTAAATGATATTAATGCTTCAAACTTAAGATTCGTTTCATTGTTATAATGATCAAAATGTTATAATTTGCTATACATTCAAGCATTCTCTTGCCCCCTACCCTTTTCTCTCTCCCCCCTCCTTTTAAGAATTTTATTTGTCATAAAAGATTCACATTTTTGTTTTGTTTACACAAATTTATCTGAAGGTCTAGGAGTGAATAAAGATATGTAAAAGATGTTGGATTATGTCTAAACAACAACTTTCCATCTTATAGCTAATTAAATCCTTAATATTTGAATAGTTTAGATCTTGAATAATGCTTGTATATGCATGTGTAGCAATAAGGGAACATTGATATTTTTTGGCATTGCATTGAGGAAATTGTTTTCTCTTATACCTGCCCTTGGCTAGACATGGAGGTATATAATATTGGTTTCTGGGTTTTTTCTGTAAGTAGTTAATTTCACAAAGGAAGACTAAAATATTCTTAATGTCCTGTCAGGTGTGAAAGCATATGAATCACTTGTTGAAGGCACCATTTTGTATTCATCCAAAAACTGGTTTGTTCTTTTTTTAATGTTTCTTGCATGTGCTTTTTTTAGGCTTTAGAGATGTAGCTCGACTCTGTCCTTTGCACTTTTCATCTATTTTGATGATTACAGTAGTAGTTTGTCCTCATAATTTTTTATGTAGATCTGTTTGTAAGCTTATTTTCTACCAATCAATTTGCAAACCAGTCACATATTAAGGACCATTTCACTAACTTGTAGTCATCCATTACTTCATATGTTGCAGGTTGTGTCTGTGTGCCAATAAATTCTGATGGTTGCGAGAACTTTAATCCTACAAGTGTACCCACTCTTTCTCAAGTAAAAGTCTTAACTTATTTTATAGTACTTTAAATGGTTAATTGAAGGTGCTTCCTTAGATCTAAGATAGTTGAACCCTGGATTAAAATATGGTATTAGATGGGCAGTATAATGATAAAACTGAGGTCCATTGAGCACAAGCTCTATTCTCTTGAGACTGCTCAACATTTTCCCTACACATTTTCTCTTCAATCTAGATGTTTCTTAACTCCTTCCCTTGTTAGCCCTTGGTTGTTCTCAAGTGTAATTCTTTTTCTATGCATCTTGCAGTCTGTATGTATGATCAGTCATCTCTTATGAAGCATGGATAACCTTTCATGGAATTGTTGTTGTGATTAGACAATTGCCATTGTAAGAATAATCATTTAATTATTTGTATAGAAGTAAGTCTTTTTCATATTATTTGACTTGGTACTATAAACTTGTCTTTGCAGGATTCTCTAGGGGGGAACAACAAAATTGTGATGATAGGTAGAGTTGTACAACACCATAAATCATTTGGAATTATCAATATATTGCTTATAGAATACTCTATGCAAGTAAAATGGAATGTGCAATGACAATTGGTCTCGAATTCAAATATGAATATAAGTACATTACACAAGAAGTGGTATCTATTCTATGATTTAAAGAACCCCAAAATAAGAAAATTAATAGGTTCCATCTATTTACTTGCTCTTAGACACTTGTTTAATCAGTGAGACCCTAAGAATGTTTTGTTGATAACCAACAATGTTCAAAACTCCCGAAGAGGTCAAATCAGTGTGACATTGGATATGTCTCACCAACATAAGTCATCAACAAGACATGGACTATCAAATTGAGTTTTCTATCCTGTGCTAATGATTGATCTCTCATCGATGGGTTGGCTATGGTGGTCATCGCCAAGAGTCTCTACGATGACATGGTGTAGGTCTATTTAAAACTCCTTAAGAGGTCAGATCGATGTGACATTGGATCTGTCTTGCCAACGAAAGTCATTGGCAAGACATGGACTATTAGAGTGAGTTTTCTATCCTATTTCGATGATTTATCTCTCACCAATGGGTTGGCTTCAATGGTCATTGCCAGGAGTCTCTACAATGACATGGTGTAGGTCTATTTAAAACTCCTGCAGAGGTCAGATCAGTGTGACATTGGATCTGTCTTGCTGACATAAGTCATCAGAAAGACATGGACTATCAAAGTGAGTTTTCTATCCTATGTTGATGATTGATCTCTCACCGATGGGTTGGCTATAGTGGTCATCGCCAAGAGTCTTCGCGATGACATGGTGTAGGTCTATTTAAAACTCTTGAAGAGGTCAGATCGGTGTGACATTGGATCTGTCTTGCCGATGGAAGTCATCGGCAAGACATGGACTATCATAGTGAGTTTTCTATCCTATTATGATGATTGATCTCTCACTGATGGGTTGGCTTCAGTGGTCATCACCAAGATTCTCCATGATGACATGGTGTAGGTCTATTTAAAACTCCTAAAGAGGTTAGATCAATGTGACATTGGATCTATCTTGCTGACAGAAGTCATTGGAAAGACATGGACTATTGGAGTGAGTTTTCTATCCTGTGTCGATGATTGATCTCTCACCTATGGGTAGGCTATGGTGGTCATCGCCAAGAGTCTCCGCGTTGACATGGTGTAGGTATATTTAAAACTCCTATAGAGGTCATATCGGTGTGACATTGGATCTATCTTGCTAACAGAAGTCATCGGCAAGACATGGACTATCGAAGTCAGTTTTCTATCCTGTTCTGATGATTGATCTCTCACCGATTGGTTGGCTTCGGTGGTCATCGCCAAGAGTCTCCGTGATGGTACATTTCAACAAATATTTCAAAAAAAAATTGCATTGTTTCGTCACAATTTCAATGAAGGAAACTGACGAATCATCGAAAAGGTCTGATGAAGTTGCTATAGCTATGACAAATGCTTTGCCGTAACTACTTTCCCATTTCCTCTAAATGGCGATGAACTTCTGGTGTTGTTTCGACACTTTGGAAGAGCCATTGCAATTGTGTTTTGGTTAAGATTCGTCGGTGGATACACAAAGTTGTCGTTGATATTCCGACGAACAATAGAGCCATTTTATGATGTTGACGACTGACGAATTTGGGCTACTATTTTGACATTTAATTCTTCGTATGAATTTTGACAAAAAATTAGCAAAGGAAATTATTTCATTAGTTTGTCAGTTGTCTAACAAAGGTTTGTTGCAAGATCGATGAACGTGTGTCGGAAAATGGAGTCAAATTGAGTAGTGAATTGATTTTTAGTTGATATTTCAAATTTTTTATTGGGAATATGACTTAGTTAGGTTAATTGATTGACTCCCTTAATTCAATTGTGTTTGACTTAGTTAATATTCATGTTCACATATTTTGCATGCCCGGTGGGACCTTATGCCCTTATTTGACAAAATTTGCTTGAAATTTCATGTTTGCAGGAACCAAAGGCAGGCTAGCGCACTTGTTTAGATACAAAGTCACACACTTCTTGCATTATAGCACATTTGTTGCATTGGAGTGCACTTGTGAGAATATAGAGCATGTAAAGCGCAAAAAAGTCACATGCTAAAAATAGTATTCCAAAAAGCAATACTTACTCCAAATAAGGAGAGTGAATCATATATTTTAAAATAAAATATCTATAAATGCTCTATAGCAAGTTACAATAATGAAGTATAATCTCATACACTAGTAGGGGTGTTACATTACATCCGTTTCAATGTTACATGTATAAGTTCTACATCAATACAACAATTACATCCAAGAAGATTAATATACATTTATAGTTTGGCTAAGCAAGCCATACAAGAATATTGCAAAGAAGTATATTCATAATGAATTCATATAGCATAAGAATATTTTTCCTCAACCGTAGTGACTCTAAAGGTCTTTTTCAATTCAAGGCCAAGAGTGAGGTTAAGGCATTTTTTCCACCCAACCATGAAGTACTGAACTTCCCCGAGTTTCTTCCTAACACCACTAGTAGAATTTAGAAAATAAATGACTACATGATTAACACTAGTAGTGTTTAGAAAATAAATGACTAATTTGGTCACTTATAAGTGACTAATTTGGTCATTGGGTAAAATCACATCTAAATGACTAATATCAGACAAATAAAAATGACTAAATAAATGACTAAATATATGGCTAAATTAATGACTATATAAATGACTATTACTCCTTTATTCTTTTTTCTTTCAAATTTGATCATAATCCATAGAGCTTAAGTCCTCCTCATGGAACCCCTACCTAAGCGGGCCATTTGGCTGCCTAGGTTGCTTGGTGCACCAAAAATACCTATTGCATGGAAGGAATTCCCTCTCAGTGCAGTCTTAAGGCCTTCACATATTTTATAAAAAAATTTATAAAAAATTACATTCTTGAACTTTTATTACTCATTAATTATGTTAATGAATTGTTAATGTTTTTAACTATGATTTGAAGCCGGTTTGATTTTATTGTTGTGTTAGCATGTCAAATGTATCAAAGAGCAATTGTGGTCAATTTCACTAATAAAATATGATTTAAACAATTCAATTGCAGTAAAAATGAAGAAATTGATTCACTTTTATCTTCACTTGCTGATATACTCAACCATCTTAATAATGTGAAATAGAAATAACAATGATCACTTTTGGTATGTTAAAATTTTCTCTTTCAGGCTTTATATTGTTAAGTATTTTTTAAAAATAAAATTATTTTATAAGCTATGAAATCAATTGTGTGTTGATCATTTTTATAGATTTTATTTTTTATACAAGTTTGAACTCTAGTAATTTTAGGAGAACACATACTTATCTTAATTTTCACAACCTATATTAAAATGAAAATGTAGATTAATTTTTGCATGCCTTCCACACAATAGTTTTTTTTTGTGCATTTTAGCAATAGGTATTTTTGGTGCCTTGGTCGATCGGGTTGTGTATCCATTTGGAGGGAATCTTAGGTAGTTGATTTTTGGCGTAAAACATTGTAATTGCATGTTGGAGGGAAGTTTCAAAGTTTAATCAACAATTTGGTATTTCAGCTCCCGTGCACATTTGAAGGTTTTCCAATTGCAAGTCTGATGAAGGAAACAACCATTGAATGCAAAGAGTGGTGGTTTCCATTTTTGTAATGCTAGAGCTTATTGAGCAGCATTTTCTAAGTTGCAACACCAATATCATTCAAGAAAGGAAAGAACATTAAACAAGGTTACAATCTAAAGGTAAGTGGAAATCTTGAATCCTGAAACCTCATGCTGATTTACATCCTTTATGACAGTGATCCTGATGTTGCATATACTGTTCTTGCTTTCCATTGCTTCATTTTTGTTACAATCTTGTGCTTTCACTGATTTAATGATAATGCTCTTTGACATTGAATGAATCTCATTGACTTTGACCCCTTTTCACTCTGTTCCATGGTCTTTTACATCTTCTTTGTGCATGATATTGGGTCACATGGCATTCATAAGAACTGCTACTATCTCCTTCATTTTGTTATGATCCTCTGACACTCATATTATTTGATATAACAGTGATCATTTGCAACTATTTTCCCTCTATATATTATCTTTCATTCCTATCCCTTGCATGCCCTAGACTAATGTTATCATGCATTGAAAATTGGAACTCTTTATTCACTGTATTGATAACTCATTGGAACTATCATTGTTTGTATTCACTGCTATCTTATGATGATTGTTCTTCATAGTCAATCCTTAAAATCATTGTTCTGATAAAAATATATTTTTTCTCTTTTGTTTTTACATTATGATCTCATTTTTTTGAACCTTGTGGTTTGTGATTATCACATATTTGTTACAATCTCTTCAAGGACTAACTTTCTTTCTCTGTTGACTACAAGAGACCTCTTTGATCTTACAACCCCAAGCCTCTTAAAGAAAACTTAGAATCAATTGGCAACACTGAACAAAAAACCATCATAGCTAATTTTATTTCTTTTCCAAGAGCATTCAATGAAAATATAATGGAAAACACACATCACTCTATGGGGTAGGGTTTATTTGATTTGAAAACCTACCTTCAACGTCCAAGTCAAAAAGTCATCCTACCAATTTTGTGTCAAGTCCTCCAAGTCTTAAGTAAAAAATTAGCCTACCAAAACTATTTAATGTCCAAGTCTTGTATCTATGATACAACTATAATAAGTGTTTGAAAATACTATACACAACTATATGATACGATGCATAAATTTGTATGCTTTCTCATTATATCAAAAACTTCAAACTTCAACTCATAGAAATTAGAAATGAGTTATAGAAAATACTTATTGTCAAGTACAATTTGCTCCAAATCAAAATTGCATTATCCAATTTACATAATTTTTTGTTTAACTAATTTTTGTGGGAAAAAACACTTAGTGTACAAAGTAAAGCAAGAGTTTCTTTCTAGGATTTCAAAGTCTTGCTATTCACAAGCTAGGCCAATAAGATCATTATTGACCATAGCAGAAACCACCTGCACTAATAGTGTTAAGTCAAAAAATATTCCACAAAAAGAAATATATTTTAGATAAAGAGAGCCAGTTAGCCTTCTAAAATCTAGATAGATGAATACAAGGAGGGTAAAACATAAAACATTAAAAGACTTTAAGATGTTTCAAATGCCATGTAATTAGTATAGAAGAATAACATTAAGATAGGAACAATTCATTTTTCTCAAATATTCATCACGAGTTTTCTCCCATAAAGAACTCCCCTCGACATGAGCAATGAGAAGTGCATCTGCCTTGTTGTTTGCTGATAGGAATTGCATGACTACTCCTTTATAATCACCAACAACTAAAGAAATTTGAATGGCTTCATCACATTCTGAGTATTCCATCAAATCTTTAGTAACTTCATGTTGCACCTCTTCTCCATTGCCTAGGGTATCCTTCCCAACAACAAAATTATTTTCAGTGAGAGGAAGTGAGGAATCTTCTTTTGGACTATGAAAATTATCAAAAAACTCCTTGCCATTATCTTTGGGGCATGTAACATCTTGTCCACCTTCTGACTAAACTTATGGATCTAATTATTTTCTATCATCAAGAGTGACATTGTTGATTATTTCATTGCTAATATCATCAATGTTGGTAGATTGAGCTTCCTGTAAGTCTTAATTCTCTGATGACTACACTTGAAATCCAAGGTGCTCAAGTAGCTTTGTCCTAGCATTTCCTTCATCTTAAAACATGACTCTTAGGAAATTCCATGTTTCCCTCTCTTCTTCCAAACTAAATCAATGCATAAACCCAAATTTTTCAAGTGAAACAATACAAATGAATGTAAATTGTTATTAATCCCATTAAAAAAGTATCCACAAATAACTAACCAAGAATCCTGAGACTTCTTATCGTGCAAAGCTCACAATGATGATTTTTCACCATCTACTATTACAGCTTCAAACTCTGTTGAACGAAGCACCAAATTGTCCTCGATAACAAGATTGTGCATATATACCTATGAAAATAGCAAAAAAATAAGACCATATATCATCTTAATGAAATGTACCAAAGAATAAATTGTACTCCACCTCAAAAGAGCCAACAAAACTCTATGATGTTGTACTGGGCCAAAATGTAGCAAGCTTTCCTCCAAATCCAAAACTGACACCAACTGGTCTCTTCAACCACTTAGGAGCTTTCAAGAGTGCACCTAGAAAGGGAAAAACGAAAAAAGATAGAAATCATGTATTTGCATACAAGATCCCAATTTATTGGTGGATGTAACATCTTGTCCACCTTTTGACGGAATTGATGGATCTAATTGTGTTGTATCATCAATATTGGTAGATTGAGCTTCTTGTAAGTCTTGATTCTCTATTGATTGCACTTAAAATCCAAGGTGCTCTAGTAGCTTTTTCCTAGCATTGCCAACATGACTCTTAGGAAATTCCATGTCTCCCTTTCTTCTTCCAAACTAATTCAATGCAGAAGCCAAAAATTTACAAGTGAAACAATACAAATGAATGTAAATTGTTATTAATCCCATTCAAAAAGTATCCAAAAATAAGTAACTGAGAATCCTAATACTTTTTATCGCACAAAGCTCGCAGTGATGATTTGTCACCATCTGCTATTGTAGCTTCAAAATTTGTTGAGCGAAGTACCAGACTGTCCTCAGTAACAAGATTGTGTATATATACCTATGAAAATAGCAGAAAAATAAGACCATATACCATCCTAATAACATGTACAAAAGAATAAATTGTACTCTACCTTAGAAGAGCCAACAACACTCTATGACATTGTACTAGGCCAAAATGAAGCAAGCTTTCCTCCAAATCCAAAATTGACACCAACTAGTCTCTTCAACCACTTAGGAGCTTTCAAGAGTGGACCTAAAAAGGGAAAAACAAAAAGATAGACATCATGTATTTGCATACAAGATCCCAATTCATTGAGAAAATCTTATAAGTGAGATTCCCATTTCTTAACTAATTCATGTATGGTTATCACATAAAGCAACACTTACCACCCACTTTATGTTTGAAAGAATTTAAAGCACTATATTTGGGTTATTCATAGAGAGTCATTAGTCAAGTACTGTAGGCAAAAAATCATGGGCAATCAAACTAGTAGAGCATAGATAGCAATAGTGATCATGCATAAATATCATGAACAAATTTGCATCAATTAATGTAGACATATTTTGACAATGAAAAAATCTAGATGAAAATAGACCTACCTTCTTAACACTTTCACTTTTGCCTATGATTTTCATTAACACCGAAGGTATATGTAGATTGGGAAGGTATCGTTGGGCTCTAAAGGCCCCTTATTGTGTGATAAAACAATATAGACAATTAGGGAGATGTCATTATATGTAATGACATAAGTTGAGGTTGAAGGTATTGTTTGATGCCAATTCAAACAATGGAGGCTTTTGTTGAAATCTACCTCTACCTTCTCATCATGGTAAGGACAATGAGATGTAGTTAAACCATGGAAGTTGTGCATATATTTTGATGAAAAATCCTGGGCCATCATCACTAGTGTTAGGTCTCAAAGTGCAGGTTTTAAACCATAAGGGGGTGCCAATCCCTTAATACACCTTTGGCCCATGAACAAGGTAAGCATGACTGATTACCTTCTACTCTTCAGGCTCTGTCAGACCTAGGTGGGTATACCTAAACAATAAGGAATTTTTTTAGATAGATATGGTTCCTAGATTGAGCAATCTACTTACTATGGCATGTGAGATGAAGCGGATGCATAGTTTTAATGACTAAATACTAGTGAGAGTAATTGAGAGTTCAAGTTTGTGACTTGTATTTTGTATGTAATATCTAATTATGACCAATTCCTACTTTTATTGGGTGGATGGAGTGGAGGGATGAATGATGATTTTGGAGATAGGGTTTTGTAAGATAGGTAGATTCACTCTTCAACTTAACTCGAATAGTTGGGCACTTTGAATGTTTGAACCTTATGCAAACATGCAAGTATGTAAGTTATTTGGACTCTTCTCAGTAATCCTAGTTATATCCCCTTATGCTACTATGAAGTTGTGAAAGGATTTAATCCAAATGTGAAAGGAAACCAATTAAGACAATCTATTCAAAAGGAATTTAATCCAAACATGAACATATCAAATTTGATTTCCTAAAAGGAATCTTAATTCTTCTGTACACCGAAACTAGTCAACAACATCACACAACTACAATAAATGTGTATTGACAAATTAAATGTATTTCCACACACTCAATTTGAATAACATAAACAACCACTTTGGAGACAACCAAATAACATATAAGCATATAAATCCACACAACAGTTGAACACTTGAAAAAAAATAAACAATTATGCATAACCTCCTCCATTATATTTATCTTTGAATAATATGCATTATAACAGTAGTTTTTGATATGAGATGGATGGGTGAAATGGTGCAATCTATCTTCTTACTAATTCCTACCCTAAAATGGAAATGATGTGATGATGATCTATTTGGGTCTTCGTCTATCTTATTTATGTGAGAGGCAACAAGCTACAGACCCATTCTAAAAATTCATGTTGTTTGATAACTAAACATAATTAAGAAAATTAAATATAGTAGCAACTAAATGCACCTATCCATTAATCTCCAAGAAGAAGCCCGTGACCACCTAAGATTTGTTCAAATCTTCTACTCCATGATATGGTGCTCATGCTATCAGCTAACTCCTTTCATCCTAATGGTTGCCTTGTTGTGTCTGGTGTATCCATAGTTTGGTTGAGGAACAAATTGAATGCATAGAGGTGATCAATGTATTCTTGTTTAGCACAAGTATCTACATTGGAGATCACTTCTTTCATATCATACTCCCTATACATCATCTTCTTGAGCTGGTTGTGAGTATTTTGTAAAATCATATCCTCATCATTGATCTCTTGTAATGTAGCAGTTAGAAGAGCATTAAATTCTTCCTTCCAATCATCATATTCTCAAATATTTCCCATATCATCATAGAGTTTTGGAGTTGAATTGAAGTAGTCGAGCTCCTCCATGAGCCTATTATGATATCCATTATGTGTTTCTACCAATTTCTTATGTGTCTGCATTATCTTTCCTTTCAGGATTTTCTTGTCTTGAAGCTCTTGTCTCTTTTTGATTATTCTCCCCTGTAACGTTTGTTCTCCTCTATTGTTGAGTGTACCTATTTAAATTGCCTCCAATATTCATCTACACAATTCAACATCTTATTGAATCTTCCATTGATAATTTTGGATGTAGTATTATACTTGATGGTTTTGACTTCCTTCTTCAATTCTTTACATTTTTCCTGAGATTTTAGGTGGCACTGCTTCCAATAAGTTGTATCAACCATTGCATCCAATACTCTCTTATCTTTCTCAAGCCATGGGGAAAAAAATTCTGGTGTGGAAGAGGAAGATGACATTTCTCTTTGATGTGCTAATTCCTTCTTCAACCTATCATTTTCTTTAACCAACTTATCAATTTGTTCCTTGGGGAACTTTGCCACATTGAAATTAAACTTTGTTGTCTCCATGGGGTTGGTATCCCCTACTCTTTGAACCAAGAGATGTCCAAACATTTGGTTTGGATTATCAATCACAGCTGGTCCTTTTTCATGGGGGTACAATGACCAAATAAGAAAGGTGGCCTCATCTAGATTGTATCCAGATACTAAATACATCTTGTTACTAACTTCCTCTGTTAAAATCATTGTTTTATCTCCTCTCTTTCTGAAACTATCAAACACAATTGTAGAGCTTATATCCTATCCTGGAAAAAGAAATACTCTAGCTTCTTAGAGTAACTCTCTCCCTCTCTCAGGAGTGATGGACTCCATCTCTTTGTATATTTATTTTTTGAATTCTTTCAAAATAACAGCTTCTCATTCAAGAGTGACATCTTGCATATTTTGTCTCATTTTATTTCCTTTATATTCATAAAAAAATGATTTAAACTGAGAAGACTTAACAAAATCTCCATCATAAATGAACTCTTGTAGAGCCTTGAACCTAACATCATTTGATAATTCATTTGATGCTTCAAATCTTACAACATTGTGTTCCTGAGGAGGCTCATATCATACAATTACAAGAGCACTTATTTGTTATACTTTCTCCTCCTCATCAATCTCCTCTTCTTCACTCATCTTAGTATCTATAGAAAAAATCACATCAAGAGTTGGCTATGGAGGGATATAATCTAAGGGCTCTGTATCTTCAACCTGCAATCTTGAATAGGTTGCATGAGGGGCATCAAAGACAAATGAAGGCACATTCTTTACCACTTCATCCATATGAGCAATGAGTTACTCAATCCTTGCTAGAGGATCCTATATTTCACCAAATTCCTTTGAATAAGATGGGAAATTTCTTCTTTTCCATTCCTCTACAAGCATAACCCTATTATATGTAGTCATTCTTTTAGTGGTAGAGGCTTCATCATGGTTTTTGATTACATCTTCAACTGAGAATACATGCTCATATCCTGATAACCCCTATTATAACCTTACTTTGTGAATAAAGCCTTTTGCATCAAAATTTTTCCTTTTGTTACCTAGAGGGAGGTTATACTGTGCTAATTTAGCATCAATTTCCTCATATCCCTCATTTACAACCACTGTAAAGTCTCCAAAACATAAGGTACCTGGCATGATCAGTTGTTTGTTGTGTCCTTTGAGGTTTTTGGCATTAGATTTTTCCAATTGCCTCAGAATTTTGAAGTAGGAAATTATATCAGGAACTACTTGTGGAAACACGTGTGGAGTTCCTTCAAACCCATAAACCCTAATCACTGTGCAGATAGGAAAAGCATACAAGTCCCCCAGTTATGATCCACCTTTTTCCTTTGGTATTAGAAAATTTTGCACTTGTGGGAATAAGTTGTAATCATGCAGATATCCTAGCCACTCCATTAATGGTTTAAAAAAAAACTCCTCAAAATAAAGATAATGAGATCTACCAAATCGACTATCCCACAATGAAGTCCACATCTTTACAGGTTTGAGGTTCCCATTTTCATCTGTATCTTTTATTCTTAATTCTTAACTCTAGACCCTTCTAACATGTCCCTCGTGCATGAGAAAATGCATGAAAAAAGAATAATGTTTGAAATGAATATATTCATTGTTGTTTTTAATCTTTTCAATATTCTGGTTTAGGTCATTGGCCAAGTATCTAGCATAATTGAATGACCTGGCATCATTGCTTTGTATTTCTATAGCTAAGACCATTGGGGAAATAGACATGAGGGGTGGGACCTCTACCCCCATGACTTGACTAGCTAAATAATAAGTGCATCTAAAATATTCTTCAAACAAGTCCTCATGAAAAGGAGGGTTTTCATTACTCAAAAACCTCCTGAGTTGGCCTCCTTCATTCTTAGGCCTATGCAAGGGTATTTCCCATCATTTGTAGCTGGTATCCATATGGTGATACTCTATCAAGAGATCTCTAATCATGAATGGCAAGTTCATAGGAAACTCCAACTGAAACACATTGGAAATTAAATCCTCAAAAATAACAAGCATGTCAGCCCCATTATGTGCTTGGATAGTTCTCCTCTTGGGGTCATATCTGCTAGCTAGAGCTTTAATTAATTCTACATTTACAAACACATTGGGAACCATGAGTCTTCCCAAGTTCAACCTCCACGGGTTGCAGACTAGCTAAAACCTAAATTGTTTCCTGTAATGATACATGAAAAGCTCATACCCACGTCATGGTGTCAAAATATCCCCCAAGCCTTTATGTTTATCTAATAATCTATCCATTGAAGGATTCATTTGAGCACCCCTCCTGGGTCTTGGCCCCAACCCAGGGCATTGATCTATCAGGTCTTGATTCGGGAGTCTCTTCTCAATTTTATGTTTCTTAGCTTTGAGTTTTTCTTCATTTTCCTCCATTGTTTGAATTCTTAATATTTTGAAAAATACAACTCCTCAGTTGAGATTGGTGTACTTACTTGGGTATCACCTCCACTAGTTTCTGCTACGTGAGAACTCCAAGCTTTTCCTTTTTGCTTCTATCCTAAGCAAAATATTTTAGACTGTCCAACAATTATGTGATCAACTTGTGATATAATTCACTTCAACTCTGTCTCATAAATACACCACCTATTTTAGTCTTGTCATCGGGGGGAAACATTTATTTTTAAATATCTTGACAATTCCTTGAGATATCATATCAATTAGCAATCAATCATCATTGTTGTATCAATGAGACTACAATCCTTATTCCACTAATAGCCACTCTATCCACTGATGAACAATTTTCCTTCAGTGTATCGGCGAGATGCCAAAATATATCATCCTGATACACATTAATTTCCCCGATATATAGTAATTCTTGATAATTTATGATCATATCAGGCCATTGAGGGAATGTAGACATTCATTCCATTGATGTTCATGTGTTACAATGATGTGCTTACTTTTGTTGACTCTATTGGTCTATCAGGGGGAATGCCTTAGAAGTTAGCCCGATAGGGTGTTGTTACAATGATACTAGGTTATGAACTATTTTCATTGGGCCATCGGTGAGGCTATAATGGGGGTTCTGTCGGTGACACATTGTTAGGCCGATAGTGCTAATTTTTACTTAGGAAAAATTATGGAGTCTCAAACTTATTTATGGGTGTGACAATTTAGCAATGTGGGCTACAAAATGGATCTTGTCACACAAATTTCAACAATTTGTGTTGATCATAAAATTAAAATGTGATGATTTTTTGTGGAATGTGGAGGATTGGTGGGTGGAGTCTAGTGAAAAATGTGAAATTTTCCAGTTCTAATAACTAGCACAATGAAAAATAACATGCATAGATCATACAAAAAATAAGAGAGAATAAGAATCAATAATGGATAACTAAATAAAGCTTGTTTACTCCAAGAAGAAAAATACCACATATATATGGTGTTCATTACCTAGCTTGACCAAATCAATGTTAATCGTTTAATTTATAATATTATTTATAGTATCCCCATGTTACTATAGTTCTTCCAAAGAATTATAACAAGACAAATGCTAGTTCTTCAATAATGAAGATACCATTTCAAGCTAGTTGCAAATTTGCAATGGTTGAAAAAATTCTTTGTTAGAGAGACAAATGAATCTCCTAATATTTCCCATGATTGAATAGGCTCTACTACACTTTAAATTTCTAATGCATGCATATCTAGTTAGTTGAATTGTCCAAAGTACTTCTGTAGGAACCAACTCAGTTGTTTTTTCGACAACATATACATCGCATTCACTGAGCACACCTCCCACACCCTCCTATAACCACAGTTTTTAGGGGATTTCTCATGTTAATTTGGAAGAAAATTTTAGAGACACTCTTATAGAGAAAGCATGACTTCTTCATAGAGTTGTGTAAACATTTAAAATCCTTATCCCCAGAGCCACTCTACCAAATAGAATAAAATTATAGAAAATAAGGATATATTTTCCAATTAAAGAATTACTCCAAATTATTTCATGATGAGCCTCCACCAAACACAACCTCTCTGGAATCCATTTGACTACAAGCCTGAAATGGATGCACATCAAAAGAGACAAACCCACATTAATTACAAAGATGTTCCTTATGAACAAAAAGGAACACAACTAACTCACCAAGGAAAAAACATAGTAGCATCTCGCATGCAATTCTAAGTTAGGTGAACCTAGAGATAAGCTTGTCAAGAAATACTTGTAGCATGCCAAAATACTTGTAGAAGATATATATCATGTACTTCTAAGAGATGATTTTGAACACAAACACTTGTGATCCAAAATCAATTATGAGTGTATGGCTATGTTAATTTTGTCCTCTTTGACAATCAAACAAAATACTCTTGGCCTTCAACTCACTTATATATAATAAATCCTTATGTCATATTTACATTAACTGATTAACTCCATATGACTATTACTGGTATGTTTAAATATTTTGTATCACCTCCACTCATTCATGACCCATAATGAACATTACATTCTAGCACTTGCCATAATGTTATCTATGGATCAATCCACTTTCAAGGCTCAATCATGTTTTGGCTTTAAGTATCTAGAATTTGCAATATCCACATCAATCTAGATAAACACCTAAACTTATATATTAAGACTCAAAAGTCAAATATCACAGAAACAAGTAAAAAAATAAAGACTCAAATCTTATCAGCAGGGGCACTTTCAAGTTTTACTTTCATAACAACCAATGTAAAAGAAGGAATACAAAAAGCAGCTCAAAGGGATATGAAAGTACAAGTTACATGAGTAACAACCATGAAAACAAACTGAAAAAAACAGTTGTATTAGCTGAACTCAAAAATAAATTATAAGTCAGAGATGACAAACCTTTAAATGCTATTTATCTAGTGGTTTACATAACTTGTCTATATTTATAAGTCAAACAACTTGTAAAATGTATAATTGTTGGCATGGGAATGAAATTGGATTGTTGTTGAATTTGTTATTCTCATGGATAGGTATTGAAGCACTTGCATGGGTGATAAAGCTTGTTTGGATAGGATCAGACTTTTGAAAAGGTGGGAAAGGAATTCAGAGTTTACTACAACAAATTTGAAGTCAGCAAGGCCCTCTGCAGCAAATTTAGAGGTAATTTGAAACCCTCATTGCTGAAAGTAAGCTGACAAGGAAACATAGGAATATTCCATTCTCAGTAGGTAAAATTCAAATGAATGTAAGATAGATCTAAGAACAATGATCATTATATCCTCTTCTTTCATTATGGTCTATACTAAAAATGACTACTTTCAACAATGTTTTTGCATCTCTGTTTTCAAATTTATGTTTTTTGTTTAAATTGAAACTAAATTAATATGGGAATGCACAATATTATAGATGGATGGGCATCAAAGGTTGATTATGGATCAATATCATGCATATGATGAGAGAGTAGCTGATGAGAGGGACATTGACAAATATCCATGTCCATGTAAAAATTATCTTGGTGGAAAGGTGAAAAAAAATATGATTTATTGACATATGATAAGATATGGGCATAGTGGTATAAGCCCTTGGGCTTACAATTATTAGAAGATAAATAATTCAGACTATGAGAGATGAAGAGGCAACAAACATAGATGAAGTGGCACCAAACATAGATGAAGAGGCATAGATTTTTGACGAAGGGTTTGAAGTTGATAGAATGTTGAACGAGGGTCTAAAAGATGATTCGGCCAAGTCAATGGATGATGCTTTAAAGACTTTGTATGCTAATTGCAAGTTAAGTCATTTTCCAACAACCCTTCAAATTCCTAACTTGCAAGTGGTGCATGGTTGGACAAATGAGAGTGTAGATCAGTTATTAGCATTATTAAGTTCATTGGTACTAGTTGACTCCACATTTCCAACAAAATGAAGTCAATGTAAAAAAAAAATTAGTAAGCTCAACTTGGGGTATGATAACATCCACACATGTGTGAATGGTTGTGTATTATTTTGCAAAAATCTTGCAAATGAGAGTGAATGTATAAAATGTCATGAATCGAGGTATAGACAAGGGTTGAAATCAACTATGGTTCCTAGAAAGGTTCTTTGCCACTTTCCGATAATCCCATGATTACTATGAATGTATAGGTGCAGAGACATTGCTGAACTTATGTAGTGGCATGCCCAAAATAAGAGCACTGATGGAAAACAATGACATGTTCCTAATTCTAAGACATGGATGGAATATGATAACAGATGGCCCAATTTTTCTCAAGATTCTCATAATATAAGGTTGGGTTTGGCTCTAGATGGGGTGAACCCATTCTCAAATCAAAGTACTAAATGGTCAACTTGGCCAATGTTTCTAATAAATTATAACTTGCCTCCATGGTTAGCAACTAAACCATTTTTCTTAATGTTATCATTGATTATACCATGAAAGAAAAGTGTGACTTCTGATAGAATAGGTGCTTATCTAGAGCCATTATATGATGAGATAATAGAATTGTGGAAAGGAATTGAAGCAATTCAATCTTTAAGGGATGATCATTCAATCAAATTCACTTTAAGAGCTTCCTTATTGTTTACAATTCATGATCTTCCTGCATATGGCACATTGTCTAGTCTCTTTGTTCATGGATACCATGGATGTCTTGCTTGCAACTTTAAGAACTTTGTGAGGCACTCAAGAAGTTTTCGTAAGTGTATTTATTGTGGACATCATGCTTACCTTAAAATGGATCATCCACATCATCGACAAAAAATATGTTTCAATGGTCAAGAAGAGAATCGTGAAGCACCATTGCTAATAATAGGTGATTACATTGTTGAGAATGGACAAAAAAGAATGTCATTTATTGAAAATGATGGGATTGCTAGTAATAGATATGATCCATGTAATGAAAGTGGTGTAAAAAAGTTGTACATATTGTATAAGTTGCCATACTTTAAGGATATAGCCATTAGGCATATTGTTGACTTTATGCATACTGAGAAAAATATAGCTTATGCTATTATAGAAAATCTTTTTGGTGCTTTTGATATTATTTCATTATGTGAAGACTTTTGATAAATAAAGATTCA